>JAJJWX010000269.1:1200000-1748371 GCA_023529315.1 Papaver bracteatum | reverse complement strand
TGAGCATTTTTGACTGGGTTGATTATTTTCATGATTAACTTAGTCATTGCCCCATAGATTTTCTTATGTGAGTATAAACGATTAAATTGATTACTTTTGTGATTAGTTTGATGGTGTATTCCGGTTAAATTAATTATGGGTTCTCTTATGATTAATCTAATTGCGTTTTTAAGTCTCCATAAGTTTACTTGTGTTGAGCATATTCAGTTACTTTTGTAATTGAATATTTTTGAATTCAAATTCATACTCGTATGTGATTTGTTGTCCAAAGAAATCCTTCTTTTGTTTTGAAATTAAGGTATCTCTTGTTGTTCCTTAGGGAATGACATATTATGGGGTAAAGTTCTTAATTGAACTTGTGCTTAATTGCCAAATCTTTGTGGGGAGTGCGGTTGTGGAATATTATAGGGGTTATCTTGTATCTTTATAGACTCCTTGATGATATACATTTACCTTTGTTCATGAAATGTCTCTTACGAAAATTTCATTAGGATACCGTTCTTGTACCTTTTCCGATTTTATTGACAAAAAGGGGGAGAATTAATATGTAATTCACACTACAAATACATATGGTTTTCAGATCATTATATAAGGGGGAGTGGTTTCCATGTGAGATGGAGTATTGACTAAGGGGGAGTGACATATCACCATAGTATTATTGTTGAAGTTGTGATGAAATTGGACTTTGACGTTGTGTAATGATACTATGACACCGTATAAAAATGATTGAGAACTCCTTGTTTTCTCAAGCAGTTATAGTAGCTATGGATTTTCAACAACGATGATGCTAAACTTACAACCTTTGGGATCATTGGAGTACTTGGAAGTGACGAAGATTTCGAGTAATGTTAAAGATTAGACATGTGGAATATGAGCTACAAAGTTTATTTATATATTTTTTGTATTCCATATGTATTGATAGTTTTTTCACTAAAATTGACAAAGGGGGAGATTGTTAGAGCATTGCTCGGTCGAACTCGCATGCGTTGCTACCTCAAGCATGTTTGTCAATGTTAGTGATCAAAACTATAAGTCTTGATTTCTAGTCTACTATAGCTAAGGTCTCGGACTAGGATAGAAAGTGTAGTTGAGCACAAGAACTCCATGGAAATCATCATACAAGACGCAAGACTACTCAAGGAACCAGTGGATCTTCATCGACTAAAAGGTATGTGGATACTTGAACTTATCTACTACTCAAAAGTTTATCTACTCTATCTCCTATCTTGATGTTCGATCACTGCTCGGTCAAACTCGCATGCGTTTCTATCTCAAGCATGTTTGTCAATCTTAGTGATCAAAACTATAAAGTCTTGATTTCTAGTCTACCATAGCTAAGGTCTCGGACTAGGATAGAAAGTGTAGTTGAGCTCAAGAACTCCATGGCGATCATCATACACGACGAAGGACTACTCAAGGAACCAGTGGATCTTCATGGACTAAAAGGTATGTGGAGACTTGAATTTATCTATCACTCAAAATTTGATCTACTCTATCTCCTATCTTGAGAAAAAAGTCAATTTACTATATAGAACCCACCGCGAACTTAAGTGGTTATGTCTAAAAACGATGTTCGTGAACTTATTTAAATTATCTAAGGAATGCTATTGCAAACCGTGGATTTATAGTTCTTGAATCAATTCGAGTGAATCATATCATTTTTGCTTCAATTGTGTCTTATGTAGTACATAAGATCTCATATCAATTGAACAACTCTCTAACTAGTTCATTTGAGTCATTTGGACTAGTTATGGTGAAAAAGAATATGGTTGGTATGAAAGTTATCATTTGGCTAACCATTTGGTTGACTAATCTTGAACCAACTATTGTACACGTTTGGGTACGATTAGACAAACCAAAAAAACGTCAAATACATGTGTGTATGGCAAGCTAAGTTTTCGATCGAACGGTTGAGAGATATTAGCTTGTATTTAATCAGGTTTTCATCTTACGGTGAATATTGAATGCTTTGTTACTAAGCTAACATTGATTGCAAACCCTAATTTGAAAGACTATATAAGGGGGAACTCTAGCAACTGGGAAACCTAATCCCCACACATTCTGTGTGATACTAGTTTGCTAATATAGAGTCGATTCTCCTTTAACCTTTGGTTTTCTTCTTCTAAAACCAGGTTAACGACTTAAAGACTTCATTGGGATTGTAAATCCAGACCGATACTACTTTTCTTGTAGTTGTGTGATCTGATCTTGTTGTTCCTATCATACGAGTACAATTGTAATAATTGGGTTGAGAATTCTATCTCTGATAGGCAAGATATAAAAGTAATCACAAACATCTTCGTCTCATCGTTTGTGATTCTACAATATCTTTTCTCGCTGCGTCGATTAAGACTATTGTGAGGTGATTTATAAAACTGAGCTGTTCTTCGGAAATATAAGTCTGGTTTTATTGATTGGTTCATGTTCACCTTGATTTATCAAAATACGGAACAAAACTCATAGTTTTATTCGTGGGAGATGAATTTATCTATCTTATAGACTTTTCTATGTGAGACAGATTTGTTTGCTAAAGTCTTCGACTTTGGGTCATAGCAACTCTTGGTTTTGGGTGAGATTAGCTAAGGGAATCAAGTGCGTAGTATCCTGCTGGGATCAGAGGCGTAGGAGCATAACTGTACCTCGGATCAGTGTGAGATTGATTGGGGTTCAACAATAGTCCTGGACGAAGTTAAGTTGGAGTAGGCTAGTGTGTGTAGCGGCTTAATACAATGTATGTTTAATCTGGACTAGGTCCCTGAGTTTTTCTGCATTTGCAGTTTCCTCGTTAACAAAATTTTGGTGTCTGTGTTATTTCTTTTCCGCATTATATTTTTATATAATTGAAATAATACAGGTTGTGAGTTGTTCAATCGATTAGAATATTCGACCTTATTGGTTGTTGATTTAAATCGATTGACACTTGGATATTGGTTTTTGGTGCCATCCAAGTTATCTCTCTTTGATTAGACTTGCGAATCATATTTGCTTGAATAAATCAAATCGAGAGATTGAGATAATAACTCCTTGTGTATTTTCTATTGATTGAGTCTAGTTGATTCTCTAGAAAACAACTCGGAGTTGTCCATATGGATTGCTAATTGAAATTTTGGGTGAGGTTGTTAGACCCCCGCTTTTTCAATTGGTATCAGAGCAGGCAAACACGTTCAAGACCTTACAAGTCTGTGTTTGTAGCGATCTGACTCTATGGAAAAGAGTAGTATCTCTGATAAACGCGTCACCAGAAATAAAAACTTTGTCTCGTCTAATTCTATTAAATAGAAAGATTCACATATATCGAATATAGATGAACCTTGTGTTCAAACTAGACAGACGGGTTGTGACATGTGTTATCCCGATTATCCTTTAAAGGAGTCCATTTCTCGAAATAAATGAGAAACAGCTGAAGAGGGTGATTTGATTCTAAATCTTGTTAGAATCCAAGCTGATAGATGCAATCGGTTGAAACAACATGTCAATGTTCTTCTTGGTATGATAAGAGACTGCAAGTTCAAAGAAAATACTGAAGATCATTCTTCATGTATGACTCTTAAGGCAAACCTTAAAAAGGATGCTTTGGAAATAGAACATCTTTTGAGTAAACTCTCTATTCAAGAATGATCTAAGAAGTCCAACATACCAATTACTTCTGCTACTACTAAAAATGCTCCAGCATCAGAAGTAAAAATGGAGTCCCTTACTATTAAGAAAGATATGTTAGTTTCCTCTGATCAAGGAAAACACACACCATTTGGAAGGAAGGTATCTCCTAACGAGAATATTAAGACCAAACTGCCTAATCACTCGTGTGATCAAAAGGTATGTCTCTTTTGCGAAGCAAAATGTTTCCGTCAGACAAAAAAGAAACTCTAGGTTGAATAAAAATTCTATTGTTCAACTTCAACACACCTTAGACTTAATCCTCAAAGGTGTAACTGACATTCGTATGTCGAAACCCATAGATTTTCATATGTATCCCGTGTATGTTTCCAGGAAGGTCAGTTCAATGAGTTCCTCAAATGCTCAGAAGCAGAACAAAATTCTTGATAAGAATCGTCTAAGGAAAGAACAAGTCGCTTTCTTTGAAAATAACGTTTCCTTTGATCTGAAGAAAAATCCAGAAGTAATGAGGAAAAAACTAATGAAGATGATTCAAGAGTACAAATAAATTGTTGACAAGTTATCATCCTCCTCAAGTCAAGATTTTTTTGGCAAGAACTCAAACTATGTCTCTTATTTTGATGACAGTAAGTTTTATGATAATTTCTCAAATCAAAAGGAATCCCTCTCACAATTCAGGAGGAAAAAGAGACTTGATCATAAACACAGTTCCCTGAATGGGCTCAAAGATCAGACTTGTGATAATTAATCACAAGTTAGGAACTAGCTCATAAAAATCTTGTTGAGCAAGGTGTGTAAAAGTCAGGTGTACTTTGGCAATTTGCATTTTATCTAGTTGAGCTATTCTCTTATCGTTTATAGCTAAACTAGTGTCAGCAGACAATATTGCTTAAAAGTATTTGCAAAGTCTTTTATTGTTTTTTTTTTAGTCTTGTGTTTTTCCTTGTGGGGTGTACTGTGATCAGATGTGCACACGGTTTATCATCTCGAGTCTACATCCTCGAAACCCTAAAAATCTTCCTTTCTAAATAAACCTTTAAATATCCAACCTATTGAGTTACATAAGTCACGTACGCATACTCTAAGTTATTCTGGGTTATCAAGGATGTCCTCTTCTTCATCTCTCTCTGATGGTTTTTGTAGTTGCAGGAAATCCCACAACACACCCCTTATCATATCTTGATAATAATTTCTAGATCTACATATAAAAATGGTGATAAGAGTGCTAAAATTATAAATGGACACAAAGGTTTTTACATGGTTCGATCAATTTGATCTACATCCATGATTCTTCACTATGATTGTTCAAATTTACATTTGATTTACATTGATAATCTCCATTAATGGTAGAATTCTAGATCTAGTTTTTGGAGAAGAAGATGATAAAGAAAATACATTCTCTCTCTAAAAATATCTCTAACCTTTACCAAATTGTATCCCCCCATTTCTCTCTCCTGCCTTTCCCTTTATATAGGTGTTTACATAGTGGATGATAGCTCACATATAGTGGAGTACAGCTCATAAACTCTTAATCCCTGCTATGTTCTCTCAGGATCTGCTACATTCTATCGAGCTCCCGCTACATTCTCGCGAGCTTTCTCTATAACAACCAAAAAATCTTCACATCTTTCTCGTGTTTTATGCTGTCGTTGTCTATTACATCACTTCTGTAATTAATTTGCGACATTTTCCATGTGTGGTAGAAGTTTTCGTAAGAGCGTTGTTGTTGCGAGATTCATATCCTACATCTTGCCTCTTTTTTCTTGAATATTGCTTGAAGAGCGATCTTTAAGAAAAAATCTGGTGTTGTAGTAGTCTTTGATCTTTATTGATGAAGGAACGAGCGAAAGAATATTGGACTTGAAAAGTACGTACTTGCCTCTATTCTTTTGTGAAGTTCCGGATCTTTGCGAAGTAAATAAGAAGTATCAACTCTTGAAGTATGCGAAGTATGAAGTATCCTTGAAGAAGTATAAAAAGTACTCAATCCTCAAAATATAAGAAGTATTCGTCCTTGAATGAAAGTCATAAGTATTACCTCTATTCATGTGAAATTATTACTTCATTTTTGGTGAGAATTCTTTTCCATTTTGGAAATGATTCTTGCCGAGAAGATAAAGAACATAAAATGTTTTCTTGGTAATCCATAGTTGTCTATGTCCTTTATCTATGAAGGTAGAATCCTTGAGAAAATGTTGAATGAGCGAATTGTTTCTTTATGCTTATCTTGCCTCTGTCTCATGTTCTGTTTTGTTGTGGTATTATAATCTCTTTTAGTTGCTTCAAATTTTGCGAAATAAATGAGCTAAATAACCACATTCTGCGAAATTCTGAATAACCCTGTGAAATTATGAATAATCTGCGAATTTATGAATAACCCTGCGAAATTCTGAATAATCTGTGAAATTATGAATAGTGCCGCGAAATAGTGCTCCTGAGAGATTATGAATATTACTCTTGAGAGATTCTGAGCATTACTCTTGAGAGATTCTGAATATTTTATCTCGCCTCTCATTATATTTCTCGCAATGAACAAAATTTACCTGTATTTCACGGAAATAGTTAATGTTCGCAATTATTCTGCTGGTCTTATTTTGCCTTCCTAGTTAAAGGTATTATTTTTCCAATTTTTGTTTTGCGACAAAATTGCAGGACGTCCTTACATTCGCATGTAAATACCCATTGGTCTTGCCTTATCCTCATTTTCTCAATTTGTTGCGACAATATGACAGGCCTAAGTTTTATTGCGAGAACAAAGCCCCATGACATTGCCGTCTTGCGATGAAATAGCATGACGTCTTTACACTTTCATGTAAAAACCCATTGATCTCATCTTATCTTTTTCACATGGCTTTTTGCCTCTGTATAATTGTTGCACAAATATGACAAGCCTTGATGCTCCCGTGAGTAAAAAGCCTCATGACATTTGCGTCTTAAGAAACTTATCAGCTTCCTAATGGAGGGTGCCGCCCTTATTTTCCCTATGGTTGCCCATTCAAGGTGGTGTACATCGGCCATACAAGACTAGCTCCTCCCATCCTGTCTTAACAACAACCAGTTGTTTTTGCATACTCTTATCCCTTTTTCCTATATGGCTTATGGTTACGAGACTGCACCCTAAGTGGAGTTTTCTTCGGGCCGAGTGCATCATAGTCAAGACTTGCCAAGAATGTCCAAGGTAGTTTCATACACCCCGGGCACCCTTGGCTCAACCGTGTACCTCGGTGCCTTGATTGCACTCCTTAGGAGAGACCCTCGGTCGTCCAAATTTTAATATATATATATAGTTGGAAATCCAAGGTACCTCTCCTGGATGGGCTTTCATTGACACCAAATCTCCATGACTCAGGCTCCAGCAGCGGTATAACCTTATCCTTGAGCCATGCAAAGAGATATCCCCTTATATGACATACTTTAGGTCTTACATTTGCCTCTTGCGAAATTTTATCCGCGAACTAGGGTGTACGTCATAAAGGTTCGTCCCATTCTAATATGTGATTAATCTCTGCGGAATTTTATTCGCGTTTCTGCGAAATTTTCGCGTTTCTTTATTCTTTCTTTCATTTATTCTTTCATTTCTGTCATTTCTTTCATTCTTTTCGTGAAGTATCTGTGCGAAATAATCATTAACTCTCTTCTTTGCGAAATAATAAAATACCAATTTTGCAAAATGAATATCTGCGAAGCAAAAATTATTTGGTAGCAGGGAGAATTAAACCCATGCCCTCTAGTTCGCAATACTTCTTCTCTGACCATAAATATTATTTGTTGTGTGCAAAGGAAATTCACAATGCTATAGTCTTAATTGTATCTTCGCCTTGTATCTTCTCTCTAGGAAACTTTAGAAAAAATGTGAAAAAATATGACTGCGGTGAGAATCGATCTTGCAACATCAAGCTTCCTCTTTTCTCCAGTGACCAATTGTGAAAGATTTTGTTTGCGAAATTATACTGACCAATTGTACCTTTATCATTATCTTCCCCTTGAAACACAAGTTGAAAATCTACGGGATTTTGATATGATGTTTTAGCTTCGTCTGTATAATATTTTTGCATTGAATTTTATAATCCTTTCAATTGCGTTTCTCGCATCTTTGTTCCATTCTTCATGGGGTATTGTGATCTGGTTTATCTTCACATGAGATTACGAAACTTTGTTGTAAATCCTCACTTTGTTGATGATACTTCAGTGAATTGAGTTTTGATTTTACGAAATGGTGTTGTGCTTGTGAGCTCTTTTTTTGTTGTTGATAGATGATATTATACTGGACTCTTCGTAGATTTCTATTTTCATAAAGTACCTTTTCTAATGTACCAAAGCCGGATCTCTTCGTGCTGATAGACCTTTGCTCTGCGAACTGAATTGGTATTGTTGACTCTTCGTGGTAAATAAAAAAGTAGATTTTGATCTTTGTTCAATGTTGTTGATGTTTCTGGCTTGTTAATATCTCCTAAGTAGATCTTGCGAATCGTTGTTATAGAATTGTTATCTCCAGAGTCTTATATATTTGTTCGTTTTCCTTTTAGAACCAGCTTGATATCTCCTTCCTCATTGATGTATTTTTTGTTGTTTAGCTTTAGTCTCTCCGGTGTTCTTGAGCTTATCCTTTATATGTCGTTGTGGTTCATAATTGGTGGTTACCGGGGATATGGTTCTGCATTGAATCTGTGGTTGATAATTTCATGGATGCTCCTTTTTATCATTGTTGGTACTATTAAGTTGTCATTGTTGATGTTATTTATGTTATCTTGACGTAGATTTCAACTTTGCTGCTCCGTTTATGCACCTACAAATCATATCCCAGGTTAGTTAAAGTCAAAAGTTCAATAAGAATACTTCCCTTTTGGTTTTTTTGCTCGTAGTTGGATGTCTCCTGCGAATTTCGCGAATACCTCCCTTCTGTGATAACTGATCTGTCGAGTTTGAGTTTGATCCCTCCGTCAATCTTAACAGTTGTTATAATCTTGTTTTTGATGAAGTATTCCATATTTTTCTTTCTGTCTACTCGTTGCATGCAGTAGTCACAAGATTGTTGGGTCATTGGGGCTGGTCATAAAGGTGATTCTCATTGGAATCTCTCTGCTGGAGTAAACTTATTTGATCTCCCTTCTTCTCTATCTACTGTTTCCTTTTTTCACGAACTGGACTGTTGTTGTGAAGTGGATGATGAGCTTCATAATGCCCTGCGAACTCTAAGAGTATTTGTTGATTTGCTGACATTCCACCATGCTCCCTTGATGTTGTTAATTAGGTAGTCTTTCCTTTTTGAAAATGAACTTCTTTTCAACTTTTTTTTTATGAGATGTTAAAGTGTACTGGATATAACTTCTCTGGCTATAAGTTCATTATTTTCGAATATGCTCCCGCGAAGCTAGCTGTGAAGATTTGTGTTACTTTCTCTTTGTTGTTCATATCATCGACCTATCATATTCTGGTTTGGCAAAGTATTGAATGATTGTTGGCGAAGACTACAGCTGATTGTTGATGATGTCCTTCGTTGTCCCAAGATTGGCTTGGTTTTACTGGTTTTCTGATGAAGTAAACTTTTCTTATGTATGTTCTGTTGTTCGTTCTTGTCGTCATTCCTTCCTCCTCGCAAAAACCATTAATTTCGCCTGAATTATTAGCTTCGCAGGTATGATTATTTTGCTGTGGTGCTTTATATAAGTTCATATTTTCTTTCTTCTTACTCGCTCGGGTTGTTCCCTTGTTCGCAGTATGGATTTATATGATTCCTTCTTTGACTGATTTGCACGTGGTTCATGAAACTATCTCATTTGGTAGCTTTGCTGAGTTTGATAATGAAGCTTGTTGTTGGATAGTTGGTCAAAATTTGAATCTGAGAAATAAATCAAGTTTGTTGTCTAATAGCTCTATTCGCTGGCTGCATTGGTTAGGAATATATCATCTTATGGTGTTGAACGAACTTGAACTCTCATCCACACCTTCTCTTCTTCTTTGCCCTGACTGTAATTCTTGTATCTTCTCCACGAATAATATAAATACTCATGCGAAATTTCGCCAGTGGAGTTAACTATTTATTTCTGTCTGCATCTTCTCCTTGTGCCTTTCTTTATGTCTGCGAAGAGAACATACTGATTTCTTGTGACTTTGTCAAATTTCTCTGCTCTGGAGAAGTGAATTATTGCTTTCATTATACGTTACTTTCTATTTGTTTGTTATGTGCAGTAATCAAGAGATCGCTACGGTTGTTGACGAAGTTAATTTGACCATTGTATATCTTCTTTTTGCTCGTTGACCAGTGGTAGAGTGAAGAAATATAATCTAGATCCCCTGACGAAATGGTTCCTAAATTTCACTGGAATTAACTACTACAATGGAAATCTGACTTTGTACTCTTCTTCTTATCGCCAGCAACATTCTTTAGAGTTTGGTGTTGTTTCTTTGTGAATTTCGATCGTCTAGTATAGATGAGAGTGGGTTCTTTGCAGCAAGCAACGAATTAATTTGGTGAGTAGTCTATTAATCTTTAAGACAACATTTCCATTCAAAGAACTAACATATCATCCAAAATTCGCATAAGAGATAAATCCCTAATCGATTGAAAAGTTCTGCCACTTATGTTTTTGAGAACTCCCGAAATGGGTTTATAGAACGAAATCCTATTACTGCAAATCTGTATTTCGCAGAATTGATTTTGAAAGAAACTTTCTAAAGAACAAGTTTAAAATTTCCAGATCTGAATTTTAGACATAATTTTTGAACATAAGATTAGAGAAAATAGAATTGATTTTGTCCCGTAGAATCGTTTGCTGATGTATCTTCATTTGATTTCATATCTCTTTCGTCTTTCTTCATCATCTACATTCTTTTGTCCTAGCATATCTTCTCCTTTAATTTTCCCCTGGTGGTATTTGTTGTCTGAACAAATGAAACTTCACAGGTTCAATCCCTGATTTTAGCGCCAAAAATGTAGTTACAGGAAATCCCACAACACACCCCTTATCATATCTTGATAACAATTTCTAGATCTACATATAAAAATGGTGATAGGAGTGATAAAATTATAAATGGACACAAAGGTTTTTACATGGTTCGATCAATTTGATCTACATCCATGATTCTTCACTATGATTGTTTAAATTTACATTGATAATCTCCATTAATGGGTAGAATTCTAGATTTAGTTTTTGGATAAGAAGATGATAAAGAAAATGCATTCTCTCTCTAAAAATATCTCTAACCTTTACCAAATTGTCTCTCCCCTTTTCTCTCTCATGCCTTTCCCTTTATATAGGTGTTTACATAGTGGATGACATCTCACATATAGTGGAGTACAGCTCATAAACTCTCAAGCTCTGCTATGTTCTCTCAGGATCTGCTACATTCTCTCGATCTCCCGATACATTCTCTTGAGCTCCCGCTACATTCTCGCGAGCTTTCTATATAACAACCACAAAATCTTCACATCTTTCTCGTGTTTTATGCTGTCGTTGTCTATTACGTCACTTCTGTAATTAATTTGCGACATTTGCCATGTGTGGTAGAATTTTTCGCAAGAGCGTTGTTGTTGCGAGATTCAGATCCTATAGTCTTGCAAAGGGATTTCTTGAGAAAGGTTTTGGTTTTGAGTCAAAAGGAAGAAAGAAAAGAACTCTTGTGGAATATGGAGCACCTAATGCCTCATGCTACTATGCCTACTCATATCAAGATGTTGAGAATGAGGACATGGTGTCTGCTGAAGTGGTTCATGAATTTCTGAAATGCTTTGAGAAAGCGAAACTGAAACTTGTTGATAAAATGAAGGATCTTGATGTGGTTAGAACTGAGTTGAAAAAGGTTACTGCTGACCTTGGTCTCATAAAGTCACATTTTAAAGAACTTCTCAATAAGGATATCTTCTCCGAAGACACAGTTAATGATATGGATCACAAACTCAAAGGTATTGAAACCTGTGAAGCTGTCGGATGTGAACTTTAGCTCACGATCGGTTTCTAGTAAACTGAGTTCTTCTTACCTAGTAAATCTTATATTGTTTCCTTTTTTTTCAGAAGAATAACTAGTGTTTTGGAATACCCATTATTGTGATTACACGTAGCTATATCCAATGTTTTCATCTTCTTGTTTTTATATTTTTTGGTTTAAAATTTTTAAGTTTGTTTGGAAGATGATGGTTGCAGTATTAATCTCTTGATTTTATATATTGAAATATTTTGATGGGATATGTTTGTTTACGTCTGTGAACTTGATTGTCCCATATTTTGTCAAAAGTAAAGTCGTTCGTGAATTTATATGCAAATATTGATAAAAGGATGAATAGACTTTTGACAAAACACAAAAGTTAAGCCTATATTGTCAATTAATGATGTAAGATAGGTTAAAATCTTTTGTGATTCAAGGATTATGTCTATTGTGTGTCATTGTGCAAATGGTGATGAAACATAGAATGAATCCAGTGTTATTCACGGTATAGATCCTTATTGATCCATTTTTTTATGTATTACCGTGAAGGCTCCATTGTGTATCTTATGTTGAGCACGATACAACTAAGTCGATTTCTTATTGGCATGGTTGGTTGTTCCATGAGATGCTATATGTTGAGCATTAAGAACTAAATTAATCAACTTGTGTGGTTATTTAGTTTGTATTCCATAAGTTTTCTTATGTTGAGTACATGTACGGTTAAGGTTGTCATGTTATGATAATCTTGGTCGGGGTTCCATAATATCTTATGATGAGCCCAAATGAACTAAATCAATCATCTAGTATGGTTATTTAGTTAGCACTCCGTAAGTTCTTCTCATGTTGAGCATGATCTACTAGGATGATTCTTTATGATTAACTTAGTTGTTGCTCCATAGATTTTCTTATGTCGAGTTTAGCGAATTAAATTGATTACTCTTGTAATTAGTTTGGTTGAGTATGACAATTAGATTATTTGCGAGTTTTTTTTTTTTTGCTAAGTCATAACTTTTATTAACAAGAATAGCAAAAGAGTTTTACACAAGAATGAAAATAACAAAAGAACATCATAGAAAAACTACAGAACTAAAAAAGAAAACTCAAACAAGAGTTATTCAATGAAAAAACAAGCTAAATGATATGGGAGAGTCTTCTTCTGCTGATGCCAAAGAATTCAAGGACTTGCCTATCATATTCTTGATTCCAATTAGTGCCCTTCATTCTGTAGCTGCCTTCATATACTAATGTAATAATTCTTCTCTTGAATTGAATTGTATTGGGTTTAAAGTTCTCAAACATCACCTTATTCTTCAGAAACCAAAGCTCCCTCAATGTTGATAAAGCAGCAGTTCCCCATACCTCCTTGATAAGTGAACTTTTATACTTTTCCATAAGGAAAATGTCTTCAAAAGCAACTGGATTTTGAAATTTGAATAAAGAACCAAGCCATTTCCAGATGCTAACACTGAATTCACAACTCCACAGAATGTGTTCCATGCTGTCTTGATGATTCTTGCAAATGCAGCATCTTGAAGCAATGGAGTAACCCTGCTTGACTTTTTTAACATCATCCACATAAATGCCATGTAGAACTTTCCACACATTACTTGATATGTGAGGATGCAGATAATGTTTCCAGATTTTCAAAGGCCAGTTTAAGGTAGGTTATCTATACCTTATTAAATTGACAACAGAAAAGGTGGTAAATTTACCTACAGTATCACCAATCCATACAACAGAGTCTAAACCACCAATAACAGATGGTAAGGAAGCTTGTATTTCATTCTGAATTTCGACTGGAATGTTCCAGTTATGCTAAAGCAGTAAATCTTGAAATTTCATAAAAAGATTAGCCTTCACATAATCAGTATACCCTATTATTTCAATTAAAGGTTGATCTCCACACCATATATCAAACCAGACAGAAATCTTCTCACCATTGCCTATATGCCATGAAATAGCAGTTCTTAGTTGCTGCCAAGCCCATTTCAAGCCAGACCAAACTGAAGAATATTTCCATTTGTTGCACCATTGACCAATTTTATCTTTATATTTAGCTGCAAAGAAATTTTACCACTCTGCATCTGAAGTATGCAATTTGAACATCATCTTCATTAATAGTGCCTTGTTAATCACTTTAAGCCTTCTAATTCCCAATCCTCCTTCCTCAATAGGTGTACACAACTTATTCCGAGCCAAGGTAGTATAACTTCTAGTCTCACCATCACCAGACCAAAGAAAGTTCCTCATAATAGATTCACATTCCTTAATAATTGACTTTGGCCATTTATAAACAGCCATAGAATATAGAGTGTAGATAGAAAGAACAAACTTGATTAAAATCAATCTGTCATGAAAAGCTAATAGCTTACCTTTCCATCTTGCTAAAGTGTTCTGCATCATTTCTACAATTGGCCACAATATAGAAGACTTAACTCTACCAGGCATTAAAATAATACTCAAGTATTTATTTGGAAAAATTGAAGACCCCATATGCAAAAAACTTGAAATTTGTTGCTTTCTTTGAGGTGTGCACCCATCAATAAAGCATTTACTTTTGCTTCTATTTATAATTTGACCAGAACTGTCTTGATACTGCTTTAGAAATTTGAGTAAATTATCCAGACTCCTTTTAGTACCATTAGTGAAGATCATCACATCATCAACAAAAATCAAATGAGTAGGATGAACCCTTTTTCTAGTCACCATAGGCTGCAACTTACCAGATAGAGCTAATTGAGTAATCCCTCTGCTTAACACTTCTTCCATTAAAATGAAAATAATTGGAGATAAAGTATCTCCCTATTTTAAACCTCTACTCATAGAGAAGAAACCTCTAGGACCCCCATTGATCATGATATAAATTCTTGCTGAAGCAAATAGAACATGTAACCATTGGCACCAATCTGAAGAGAAACCAAATTATTGCAGCACTTGAAATAGAAAATTACAATTAACTGTGTCATAAGCCTGAGAAATATCTAATTTTAAACCCACATTACCTCCCCTCCTTTTGGTTTTCATTTCATTTACAAGCTCCGAAGCAAGTAGAATCTATTCATGGATACTCCTACCTTTCACATAAGCAACTTGCTGAGGAGATATTAACTTGGTAATTAACTGACCCATTCTAGTAGAAATGATTTTGGTGAAAATTTTGAAGCAGACATTACTTAATCTAATAGGTCTAAACTGGTTAGGCTTTTTTGTACCTTGTACTTTTGGCAATATAACTAAAAAATTTGAATTCCAACCCTTTGGCATAAATTTTCTTTCCCATCAATACTGAACAAAGATGATAAAATCTTGTTGAATAATGCTCCAACATTTTCTATATAAAACACCTAAAAATCCATCAGGACCAGGGACACAATCTGTATCTATATCAAAAACAACTTGTTTAATCTCCTCAGCAGTAGGCAAGGCTTCAAGCAACACTTGGTCTTCATTTGTAATGAGAGAAGGAATAACTTCCAGCAAAGAATTATCAATAGCAGTGTCATGATGTTGAAATTTCTGCTCAAAAAAAGTAACAAGCAACTTTTCTATTTGCTCTTGATCAGCAATAATATTCCCATTGTCATCCTCCAGTTCAGTTATAAGATTATGAGAGTGCCTAACCTTGATGTTAGCATGAAAGAAATGAGTATTGGCAGAACCATCTTTTATCCATTTTATCCTTCACTTTGATTTCATCATGGTGTTAAATTGAACTTCTCTTGAGTTGTAATCATTTTGAGCTTGCACTAATTCATGTAATAATTGAGTGTATTGAGGCTCTCTGTCAGAGGCAAGTATCTTACTTTTTACTCTTTCTACTGCTTCTTTTGTAGTACCAGAATATCGCCACAATGATATTCTCATGATAAGAACGACATTTCCACGAGAAGGTTGAATACTCCCATTACAAGAATGACATCTTTCACGAGAGCGTCGTGAGAATTCTCCAACGAAATTTGGTGAGCAACATGAGAAAGCATCAAGATAGTTGATAATTGAAAAAGCATGATAAAAGAATGTTGTTTCACGAGGATTACAAAAGTTGGCGAAGATTAATATTGCAAATACCACGATGAGATCGCAGAATATATCCGAAAGAAGGGGAAAACTTAGCTGTCACCCACTATGTAATTTCCTATATAAAGGGTTCAAGTAAGTCCAGATGAGGATGATGTATTTTTTAGAGTTGAGAAAATCTTGAGGAGAGAGAAACTCCAGAAAAGAAAGTTGTAATTCTGAGTTTGAATATTTTCTGTAAACATTTCTGAGATCTAAATAATAAAAGTGTCGTTTAAATCTTCAATTTTCAACTAGTTTCACTTAGATTTTTATAGGATCTTAATAGGGGTGTAGTGTGGGAAATCCTTCTACTACATTTTGGCGCCGACTAAGGGGAACGTTGAATTAGCAAAATCGAAGAAAAGGTAAAAAAGAAGACAGGAATTATTCAAGATCAAGGAAACTTTGAAGAAGATTTGTGAAATATTCAGAAGAAAAATGATTAGAATTAAATAAAATTGTAGGAAACTGAAGTATGAATTAGTGTCAAGAGAAATGATCGATAAATTTCATGAAAATATTAAGGGGAGGATACATAAACATGATTTTGAAGGGAGAAAAATTATGATGGTAGAGAAAACGCCATTATTAAAGAATTGGGAAAAGCAGGAAATTACATTTACAGCAACAGAAGTTTTAGAAGAAAATATAGATCATACATCTCCTTTGGTGATTACGGTACCCATGATACCAATAAGGAAGGAAAAGTCAATAAAATCTGTAGAAAAATGGGCTATAAATAGAACTCTAGTTGACACAGGAAGTTCTGTGGATATAATGTTCTATCATGCTTTTAAGAAAATGGGGTATAAGGATGAAGAAATGTCTATTTCAGCATATCATATTCATGGTTTCGGAAAATCTATAACAAAGCCAAGAGGAGAAATAATAGTACGATTACCACTTGGAGAAATTAAAACACAAGTAACACTATGCGTGGTGGATATGGAATCACCATACAACATGATATTGGGAAGACCATGGATACACGCAATTAAAGCTGTAGCGTCAACATTACATCAACGCATCAAATTCCCTATGCCTAGCGGAATTGGGGAAATTAAAGGAGATATAGATCTTGCGAAGACATGCTATCAAATTGAAGTAAAAAATTGTGAAGAACGTCCTAAGCAGCGAAAAGCTCGCAGAAAATTGATGAGAGAAACAAGAAAAGAAGAAGAATTTAAAATTTACATGATAAGAGCAAAAGAGGGAAAAGGAATACCCAATGAATTTTCGCGAGAAGGAGATGAACGTGCGAGAGTCATAAAAACACCAGCACCAGAAGCCAGTTACACTGCAGCTGAACCAACAAAAGAAGTAAATGTTGGGAGTGAAGAAGAACCTAAAATACTAAAAATTGGGACTAGAATGGAGATAGACGAGGAAGAAAGAACTATAAATCTTTTGCGAGAATACAAAGACATTTTCGCGTGGAGCATGGATGAAATGCCAGGGATAGATCCATCGGTAGCATGTCATAAATTAGAAATCAACAAAAATGTAAGGTCGTTCAAGCAAAGAATAAGAAAAATCCCAACAACATACCATTCTCAGATAGAAGAAGAATTATAGAAGATGCTTGATGCAGGAATAATAAGGCAAGCAAAGTATCCAGAGTGGATTGCAAATATGGTGGTAGTCCCAAAGAAGAATAAAGGAATAAGAATTTGTATAGATTTTACCGATTTAAATAAAGCTTGTCCTAAAGATAGTTTTCCACTACCAGATATTCCTCAAATGGTTGAGTCAGCAGCGGGAAATGCAAGAATATATTCTTTAGATGGATATAAAGGATACAACCAAATCCCTCTCGCTGAAGAAGATCAAGAACATACTGCATTTTTTGCTCCAAGAGGGTTATATTGTTATACAAAAATGCCCTTTGGATTACGAAATGCTGGTGCAACATACCAAAGAATGGTGGAGAAGGTATTTGCAAAGTGGATCCACAAAACACTTGAGGTATATGTAGATGATATGTTAATCAAGAGCAAGGAAGCTGAAGATCATGTACAAGACTTGAAGGATATTTTTGAACAAATGCATCAATTTAATATCAAAGTAAATCCTGACAAGTGTACTTTTGGAGTGACTTCAGGAAAGTTTAAAGGTATATTGTATCAAAGGAAGGAATACAAGTTGATTCAGAAAAAGTGCAAGCGATTCGCGATATGCCCACACCAGCTACAGTGAAAGATGTGCAAAAATTGAATGGGTTGTTAGCCTCGTTAGGAAGATTCATCTCGCGATCCTCTGATAAATGCAAGCATTTTTTCGATATACTCAAAAAGGGAACAAAATTCAGATGGACAGATGAATGTGAGAAGGCCTTTCAGGGAATAAAAGAGCATTTAATGGGCATAACCATTTTACAGAAAGCTGAACCAGGAGAAGAGTTATTAATTTATCTCGCGACAACGGCATATGCGCTAAGTGCTGTATTGCTGCGAGTAGATGCTGGAATAGAGAAACCAATTTACTATATTAGTAAAACATTCAATTCAGCAGAGAAAAATTATTCAAAGATTGAGAAATTAATCCTAGCATTGGTACATGCAACTTTCAAGCTTCGCATTTACTTTCAAGCACATAAGGTCAAGGTGTTAACAAAAGTGCCAATTGAATCGGTAATGAAGAATTCAAAAAGATCAGGAAGAGTAGAAAGATGGAATGCACAAGTAGGACATTTCGATATCAAATATGAAATTCTATCCTCGCCAAAATCCCAAGTCATCGCAAATTTCTTAGCTGAATTTCCTTTGGAAAATGACGAAGTTGTGGAAGAAATGATGGAGGCAGAAGAAGAACATGGAGATCCAAAAGAATTATTGACAGAACCCAATAGATGGGAGATATTAGTGGATGGATCATCTAATGGAGAAGGAAATGGGATTGGAGTTGTTTTTATTTCACCAGGAGGAGAAAAAACAGCTTTCTCATTCAGGTTAGAATTTACATCCACTAATAGTGAGACAGAATATGAGGCTGTTATCCACGCTTTGAAATTTGCAATAGAAATGAAGTTGGAAAATGCTAGAATTACAAGCGATTCTCAATTGGTTATTCGTCAAATAACTGGAGAATATATAACAAATG
Source organism: Papaver bracteatum (assembly GCA_023529315.1). NCBI lineage: Eukaryota > Viridiplantae > Streptophyta > Magnoliopsida > Ranunculales > Papaveraceae > Papaver > Papaver bracteatum. The sequence goes on along the minus strand of JAJJWX010000269.1, from coordinate 1,729,672 downwards.
AACCTTCTTTAAAGAAATACAAGAGACTCGTGGAAGAATTATCTCATGAGAATTCCAAAGATAAAATGGAGGCACATATCAAGGAAAGATAACCGGCTTTATGGACGCTTTTGCCTTCATATCTAGCATGATGACAAACCCACTTGCGAGATGCATAAAAATTCAAACACTCTTATTACCTTCAGTAAATAAAGAAGACGAAGATGTGGATGGGAATTCCGTCGAAATTGACGAAGAAGGAGAGAAAGATGTGATGATTGTAGAAAATGGCGAAATAGAAGCAAAAGAGAGAAACAAAGATTGGTGAGTGGAACTTCTTTCTTATTTGGCGAAAGGAGAAACTCCAAGAAATAGACTGGAGGCACACAAGCTAAGAAGCAGGGCAACTAATTATGAGTTAAGAGATGGAGTGTTATATCGCAGATCTTTTAATGGACCATCGCTAAGATGTTTGACAAGGGAGGAAGGAGAAAAGGTGTTAAAAATGCTGCACAGTGGAGATGCTGGTAATCATAGCGGAGGTAGATCTTTGGTATATAGAACGAAGATGCAAGGGTATTACTGGCCTTACATGCATGAAGATGCGAAACAACATTCAAGGCGTTGTGAAGAATGTCAGCGATTTGGAAAAAAGATACATGCACCAGGAGCACCACTATCATCCTCAACAAGTGTATGGCCCTTCGGAAAATGGGGATTAGATATTGTGGGACCATTTGTGCCTGGCTCTGGACAAAGGAGATACCTCATTGTGGCTACAGATTATTTCACAAAATGGGGAGAAGTAAAAGCAGTACAACATATTCGTGATAAAGATATTTTCACATTCATATTCGATAATATCATCTGCAGATTTGGAATACCAGCACAGTTGATGTATGATAATGGAAAGCATTTTGAAGGACAGAACATAGAATTACTACTCAATGCATTTAAGATAAAGTGTGGAAAATCTACTCCTTTATACCCACAAGCAAATGGTCAAGCTGAGGCAACTAATAAAACGATCGCATATATTCTGAAAAATAAATTAGAAGGGTATCAAAAATCATGGTGTGAGCAAGTACATAATGCAATATGGGCCTACAACACCACTAGAAGATAGGCTACTGGAATGTCACCCTTTTGTTTAACATATGGGGTTGAAGCTGTATTACCAACAGAAGTTGTTATTCCTACAACAAAAAGAGAAGCGTGGGAAAGGAATTTAAGTGCTGGTATGATTTTACATAAACTAGATGAATTGGAAGAAAAAGGGAGAAGACTCTACAGCATATGGAAAACTACCAGCGAAGGTTAGCTCGCGAATATAAAAAACGTGTCAAAAAACGAGAATTCCAAATTGGTGATTTAGTTCTGCGAGAGACACCGAGATATCAGCGAGAGAATGGTGGAAAATTGGAGAAAAAATGGGACGGACCTTACTTAATTAAATAAATAATTGGAAATGGGGCATACAAATTAATGGATCCTGAAGGAAGAGATGTTGGCCAACGACTTGATAGACCATGGAATAGACTATTTTTGAAAAGGTATTATCAGTGACAAATACTGTAAGGTAAGAAATATTGGCATAATTAAAGGTTATTATCAGTGACTATTTTTATTTTAAAGATTACGCGAGCAATATCGCGAGAAACGCGAATGAAATTTCGCAGAGATTAAGAGAATGGGACAAACCTTTATGGCGTGCAACTTAGTTCACGAGTACAATTTCGTAAGAGGAAAATGTAAGACCTACAAGCACGTTATAAAGGGGTATCTCTTTATATGATTCAGGGATAAGGTTATACCGCTACTGGAACCTGAGTCATACAGATGTAGGGGTTAAAGAAAACCTATCCGGGAGAGAGATCTTGGATTTCCAGCTTTATAAGGTTATACCCTGGTTGGACGACTGAGAGTCTCTTCCAAGAAGTGCAGAGTATGATCAAGGCGTCGAGGTACAAGGTTTAGCCAAGGATGCCCGGGACGGACGAACCTACCCTAGCCATCTTTGGTAAGTCTTGGCTACAATGCACTTGGCCTGAAGAAAACCCCACCTAGGGTGCAGTCTTGTAACTATAAGCCATATAGGCATAAAGGACAAGAGGCTGTGAAAACAACTGGTTGTTGGTAAATCTGGATGGGAGGAGCTAGTCTTGTATGGACGATGTGCCCTCCTTGAAGGGGCAGCCAGGGGGGAAGATAAGGGCGGCACCCTCCATTAGGGAGATGATAAGTGTCTTAAGACGGAAATGTCATGGGGCTCTAAGATCGCAAGATCATTTAGGCCTGTCATATTGTCGCGTAAATTATACAGAGGCAAAAATCCATAAGAGAAAAAAGTTAAGATGAGGTCAAGGGGTTTTTACATGCAAATGTGAAGACGTCCTGCGATTTCATCGCAAGACGGCAATGTCACGAGGCTTTGTTTTCGCGAGAAAACTTAGGCTCGTCATATTGTCGCAATACAATAAAGAAATGTAGATAAGTCAAGATCAATGGGTCAATACATGAAAGTGTAAAGACGTCCTGCGATTTTGTCGCAAAAAGAAAAAATTGGCAAAATAAGACCTTTAATTAGGAAGGCAAAATAAGACCAATAGAATAATCTCAAAAATTAATTCTTCTTTGTTAAGAATGCAGGGAAGATTTCTTTATCACAAGAAACAAGTTGAATTCAACAAGTCTCAAGAAATTTAATGAGGAGGCACGCAAGGGAATAAATATGTAGGATTTAATTAAGTTTCTTGAGAATATAATAGTTCAAAAAAGGTTATATCATTTGCGAGAAAGAAGAAGAAAAAATAAATTAAAAATAGAACTCAAGATTCAAGTGGTAGTCTCGCCAGATTTAGAATTGTCAGGATTTTTATCATCACCAATATTTCTTTTATCGCGAACATCATCGCCAGAGTTCTTTTTGTTACGATCTTCTCCTTCTTTTAGAGGGTTTTCTTCTTTTCCTTGATCATCATCTTCTTCAGCGTCTTCTTCAACATCTCCTTCAGAAGACGGATATTATAAATCTTTATCCATAGGAAGAGGGACTTCATCATCGTCAACTTTCAAAGGTAGAACGGATACGGGAGAAAGAGAGTTGGAGATCAAAATTTCGTTCAAGAGAACTTCAGCACTAAGATGAACTTGGCGAAGGAAACCTTTGTCACAATTTCTGATCTCTATATTCTTGAAATACTCAAGATAATCAAGTTTTCTTTCTGCTTTATCACGAGTTTCTAAAAGGTTGAGAAGAAGAGTCTTGTTTTCTTTGCGAACACTGTCTAGCTCCTTAGTAAGATTGGTGATAGTAGAATGAAGGCTTTTTTTCAGATTCTGCGAGCAACAAAATAATGAAAGGTTATAGAAATAAATATATCGTGAGAATATCAACAAGTGAAATATAACATAAATTGTGACAAGGGAAATCAACAAGTGAGGCAGTCATAATTGACTACCTTCTCTTTGCGAAGTTAAGTTTTGGATTAATGAAAAGAGGCAGTTCTCCCATTGGTTCATAGCATCATCAAATTTGTCGCCAACTATGCCTTTTACACGAGATTTCATGTTCTCTTCTTTGGTGCGTAAATATGAATTTTCTTTTGACAATGAGGAATGAGACTCCTTTAGTTGGGAATATTCATCTCGAAGCTTGCTGGCATTCAAACTAAGAGTTAGTCTACCCTTGATAAGTTTGTCTATTTCAGCGGCAGAGGATTCAGTTACTTCGTCAAGTTTATTTTTAAGAGAGCGGAGAGACTGCTTTTGCTCATCACATATCCCTTGAAGATTGTTTACTTTCTGCGAGGAGATCGCCAACAAGCTTGATAATTTGTGTTTCTCTTGAGATAAAGTTCTATTCTTGTCTGACAAAGATTCTATAGACAAATTAGTCTTGGATAACGAATATGAGAGGCGAGTAACCTCGTTGTTTAGAAAACTCTGATTTTGCAATAATTGATTATTCTCATTTGTGAGATTTCTTATTTGATCAACTGAATACGTATAAAGATTATATAATCTACTATGCTGGTCCATCCAAGAATCTCTTTCAATGCGAGCTTCATCAGCTATGGTTTCAGATTTAAGTTTTTCGATGAAACGATTTCGGTTGGAAACTAATATATAAACCAAGAATTTAAAGGGAGGATTAAGTACGAAGAATATGGAAATAGAATAAAAAGATAAAAGGACAGAGGTAAAAAGAAGCTTACTTTTTAGCTCATCAATCTTTCTAGCGAGATTCTCGCGATCCAGTACAGAGTTATTGAGCTTGTGGTTTAGAGTTTTACATTCAGAAGTCTTATCTTGAAGACTTTTTCTCAAAAAAGCATTTTCATTCTCTAGAGAAGCTCGTGAAACAGAATTGTCTGAGCCAAAATATTTGAGCAGAGTTTCGCAAACTCCGCTTTGGAGAGAATCAGTAGAAGAATCTCTAGCATTATTTAGAATGTTAGATAAAATTTTGAAAGCAACATCAATTCCTGCGATGGTCTCATTTGATGAAGGAAGGGATGTAGAAGGTGAAATAGAGGAAGTGAGGACAAGTTGATGATTTGAGTCATTAGCAATGGTTGTATCATCATAAGGAGGAGTTTTCGGGAAAGTAACATTTGGAGGAAGTAAAGGGATAGAGGGAGTTTCAGGTATGATGGGTTCTGCAATTTGAATTGGTGAAGGACCAGTAGAGGCAGTGGTAGTGAAAGCGAGCTTCTCGCCAGAAGAAGGAGGAAGATCAGATTTCACAGGTGTAGGTGAAGCTTTCGCAGATATTAAGGGAGGAATGACGAAATTACTTCCAAAGGTCTTATTTAATTGGCGAGATCTTTTAGGAGGATTAGCATTACCCTCGTCATTCTGCAAACAATAATCTAGATAAGAAACAGAGGCAACAATATTGTTATTAAGAAATAGAATGTGTTTCTTACTACCTTATTGCTCGCAGAATTTTCTTTCCTTTTTCCATTCGGCCTCTTATGAATAATAGGTTTTTGAGTCGAGGATTGGGAAATAGATGCAGCTCCGCTGAAGAGTACATAATATGGGGTTATAAAGAATTAAGTAAGATAAGATCGAAGAATATAAATAAAAAATTTAATCTAAGAAAATACCATGATCAAAAATATACCTCGAGGATTCCATTAATACAGTAGCAGAAGAATGAGAAGGAGAAGAAGTTGCAGAACAAAAAGCAAAGAAACTAAGTAAAGAAGAAAGAGAGTTAAGAGAAGAAAACTAGAAATGAAATTCGACTCTTCCTTTTATAGGCAAAGAAGGGAGTAAATTATGTGAGACGTGTCAATACAAAAGGACAGATTTACAACACGTGTTAACAAGGAAAGATGAATTAGCGGAATATTGCCGGAGAAAAAAGGTTCAGATGTTCTTGCGATAGTTAAGGATTCTCATGATCGTTTCTTCTTCGCAGAAAAGACATGAGAAGAGGAAAGATGTAGTACCAGAATATCGCCACAACGATATTCTCGTGATAAGAACGACATTTCCACGACAAGGTTGAATACTCCCATTACAAGAATGACATCTTTCACGAGAGCGTCGTGAGAATTCTCCAACGAAATTTGGTGAGCAACATGAGAAAGCATCAAGATAGTTGACAATTGAAAAAGCATGATAAAATAATGTTGTTTCACGAGGATTAAAAAAGTTGGCGAAGATTAATATTGCAAATACCACGATGAGATCGCAGAATATATCCGAAAGAAGGGGAAAACTTAGCTGTCACCCACTATGTAATTTCCTATATAAAGGGTTCAAGTAAGTCCAGATGAGGATGATGTATTTTTTAGAGTTGAGAAAATCTTGAGGAGAGAGAAAATCCAGAAAAGAAAGTTGTAATTCTGAGTTTGAATATTTTCTGTAAACATTTCTGAGATCTAAATAATAAAAGTGTCGTTTAAATCTTCAATCTTCAACTAGTTTCACTTAGATTTTTATAGGATCTTAATAGGGGTGTAGTGTGGGAAATCCTGCTACTACATCTTTGATCTTTTGTTGAAGATTACCAAACACATTCCAGTTCCAGTCCTTTAAAATCTGTTTCAATCTTTTTTTCTTCTGCATAAAAATGAAAGATGGGTTACTAACCACTGGAGACTCCCAACTTTGTGCAACAACCTGTAAAAAACCTTCATGCTAAATCCACATCTTCTGAAATCTCCATGGTGTATTCTTTGGTTAGGAACATTTATACATCCACCAAATAATGGTGAATGATCTGATACAACCCTTAAACCAACTTTGTAACTCCAGTCTTGAAATTTATTCAACCATTCAATGTTAAAAAAAGCTCTGTCAAGGTTACATAATATTTTGCTATTACCATGTTGACAGTTAGACCAAGAAAATTCCAAACCAGTCTTTGGAGCTTGAATAAGCTGACATTGATCCAAACATTCATTGAAATCTAGCATTTCCCTCCTAAAAGGAGTTCTCCCACCCATTTTTTCAAGAATTGAAAGAATTACATTGAAATCACCCAGCACTAACCAAGGCATTTTAAGATCACTAATTATCTGCATTTCTGACCATAGATATCTCCTTTGCACCATGTTAACACTAGCATGAACACCAGATACCATTATGTCACCAACCTCCACTGTGATCATTTGATTAGACATTGAGATAACTGATGGAACTGCAATTGAACTACTCCAGAATAACCAAATACTACCCTTATGATTATCAACTGAGTTGTGAATTGCCATGGATTGCATCCCAGACAAATTTAATTTACTACAAAAAGAAGCTGTACAATACACATGAGGTTCTGCTATCCAAACTAAAGAAGGGTAAAATTGCTTAACTAAACTTCTAAGTTTTTGCTGGGCCCTAGCTCTTATAAGACCCCTCAAATTCCATAAGATGACTTTCATGGAGGTGAGTTGGGGTTTTTAGGTCCCCCCTTACCAACATTATTTCTAAAATTATACTTGTTTGTATTTTTGACATTATTACCAGCAGTTTTCTTAACAATAACAGTAGTATCAACCTTGGCTGATGTAGCAGAAGCATCAACCTTAACTGGTGTTGTAGAAGCTGATTGCCTACCTTTAGTAATAGAAGTAGATGTAGAAGAAATTTAAGACCAAGTAGTAAATGGAACTTGCTGTGATACAACTGTACCTGAACCAGAGTCAAAAAACTTGATGACACTATTTTCCAATTCAGTAGTATCTGCTGGCTGATTTAAAGACTACTTAACTTCAACTTCATTGTCTTGAGCCAAAGCATTAAATCTTTCACCATTTAAAGGAATATCATCTGAATTAATTAATAGTTTTGGTATTGGATTAATAACACTGACAACCGAATCAATTTCAGCTTGCATCTCATTTTGACTGACTTCTTGAACAACAGCTTTATCAGTTTCTACTTCAGTCCTATCACAGATATCAAAAGGAATATGAACATTTACTGGAGTTTGCTGAGGGCTGCTGCAATGCTCTTTTTCTTTATTCACTCTGCACTTAGAAAGTAAATTCCCCACAATTTTGTAAGAAGGACAAAATTTTGGACAATCTGGTATTAGAATATATTGAGAAAAACCACCATATTTTGTATTAATCCATACCTTGTTTGGGATATGTTGTGCAAAATCCACCTCTACAAGCACATTTGCATAGTTACCCACCTCACATTTTTCAGTTGCTGCATCAATCTTTAATGAAGTTCCAAGTTCACTGCATATTTTAAATAGTATATTTTCCTTCCAAAATTCCAGACCTAACCCAGATAATCTAATCCAAACTGCATCTTTGGAAGTTCTTTGATAAGTAGGACGAAAATTTGATACCCAATTCCTAATTCGTAAAATTTAATTCTGAACTTCCCATACACCAGATTTAATGTATTTACGATCAACTTTATCTAGTTTAATAGTGAAGAAACCTTTACCCAAAGGAATAAGTTTACAACTACATATTAACTTCCATTGGCTTTTCAAAATAGCAACCGCATCTACAAATTTGACTTTCTGTAGTTCTAATCTACCAATCAAAGAAAACTTCTAGGGATTCAAACCCTCATCAAAAATATCATCAGGCAAATTAACTGAAGGAACTCGCTTAACAAAATCAGAACCATGAATTCCAGTCATATTAGTGTTAGATTTTGGATCCTATTATCCATAAATCTAATCAACTAATCACCAGAAAACATTTGAAATAATAATAGTTGAAGAAATTAAGAACTTCACCTGGATTAATTGAAGAAAGAGAACTGAAAATCGAAATCCGAAGGAGAAAATTTTCTGAGTCTATCGCCCGATTCCCAGAGACCGAGTTAGACCGAGTTTGCTATGGTTGCATTATTTGCGAGTTTTCTTGTGATTAATTTAATTGATTTTTAAGTCTCCATAAGTTTACTTGTGTTGAGCATATTTAGTCAAATTAATCTTGGTTTGCTTTGATTAATTTGATTGAATATTTCTTATTAGATTCCAAATTCATACTTGTGTGCAATTTGTTGAGTCTAAAGAAATCCTTCTTTTCTTTTGAAATAATGTCGCTCTTGTTGTTCCTTAGGGAATGACATATTATGGGGGAGAGTTCTTTTGAACTTGTGCTTAATTTCCAAATCTTTGTGGGGAGTGCGGTTGTGGAATATTAGAGGGGTTATCTTGCGTCTTTATAAACTCCTTGATGAATGCATTTAGCTTCGGCTTTATGACTGCATCTAAACAAGATGATACACATTTAGCTTTGGTCATGAAATGTCTCTTACGGAAATTTCATTAGGATCCCGTTCTTGTACCTTTCCCAATTTTATTGACAAAAAGGGGGAGAATTAATTATATTTCACACTACAAATACATATGGTTTTCGGATCATTATGTAAGGGGGAGTGGTTTCCATGTGAGATGGAGTATTGACTAAGGGGGAGTAAAGTATTACCATATTATTGTTGTTGATGTTGTGATGCAATTGGACTTTGACGCTGTGTAATAATACTATGACACTGTATAACAATGATTGAGAACCGATGCTTTTCTCATTGTTATAGCTACGGATTTTCAACAAAGATGATGCTAAACTTATAACCTTTGGGATCATTGGGCTACTTGGAAGTGACGAAGATTTTGAGTATTGTTGAAGATTAGACACGTGGAATAGGAGCTACAAAGTTTATATATATATTTTTTGTATTCCATATGTATTAATAGTTTTGCCACTAAAATTGACAAAGGGGGAGATTGTTAGAGCACTGCCCGGTCGAACTCGCATGCGTTGCTATCTTAAGCATGTTTGTCAATGTTAGTGATCAAAACTATAAAGTCTTGATTTCTAGTCTACTATAGCTAAGGTCTCGGACTAGGATAGAAAGTGTAGTAGAGCTCAAGAACTCCGTAACAATCATCATACAAGACGAAAGACTAATCAATGAACCAGTGGATCTTCATCGACTAAAGGGTATGTGGGGACTTGAACTTATCTATCACTCAAAAGTCAATCTACTCTATCTCCTATCTTGAGACAAAATTCGTTTTACTATATAGACTAAAGATATACACATGTGACATTTCAAGCTGAGTATATCTCGCTTATCTATTTCTCGAAATGTATGTTGGTAAAGCTTTTGCTTTAGCCAAGTTCATCTTTGCCTAGTGACAAAAGTCATGTTGTGTTTCAATCACTTTGGAAATTGCTCTGACGAAAACTAGTTCATGAATAACAACTATATGACGTCCTCTGAGAATGTTTCAATGATTGAAATGAGAGTTTAGATAATATAACCACTGGGGGATATAAACATTGTTGTGGTAACACATATATGTATTAGTCCTTATGCACTTGAACAGAAGTTTGCGAACTTTGTTGATCAAGTAAAAAACCGGAACTTAAGTAGTCAACCCAGTCCGCGAACGAGCATAGTTCTCGAACCCGAGAATTTCAGCTGGAGTTGAATCTTGGTTTCAGTCCATGAACTGACGGAAGTACTCGAACACGAGAATTTCTGCTGGAGTTTGTGAAATCCAACCGGTTACTTAAGTCTGCGAACTTGAGTGGTTATGTCTAAAAACGATGTTCGTGAACTTATTTAAATTATCTAAGGAATGCTATTGCAAAACGTGGCTTTATAGTTCATGAATCGATTCGAGTGAATCACATTGTTTTTGCTTCTATTGTGTCTTGTGTAGTACATAAGATCTCATAGAAATTGAATAACTCTCTAACTAGTTCATTTGAGTCGTTTGGACTAGTTATGGTGAAGAAGAATATGATTGATATGCAAGTTATCATTTGGCTAACCATTTGGTTGACTAATCTTGAACCAACTATTGTACATGTTTGGGTACGGTTACATAAACCCAAAAACGTCAAGTACATGTGTGTATGGCAAGATAAGTTTTCGATCTAACGGTTGAGAGATATTATCTTATATCTAATCAGGTTTTCATCTAACGGTGAATACTGAATGCTTTGTTACTAAGCTAACATTGATTGAAAACCCTGATTTTAAAGACTATATAAGGGATAACTCTAGCAACTGGGAAACCTAATCCCCACACATTCTGTGTGATACTAGTTTGCTAAGCTAGAGTCGATTCTCCTTTAACCTTTGGTTTTCTTCTTCTAAAACCAGGTTAATGAATTAAAGACTTCATTGGGATTGTAAAGCCAGACCGATAATACTTTTCTTGTAGTTGTGTGATATGATCTTGTTGTTTCTATCGTATGAGTACAATTGTAATAATTGACTTGAGATTTCTATCTCCGATAGGCAAGATATAAAAGTAATCACAAACATATTCGTCTCATCGTTTGTGATTCCACAATTTCTTTTTTCGCTGCGTCGATTAAGACTATTGTGAGGTGATTGATAAAACTGAGTTGTTCTTCGGGAATATAAGTCTAGTTTTATTGATTGGTTCCTGTTCACATTGATTTATCAAAAGACGGAACAAAACTCATAGGTTTATTCGTGGGATACGAATTTAACTATCTTGTAGACTTTTCTATGTGAGACATATTTGTTTGCTAAAATCTTCGACTTTGGGTCGTAGAAACTCTTGGTTGTGGGTGAGATCAGCGAAGGGAATCAAGTGCACAATATCCTGCTAGGATCATATGCGTAGGAGCATAACTGTACCTTGGATCAGTGTGAGATTTATTGGGGTTCAACTACAGTCCAGACCGAAGTTAATTTGGAGTAGGCTAGTGTCTATAGCGGCTTAATACAATGTATGTTTAATTTGGACTAGGTCCCGGGGTTTTTCTGCATTTGCAGTTTCCTCGTTAACAAAATTTTGGTGTCTGTGTTATTTCTCTTCCGCATTATATTTTTATATAATTGAAATAATACAGGTTGTGCATTGTTCAATCGATTAGAATATTGGTTGTTGACTTAAATTGATTGACACTTGGATATTGGTTTTTGGTACCATCCAAGTTATCTCTCTTTGATTAGACTCGCGAATCATATTTGCTTGAGTAAATCAAATTGAGATATTGAGATAATAACTCCTTGAGTATTTTCTATTGATTGAGTCTAGTTGATTCTCTAGAAAACAACTCGGAGTTGTCCATACAGATTGCTAATTGAAATTTTGGGTGAGATTGTTAAACCCCCGCTTTTTCACTCTCATTATTTTTCTTGTGGTGAACACATTTTTCCTGCGTAAAGAATAGTTAATGTCTACCAATTTTCTGTTTTGTCATGTGGTCTTATTTTGCCTTCCTAGTTAAAGGTCTTATTTTCCCACCTCTTGTCATTGCGACAAAATCGTAGGATGTTTTGCACTTTCATATATAAACCCATTTATCTTGTCTTAACTCTTTTCTTTTGTCATTTTTGTTGCGACAATATGACAGGCCTAAATATTCTTGCGAAAATAAAGCCCCATGACATTGCCGTGTTGCGACGAAATCGCAGGACGTCCTTACACTTTCATGTAATGACCCATTGACCTCGTATTATCTTTATCTCTTGTATTATTGCCTCTTTAGGATTGTCGCAAAAATATGACAAGACTTGATACTCCAGAGAGTAAAAAGACTCATGACATTTGCGTCTTAAGACACTTATCAGCTCCCTAATGGAGGGTGCCGCCCTTATCTTCCCCATGGTTTCCCCTTTAAGGAGACATACCTCTACCATACAAGGTTGGATCCTCCCATCCTGTATTAACAACAACTAGTTGTTTTCGCAGCCTCTTATCCATTTTTCCTATATGACTTATGGTTACGAGACTGCACCCTAAGTGGGGTTTTCTTCTGGTCGAGTGCATCATAGTCAAGACTGGCCAAGAGTGCTTTTTCACGGTTTCTACTTTCCATATTTTTGAAGTAAGCAAGATAATCAAATCTTATTTCTGCCCAGTCGCGAGAACGAGCAAGATGAGAAGCTAATAATGCATTTTCCTTGCGAATTTTGGCAAGCTTAGACTCCAAAACAGAAATGGAGGAGTGAAGATTTTTCTCAGATTCTGCGAAAAGGAATAACACAAAAAATTATTATTCAAGCGATAATTTCGCAAGGAAGATATAACAAAAAGACTTAACAGTGATAAAATATGGTTGAGGCATTCAAATTTTTATGACTACCTTCCTTTTGTGAAACAAGATATTAAGTTAGAACCAAATAACTATCTTCCTAGCGGTCCATTGCATCGTCAAATTTATCTCCAACTAAACCTTTCAAGCGAGATTGAAAATTCTTTTGTTTAGAAATAAGTGAGGCATTTTCCTTCGCAAAAGAAGTATATGATTCTTCTAGTTTGATTGGTCTTTGAGTTGACTTTCCTTTACACTTAAGGCTATTCTACCCCGGATAAGTTCATCCCTCTCAGCAGCAGATGATTCTGTTATTTCTTTAAGTTTACTTCTCAAAGAGAAAAGAGACTGTTCTTGATCATTACATACTTTTTGAAAAATGTTATGTTGCTGCGAAGAGATCGCCACCTAATTTAAAAGAACTCGTTTCTCTTGAGATAAGGTCTTATTCTCATCTGATAAAGTTTCCATCTCCAAGTTAGCTTTAGTTAAAGAATAAGAGAGGCGAGATATTTCACTACTTAATAAGTTTTTCTTCTGAACTAATTGAGTATTCTCTTTGGTAAGATTATCTATTTGATCGACAGAATATGTATGAAGGTTATCTAATTGGTTATATTGATCCATCCAAATATTTCTGTCCACACGGGCTTTTTCAGCGATGGATTCAAATTGATATCTCTCCATTATTCGTTTCTAGTTTAAAACTTAAAGGTGAACAAAGTATTTTAAGAAAATTGAATACGAAAAGAATAAATTTATTGAAAAAGATAAGTTAAGGGAAAAGATAAGAAGGTTCTACCTTTTAATTCCTCATTCTTCCTGCGAATATTTTCACAGTCTAGTGAAACATTTTGAAGGTTTTGATTTTCAAGACGAAGAGGGCCACATTCTAAGGTCTTGGCCTGAAGACTTTCCTTCAAGGCTACAATCTCTAAGGATGTTTGCGAAACCATCCTTTCAGAACCAAAATATTTACTCAAAATTTCGCAGACGCCAAACTTGACAGGGTCAACGGAGGATTTCTTGACATCATCCAAAACATCTTATTAAACCTTGAAGGCAATATCTATTCTACCCATAGTTTCTTTGGTAAAGGGGAGAGACTCGGACGAAGAAGTGGTGATAACAGAAAGTTGGTGATCATCATTCTTTGCTAAAGAGCTGTCATTTGAAGGAGAAGTTTGAGGAAGATTAATGATTGGGGTTGAGATGGAATTAGGTCGAGAGGTATTGTCCACAGGAGAAAAAAAAATCATTCACATCAGTCTTAGTAAAAGGAATTTCATCCTTAGAAAGATCAGGGTGGAATCTGTTGCGATATTTTCGCAGATAGGAAGTAGAGATTGAGTTTACAAAGGTATTAAAGGAGAAGTTAAAGGAGTAAATGTGGGAAATGGAGCAGAAGTTTCAACAGTCTTAAAATGGCGAGATATTTTTGGGGGTTTATTAGCATCTCCATCACCCTGCGAATCACAATCCAGATAAGAAATAGAGGCAACAATATTGTTATTAAAAGAATAGTGTTTCTTACTACCTTGCGATTCGCAGACTTTCTTTTGCTTGCAGCGACTTTGGGCTGCGAATCTTTGGGAACATTAGGATTTTGAATTGAGAATCTGGTATTAGAGGTGCTTTTGCTAAAACAGAAACAATATGGGAATTAAATAAAGACGAACAAAATCAAATAAGATAATTTCAGTAGAAGAAATCGGCTTCAGCAAAACCACAAGAAAAGAAAAGAAAATTAACCTTGATGATTCCATGAGGACAGTAACAGAAAGATGAATCCGTAAAAATCTAAGGAGAAAGAGTTGCAGACGATGAAGATTTACAGAGAACGTGGAGATGAAGAAGACGGAGTTAAAAAAAGAAAATCATCTCTCTAACTAGATCTCTCCTTAAATAGATAGTAAAATTGATGATCGGATAACATCAAACGTGCCGGTGAACAAAAGAGTATTTTACACGTGTAGGCGGTTATGCTTAATTCATGGAGTCTTGTCGGTAGAAGAATATGAAGGGATGAACAACTTCTGCATTATGAAGTACAATTTCTCATGACATTCTCCCCTTCGCAGAGATGACATGAGAAGAAGCAAGATGTAGGATCAGAATATCACAACAGCAACACCCTTGCGAAGCCATCATCAAAAGTACATTGCGAAGCCGTCGCAAATTAACTATAGAAATGACATAACAGATGACGACAGCTTAAACACGAGAAAGATGTGAAGACCTAGAGATATTTAAGAATGTTGCAAACTTAACACTTGATTGCTTGCGAGAATATCGCAATCCAGATCTTAAAATAAAGGACAGATTAGCTGTCATCTACTATGTAATACCCTGTATAAAGAGTTGAATAGGCGTAAGGAAAAGAGAGATCTTTTTGGAGTGTTGAGAAAATTTTGAAGAGAGGGAAAGTCCAAAACAGTATTGTATTCTTGATTTCATTTCCTTCTTGTAACATTTCTGGAATCTATTAAGAAAAAGTGTAGTTTTCGATCATAAAGATGTGTTGATTATTATGAATTCTTGTGAGGGATGTATTGTAGGATTTCCTGCAACTACATGTGCACCACGTTTTTGGGCAAGGGGAACCAATCCTATGGACATGTGCAGTGTATACAAGTTAGAACTCAAATATATGTGGGGAACCGATCCTAGTACCTAGTCAGCCGAATTTTGGTAAGCTAGTGTAACTATGCACAATACTCACATGGAGGTAGAACCGAAACTTGTTTTGGTAGAACCATTACACCCATGATTTGTGATTGAGTGTTACTTGATCAATCACATAGTTCTTAAAAGTCATATGAACCAATTCTAAACTAGTTTGGAAGTGTGGTAAATCGTCTTCAAGTGAGTAAGTATGAAAGAGGACTTACAAAGTAAAGATGTCGACATACTTGAACATGTGCATAAATCTTATTCATTAATTGTTCAAAGATATTCCTTGATACTCAAACCGGAATATTCCTAATATCTTTTGATATTTGGAAATATGCTTTTAATATATTAATATTCGAAAATATATTATTATGATAATTTCATAAATGTGTTTTTAACACATTCGGAATTAATATGATAATATTGTGTATTAATATGGAAATTTTCGGAAATGTGTTTTCAACACATTTATTATGAAAATTCGGAATTATATATATTAATGTGTTTTTAACACATTTGGATATTAATAAGCATATCTCTTGATTTATATTAGTAAAGTATTATATATGCTAGCTAATATTTGGTTATCAAGATTTCGGTATTATCTCTTAAATTAACAAAACCAAAAATATGTGTTTTTGCATATCTTTGAGAATCTTTGGTTTTGGTAATTACTTGGCATCCAAATTTCCTTGATCTATAAATACCCAAGTTTTCATTTCGTGCAAGGGGGTTCCAAAACTTCTGTGGGATCAAGAAGCTCTATGAGTACCGTTGGAGGCAAACTAAATGATCGCATTGTTTTTCTAGTTTTTGATTATTGATTTGATTGACTAACGATTGTTGAATCTTTTGATTGCACCTAGTTTGTTTATTCTTGAGAACCTTTTCTTCTGATATAAGGCTCACTCAAACTAGATCAAAGATTTAATGTTTCTACGGATCTAAGTTTTTTCTAGATCCGTAAGAGAAATTCATTGATTTTCCATTTTTCAATAAGGAATCAAGTTTGTTTTTTTGCAGATCCTTTTAAAGAGAGCATGTTCTTCTACTAGGATATTGGAGTATTAAATATCTATTGAGAACCGGTTAAATCAAATCAAGAATCTTTTATTGGTGAAACTAGGATCTTAAAATGATGAGTCCAAATATTGCATATTCATACACACTTTTCATTGGCACTTAACTCATCTTTGGCGCTTCAAGTCATATATTATCAATTTTCCACATCCAAAGAGATAGCTTGTTCATGTTAGTTTATCAAATTTAAGTTTTGTTGTAATGTTCTTCATGTTCTAGTAGATGTTGATTATGCAAATCAATAAGATATTTATTTTGGACTTTGTATTAAATATCTATTGAGAACTGATTACAATATCACCTCGGCCCCTGGAGTTCGTTCATGACATAGGTGTGGCTACATATTATCAAATCCTTGTTAAATATATGTTGAGGTGTTGTAAAGATGAGTAACTAGGATCTTAGTTTAAAATTTTGAATAGAACAAGACCTATCTAGTAGGAAAGTCATGAAGTTGCAGGTTTACTTTTTGCGTCTTATCATTCATTGTTTACTTAAGTATTCATTCAGGAAGGGGTTTAACTCGGTTGCTAGGTCATCATGCTTTTGTTTTTCGGTCTACAAGCTTTGACTTCTAGTTTTCATGCTCTAGCTTATGATTGTGTCAGAGACCATACAGCAAATAGTTAGAATAAGTCAAGAAGAGTTAATTGAAATACATAGTTACGCGAGACGGTCCAAACCCATCGAAACAATGGGAGAACCGGTCATCCACTGACTAGGTCCTCGTGCATTTTTCTACAAGCCTTGTATCCTCAATATGTTTTCCTCATTAACTCTTGGAAAAAATGACGGATCTGGATAGACAAAGCCAAGACTTGGCTGTTGCTCAACGACCACGAGTCATTTCATAGATCTCTTACGAAAGAGTTCTTCAAAAGTTCTTCCCAAACCACAAAACTACGACAATTCCAAAGTAGGAGGAAACTTTGGCAAAATCAATGAATTATTGCTCCAATGTCCTCACCATGAAAAATGGAGACTTATTGCAAATTTTGTATGAAGGTTTAGATGTCAACAAATCAGACCATGTGCAATGGTCAAGTTTGTTTTTGCTCATATTGTTTACCTGATATAAGGCTCACTCAAACTAGATCAAAGATTTAATGTTTCTACGATCTAAGTTTTTCTAGATCCGTAAGAGAAATTCATTGATTTTCCATTGTTAACTTGTGTGCGGTAAAGCTTGTCCTCCTGTTTTTCTAAAGAAGCCCGAACTTTGATCTAGATAAAGGCGGCACCCGAAGGAAGCTTCAACTCGATTTTCCAAAAATCAAACAAAGAATGAAGGTGTTCCAACAAACGCATTTTGCGCAAGTCATTCACTCCAGCGACAATATCCAAAAATTACGAGACTCGCTTTTGTGCAACAAATCAATAAGGAATCAAGTTTGTTTTTGCATATTGTTACTTTGAAGATTAAATCGAAGATTGAAGGTTTTGAAGATTTTAAGAAGAAGTTGTTGTGAATCATTAAAAAGATATACTAGATCTACTTTTAAAGAGAACGTATGTTCTACTAGGATATTGGGTATTAAATATCTATTGAGAACTTCGGTTCTGCTACATATTATCAAATCAAGAATACTGTTGAAGCTGAGTAACTAGGATCTTAGTTTACTTAGTAATATCTACATGAAGTTGCAGGTTTACTTTTTGTAGCGTCTTAATTCATTGAGTATTCAAATCTGGACTAGGTCCCGGGTTTTTTCTACAAGCTTGTAGTTTTCCTCATTAACAAAATTCTGGTGTGTGTGCTTTACTTTATTTCCGCATTATAATTATTTTTATATTATAATTAAAGTAATTATACTTGTACATTAACTAGGCACTTGATATTTATCTTATAAGGTTTCGGTTATCAAGTGAACACTTTGTCGTAGTATTATCTCGATTCATATCCATAGACGATCACACAAAGTGTATTGGATTTCTCCACTTATCTGATATAATAATTCACGTGTTAGGCCAGTCCGGACTAACCCTATTTCAAGTGGACATTGTGTTGAAATATTCCTTGAGTGATTGTTTTTCCAAGAGGTTTATACACAGTTGGTCTTGTATATGTTGTGATCAAAATAAAAGATCGTGGTATATTTGGGTACCCTTATCTTTTTAATTGGTATCAGAGCGGGAAAACAAGAAAAGATCTAACAATATGTGTTTGGTGTGATCCAACCTATAAATTTTTGAATCAAATGATAATTGATTCGGTTAACGTACCTCCAGGGTTTGATGGCTCCAACTATCTATGGTGGAAAATGGCTATGCAGTCTTTTCTTCAAGCTCATGACTTTAAAACTTGGGTTTTAGTTATTGATGGGTATGTACACCCAAAAGTACTAGTCGACAACTCAACTACTGAGTTTAGACTAAAGGAATTGAAAGAATTCAGTAATGAAGAAAAATTGCTTTCGAAGCAAAATTCTTATGGATTAAACGCCATTATACATGATGTAACTCGAGACCTCCATCATCATGTAACCAAGTGTAAAAAATTAAAGGAGGCTTGGGATATTCTTAATATCGTATCTGAGGGGAATGCCTCTGAAAAAGAATCTAGGCTTCTAACCCTATCTTCTAAATGGGAAAATCTTCGTATGGATGAAGACGATACCTTTGATGAGTTTGATGAAAAACTTTCTAAAATAGTGAATGCCTCTTATGCTTTAGGAAAAACAATTTCAGGTAAAAATATTATGTGTAAAATTCTAAGGTCTATACCACCAAGATACGAATCTAAAAAGCATGCCATCATGGAAGCTAATGATCTTTCCACACTATCTAGAAGCACTCTAGTTGGTAAATTAAAGATCTTTAACCTTGAATATCAATTCAAGAATGAAGTGGGTATTACCCTTAAAGCTGTAACTAAGACTTTTTCTTCAGATACAAAAACTGAAAATTGCAGTGTTGATACGACTGCACGAGAATTTAGAAAGTTATTATGACAAAAGAAAATGAATTCTTCTCCTTCTCAAAAAACACAAAAGTATGTAGAGAATAAAGGACAAAATAATTCTGATAGATCTAATTGTTCCGAGGTTCAAGAGAACAAAGTTTTCCATGCAACTGTTGAATGCACATCTGGAAAGGATATTGAAGTAACTTTAGAGTCAAAAACACTTGAATGTGATAAACTCTGCAAAGAGAATGAAAATATTAAAAGGGAACTTGATATTCTATATAAGGATATAGAACGTGTAAGTAATGGTGAGACTTATCTTGAAGTATCGAAAAAAATACATAAAACAAAAAGGTGATGATCGAGAAGCTCCAGAGCCAAAGGGACTCGACTGTGATCTTCGTGAAGAGAATGAAAGATTGAAAAGGGAACTTGATGATCTGTATGAGGATATAAATTATCAACAATGAGCAAGATTATCTTGGAGCCATGAGATGTTACAGAAAGAAAGAAAGTCATGATCGAGAAAGGAAACTATATACAGAACTGGAGAACCTAAAAACACTGAGGTAAGTAATTCTACCGAATCTGAAATTTCTTTAGATTATAAAGTTCAAATTGATAAAGTTAAGGTTTATCTAGATGATGCTCTTGAAAAAATAAAAATGTTGGAGAAAGAGAATATGAGTCTGAAAACAGACTTGAAAAACTTCGATAATAGCACAGAACAACTTGACTCAATGTTGAAGTCAGATAGAGTTCCTCGTGACACTCGAGGATTGGGCTACAAAGGTAAACGAACTTTGAATTCTAAACAGGAGGCAAAGTTTGTAAAGTCTAAAGACTTTGCTGAAGAAATTGCTTCAAAAGTTACCACAAAAGATTACTCTTCCATAAAAGAAAAATCTGTATCACCTTCATCTTCAACAAAATATGAATTCCGTCAAACTCCAATGAAAGAAAATCCACAACAAGGTAACACTAAACCCCATGGTTCATATGGTACTAAGCATTTCTCTTACTGTGGAAATAAAGGACACTTGGAAAGAGGATGCAGATTCCGTAAAAGGAATGAAAAATCCATAGATGCACGTGTTTTCGCAAAATTGGCTGAACTCACTAATGCTAAATCAGGACATGATTGTCCTAAATATGAACAAAATAATTATTGTAATGATAGTTCAAAGTTTGCTTATCAGGCTCCTACGAAGTTTTCTCAGAATCACTCAAACTACAAAAGGAAAGATAACTTTGTAAAGACTAGATCTGATGTTCCAAATTGGAGAAAGACTAACTCTCAGAGTTTTCAACATTTCAGTTACCCTAAAGTTTCCTCAAGAGATTCTTCTTGGATTTCAGGAAGAAATTGTTAGAGAATTGCTCGGTCGGACTTGCATGCATTGCTATCTCAAGCATGTTTGTCAATGTTAGTGATCAAAACTATAAAGTCTTGATTTCTAGTCTACTATAGCTAAGGTCTCGGACAAGGATAGAAAGTGTAGTTGAGCTCAAGAACTCCATGGAAATCATCATACAATATGAAGGACTACTCAAGGAACCAGTGGATCTTCATCGACTAAAAGGTATGTGGAGACTTGAACTTATCTATCACTCAAAAGTTTATCTACTCTATCTCCTATCTTGAGAAAAAATATCGTATTACTATATAGACTAAGAATATACACATGTGATATTTCGAACTGAGTATATCTAGCTTATCTATTTAGCCAAGTTCATCTTTACCTAGTGACGAAAGTCATGTTACGTTTCAATCATTTTGGAAATCGCTTTGACGAAAAATAATTTGTGAATAAAAACTATAAAACGCCCTCTGAGAATGTTTCAATGATTGAAATAAGAGTTTAGACAATATAACCATTGGAGGATATAAACATTTTTGTGGTAACACATATATGTATAAGTCCTTAGCACTTGAACCGACATTTGCGAACTTTGTTGATCAAGTGAAACCGGAACTTGAGCAGCCAACTCAGTCCGCAAATGTGCGTAGTTCTCGAACTCGAGAATTTCTGCTGGAGTTGTAGCTCGGTTTCAGTCCGTGAACTGGCGAAAGTTCTTGACCTGAGAATTTCTGTTGGAGTTTGTGAACTCCAACCGGTTAACTTGAGTCCGCGAAACCAGTCCGCGAACTTGAGTGGTTATGTCTAAAAACGATGTTTGTGAACTTATCTTAATAAACTAAGGAATGCTATTGCAAACCGTGGATTTATAGTTCATGAATCGATTCGAGTGAATCACATAATTTTTGCTTCAATTGTGTCTTATGTAGCGCATGAGATCTCATAGCAATTGAACAACTCTCTAACTAGTTCATTTGAGTCATTTGGACTAGTTATGGTGAAGAAGAATATGGTTGATATGAAAGTTATCATTTGGCTAACCATTTGGTTAATTAGTATTGAACCAACTATTGTACACGTTTGGGTACGGTTACACAAACCAAATTTTTTCAAGTACATGTGTGTATGACAAGCTAATTTTTAGATCTAACGGTTGAGAAATATGAGCTTGTATCTAATCAGGTTTTTATCTAACGGTGAATATTGAATGTTTTGTTACCAAGCTAACATTTATTGCAAACCTTGATTTGAAAGACTATATAAGGGAGAACTCTAGCAACTAGGAAACCTAATCCCCACACATTATATGTGATACTAGTTTGCTAAGCTAGAGTCGATTCTCCTTTAACCTTTGGTTTTCTTCTTCTAAAACCAGGTTAACGACTTAAAGACTTCATTGGGATTGTGAAGCCAGAACGATACCACTTTTCTTGTAGTTGTGTGATATGATCTTGTTGTTTCTATCGTACGAGTATAATTGTAATAATTGGCTTGATATTTCTATATCTGATAGGCAATATAAAAGTTACCACAAACTTCTTCGTCTCATCGTTTGTGATTTTTCAATAATCTTCTTCGCTGCGTCGATTAGGTTTATTGTGAGGTGATTTATAAAACTGAGTTGTTCTTCGGGAATATAAGTATGGTTTTATTGATTGCATATGTAGTAGCAGGAAATCCCACACTACACCCCTCACAATAATTCATACAATTAAATCATTTTTAAATCAACAATCATAAATTTTATTGATTAATCTCACAAACTTTACAAGATAGAAAGGAAATAAAACTATGGAATTAACAACCACTCTGGACTTTCTCTCTCCTAATGACTTGTTCAACACTTGAAAAAGATCTATCTTCTCCTTACGCCTGTTCAACTCTTTATATAGGGAATTACATAGTGGATGACAGCTAATTTGTCCTTTATTTTAGGATCTGACTTGCGATATTCTCGCATGATTTCTATTGTTAATCTTCGAAAATACTCTAATCATCGCAGGATCATCACACTTTTCTCATTTTTCTGCCATCATCATTTGTTACGTCATTCTTCAAATCATCCTGCGACACTCGCAATGTGTTGTTGATAAAAATTCGCAGATGTGTCTTTCTTGCGATATTCTGATCCTACATATTGCCTCGTCTCATGTCTTCTCTGCGAAGGAGAGAATGTCATGAGAAATTATTCTTCAAAATGCCGCAACTGTTCTTCTTTTCATATTCTTATGTACTGACACGATTTTGTATTTTGCGTGAATTTTGTTACACGTATCTTTTATTCCATCCATCTCTTGACACGTCTTTTTCAACTAATGCTATTTAACCGCTCACGTCTACTCCTCATAATTAAATACACTTATCTTCTCGAGAATTTCTACTCTCTATATATGTTTTCCTTATTCTTCCCTTCTCTTCTTTTTACTTTATTCTCAGCTTCTCTGTAATTTTACTGTTTTCCACAAATTTCGCTTCTGCTACGGAAAATTTTCATTCTTCATCTTTCATTCCTTCATTCCCATACTGAAGATGCCTCCAGCTGGTCGTAAAAATGAGATTACTTTTGAAGAAATTCGAAAGAAACTTCAAACCAGAGGTTTTGATTTATCTCCCATTCCTGGTCAAAACCCTAAATTTGAGCTTTCTATTAATCTGTTTTCTGATCATCCTTGCAATCATGAGGAGGTCATAGTCTTGCTAGGTTAGCTTCTCTCCGGCCTTCCCATTCCCCTTTATGACCCTGGACTTCCCTTATTTTATGAAATACTTTCTCATGCGAAATTATCGCGAGATGTTTATCAATTAAGTGGGGATTGCATTCGTCTAATGCTTGAGTTCGCCAATCGTGGTGCTGGCAAGGAATCTCTTTATCCTGATGAATTTAAAAATCCTAGATTCGCTAATGTTGCGATTGTTCCTGCGAACTATACCATAGAAAATTTATTTGTGAATTATGAGATAATTCCTATGAAAAAAGATGGTACTTGATGGGGTGTTCGTTTAAAGAAGAAGGATGATGTTGATGATGACAAGATACTTATGCAAGACATTGATTGGCATCCTGGAAAAAATATATCCTCGCGTTACTCCAATGATGATATGTGGTGTATCTTCCCTTTATTCCTAAACGGTCCATACATATCCGTATCTCATGTTTTATCTGCGAATCTCGCAGCATACCAACCATGGGTATTTACATGGCCTGAGAGAGAAGCAGAGGTATATTTCCACATTTTTCTTGCTTGAATTGTTGTTCTTTTTATTCTTATGTATAATTTTGCTGACCACTCCAATGTTCTCATGTATCTGCAAAATTATCAGGTTGAAACTGAGCTATAGCAAGACTGGGAAAGCCAGCACTTTATCAGCTCTTCGATCATTCACAGATGAAGTAAGAAATATTCTTTTATGAATATTCACAATATATTGTTGCCTCTATTTATTATCTTTATCTGTGTGTGTAGGTTATCGCTAAAGTGGAAGAACCTGTCAAAGTTGCGAAGAATAGGGGTAAAGGCAAGAGTATTTCTCGCAAAGACAAATCCACTGCCCCTCTTTCAAAGAAACGAAGAGTCCATCTAGCGAGAAATCTAGCGATCATAACGATGATGATGATGATGTTTCTTCTGCAAAGGAAACTTCTCAACCTGAGTCTTCTATGGC
Source organism: Papaver bracteatum (assembly GCA_023529315.1). Taxonomy (NCBI): domain Eukaryota; kingdom Viridiplantae; phylum Streptophyta; class Magnoliopsida; order Ranunculales; family Papaveraceae; genus Papaver; species Papaver bracteatum. The sequence continues at coordinate 1,705,496 of JAJJWX010000269.1, read as the reverse complement.
GCAACTATCCGACATCTTCTCTAATACTATGCAGAGAATTGGTGATACTCCTCTCACTAATGCCTGCCAATCCATAGCTGCTATTTGCAATGCTCCCCTCTTAGAGAATAATAAATCTCTTCGCGGGGTCTCAAGATCTATATCTCCAAGTTTCTTACATTTACTCAATAGTTTGGTAAATTTTCATACTCATATTTATCTTCTTTATATTTTTTGTCTTGAATTCTTAATTTATTCAGAAAATTCGCTGCATTATTTCGCAGGATGGGAAAACTTCTTATGTTGTTATCCCAGATTTGGAAAAAAGGCGTGCAGCCTTTGAAAAGAAGTACCTTGAACTTTGCAAGAAGAATGAGAAATTGGAAGCTGGAACTGTTAGTCTTCGCGAGAAGAAAAACCAATTGGAATCTGAGACTGTTGATCTTCGCAAAAAGAACAACCAGCTGGAATCTGAGACTGTTTTCCAAAAGAACAAAATATCTGGTCTTCAAAATGCCAATAAGCAACTCTATGGTATAGAACTTTTTCATTCTTTTTCTTCATTTCGTTTTCTCATTACCCTTTCTCATATGGTTCACCATTTCGCATACGTTAATGGTCTTTCTGATGAGGATGTTCTTCTTCATATATTTCCAAATCTTATGGATGATGACACCCTTCTTAAACACCTTAACGATTCTTTAAATGACTTTCTAAATGATGAAATCAACTCTCTTTCCATAGATGAACTTAGATCCAAAATCCATCTCTTAAAAATTGAACATAGATCCAGTTTGGTATTAGCCAATAAGTTTAAACATTTTTATGTTGACTCAAAAGAAGAAATTAGCAAATTAAGAACTAAGATCAGTAGTCCTATTGATGATAAAGACCGTATCGCTAAGCAAGGTGCTCAATCTTTAGCGGATTTCCACAAGACTCTTCTTGAAGTTCAAGTTGAAAGAGATAGACTTATCCGCGAAAATTCTACTCTTATTGAGAGGGAAAATCAAGTTCGCTCCCGCCTTATTATAAATCATGATGATGAGTTTGCTTGGGCTGCGAGAGTTCTAGATAACGCCAGAAATAAGTTAGGTGTAAATGTTAATCTTCAAGATGAGAAAACAGCCTTGATTAGAGATATGATTTCTAACAGAAAAGGTTGTTAATTGTTCTTCCTTACTTAATTGTTTGTTTTTCATAAACTTCCTTCAAATTGTTGATTTACTGTTATATTTTTGCAGAAGCTGAAGATAGATATCGCAAGAGGATTGAAGAACTTGAGAATGAGAAAGCGAAGCTCGCGAAAGATTTATCTTCTCGCAATGAGAAATGTTCGAGATTGAAGACTCAAATAAAGATCACTATTGCGAATTTTGGGAATGATGCAATTTCGTTCCGTAATGATACCATCAAGGAGATCTGTGATGACAAAAAGATTCCTCACTCTAAGTATCCTTTCTTTTTAGACAAAGTTCCAGAAAATGTCCCTAATTTGGTCATCTCTGATAGTGAAGCTGATGAAGAGACGGAGTCTGAAGAAAATGAAGAGGAGAAGTCTGATGAAGAATCTGATGGAGAAGAAAATTCTGATGAAGAACTTGATGATGATGATAAAGAATCAAGCAAAAAATAGTTTTCACTTCCTTGTGCTTTCTTGTTCAATTTTTTGTAAAACTTGTATATTTGCTCTTAATCTTTCATTCTTGTATACTTGTAATCTATCACTGCGAATTTCTCCAGTATTCAATACAAGCTCTATTTCTTTTGTTCTTTCCTGCATGTGTTAGAAAAAATTTCTCTCTTGCAATATAACTACCCAAAATATAATTAACTTTTTATGCGTAAAACTATCATGTGAAACAAATAACATTTAATTAATTATATGCGTTCTCATACTTGCCTCTGTTATTTGTATTCAGATGAGTGATTGAGAATGTTACCTTTGTTTAGTAAAATAATTTGCGATGAGGTTGCAATTATCTCTGCATAATTTCGCAATCACAGATTATAAGATTGCGTTTTTTCTTGTATTCTGATGTGGTCTTATTTTGCCTTCCTAAGTAAAGGTCTTATTTTGCCATATTTTTTCATTGCGACAAAATCGCAGGACGTCTCTACATTTTCATGTAGAAACCCATTGATCTTGCCTTAACTTTTTGTTCTTTTGTATTTTTGCTGCGATAATATGACAGGCCTAAATTTTCTTGCGAAATTAAAGCCCCATGACATTGTTGTCGTGCGACGAAATCACAGGACGTCTTTATACTTGCATGAAATGACCAATTGATCTCGTCTTATCTTTTATTTTGTATTATTGCCTCTTCAGGAATGTTGCACAAATATGACAAGTCTAAATATTCTTGCGAAAATATAGCCTCATGACATTTGCGGCTTAAGACACTTATCATCTCCTTAATGGAGGGTGCCGCCCTTATCTTCCCCCGGATGCCCTTTCAAAGAGACGTACTTCTACCATACAAGACTAGCTCCTCCCATCCAGTCTTAACAACAACCAGTTGTGTTCGCAGCCTCTTATCCCTTTTGCCTATATGGCTTATGGTTACGAGACTGCACCCTAAGTGGGGTTTTCTTCTGGCCGAGTGCATCATATCCAAGACTGTCCAAGAATGGCCAGGGTAGTTTCATACGCCCCGGGAACTCTTGGCTCAACCATGTACCTCGGCGCCTTGGTCATACTCCACACCCCTTAGGAGAGCTCTTATTACCTTAGTCGCCCAACTCAAGTCATATGCTCAAGTTGAGAATCCAAGGTGTCTCTCCTAGATGGGCTTTCATTGACTCCAAATCTCCATGACTCAGGTTCTAGTAGCGGTGTAACCTTATCTCTGATCCATGCAACAGATACCCCCTTTTATGACATACTTTAGGTCTTACATTTTCCTCTTGCGAAATTTTATTCGCGAACTAGGGTGTACTCCATAAAGGTTCGTCCCATTCTAAGGATTATTCTTATGCATTTCAGCTCTGTTGTAATTTCTCAATCTCATTTTTATCATTAAGTAAAATATGTTTTTGAAATTTTCGCAACAAATCAATCATATATCTCTTTTTCTTATCTCAATATTTCTTTCATTTCACAATTTAAATTTTGTACCTTTACTGTTTTCTGCCTCTGTTCTTTTGTTGCTTTTCGCTACAGTCTTTCCTTCTGCGATATTTTCATCATTTGTTATTTTCATACAACTTTGACTTCACAGCATTCCTTCTTTTGTTTGTTCTACTTAGTCAACCATCAATCTCTCACTTCTTTGTCTTTCTTTGATGTTATACTTCCAATTCCTCTTCTTCGCAGCTCTTTCTTCGCAAGATTCTACATCAATTTCATAACACTTCTTTTCTTCAACCCACTCTCCCTTTATTACTCAAATGCCACTAGGATGTGGAAACTTAATGCACTGGTGGAAAGTCGATTCCACACCTAAAATTTCATGTAGCCAAGGTCGACCAATTAAGGCATTGTAGGGCGACTCTACATAGACAATACAAAATAGAATCTTGGAAGATATCCCCATTAATGGAATTCGTATTGTGATCTCCCCTTTAGGTTTATTGGCAGTGCCATTAAAACCATAGATTTTATAGGTTGAATGTATTAGATCTTCATCTCTGCCTCCCATTGTCTTGTAAGTATGATAGAACAGGATATCTATAGAACTCTATGTATCAATTAAAACTATATTAATTGCCCATGAATCTTAGGCCTCATCATCTTCATCTTCTTCTTCATCTTCTCTTTGTTTTGGGTTTATCTCTAGTCTCACCACCAATGGATTGTCATGCATTTCGCCAGGCTCAGGTACTTCTTGTGCAGTGAAAGAAATAGTCTTCTTTTTCCACTCTTCTAATGGCGAAGCTTTCGCAATATTCATTATTTCTCTCCTATCAGCATCTCTTGCGAAAACTCTGCTTAAAACATTGTCATGGAAATCTTCGATTGTTTTGTATGAATGTACAATAAAGTTACATTCAGATTTTTTGTCTTCGCTCCGACTTCTATAACAAATGTTTCTCCTCCTTTTGTTGCGTTTACGCTGCGAATTTCTTGCGGTGGTGGTAAGAGTTGAGATTGAGGGTGACCTATTAGAAAATGATTTAACTTTCCCTGGTCTATCATTCTGAGAATGATTCTCTTCATGTTTCTGCACTCATTTGTAGAATGTCCATGAAAGTGATGATAATAGCAAAATTCTTGACTCTTGCTATTTGGAAGTGGTTCTTTTCCCATGTTCCATGGTATCAGTATATTCTCTATTAAAATCATTGCTTCCCAAAAATTTTACACACTAGTATTCAAAGACGGCATCTTGATCTCCTCTCATATCATTTTTTTACTTCCTGATCCTCTCTGATAGTTTTGTCTTTGTCCTCCATAGGTTTCTTGTGGCTGATCAAGTCTTTGAATTTTGTTGTTTCCACCTCGACTATAAAAATTTCTTTATCTTTCGAATTCTTCTTGATCCCTGCTTACCATAGCTACCAACTTCTGTTGATTATCATTCTTATTTTCTTGTTGTACTTGCGAAGTGCTCGCCACTGTGTTTATCAATTTAGGAAATAAGCTTGCATTCACTGTATTTGAACTTATGTTCGCGACTGGATATGATTCCATTTTATTCTGCTTTTCTTCAAGAGCAATGTACTCCTCTTGCAATTCTCGCAGCTCAGTCATTGTGATTGTATTCTTGATTCTAAAAATTTGAATGTACAATAGATTGGCTGCGAACATTGCGTTGATGAATGATAAAATGAGATATCTCTCATCCACACGTCCAGCCATTTCACTACACATTGTCTTCCATCTTATAGTTAGATGTTTCAAACTTTCACCAATTCCCTGCTTTAATCCAAATACATCTTCTATTCCTGGTCGCGAGGAGTTGTTAGTTATATACACCCCCAAGAACGTAGTCTTCAAATGGTTGAATGATGTTATAGTATTCCTGGGTAGACTTTCGAACCACTTTAGCACCTCTCATGTTAGACTTGATGTGAAATACTTGCATAACACAACATCATGATTATCTCACTGTAACATACATCTCACATAAGCTTTAATGTGTTGAATTGCACAAGTTGTTCCATCAAAGATGCTGGTTAACGCAGGCAAACTTCACTTTGGGGGTATCCCTCCTAATTGTACTTCTTGTGAGAAGGGATTTTTCGCAGCTTCTTCTATGGATTCATCCAATTGCCTCCTGCCTCCATCCCTTCTGTTATTTAGCATTCCTCTCATCTCTGCCAATTCTCTTAAGATTTACTCTTGCTCGTTCTCGCGATCGAGCATAAAGGAGATTCGATTATCTTGCCTACTTCAAGGACATTCAAGATAGAAACCATCAGAAGGCATTTCTTCTCCAAGTTCATCTCAAAGCTGAAATTCTAGTGAATGACATCTTGTTGTCCAAGTATATTTCTCCTGTATCAGTCGAACCTTTGGAAGTAGATGATGATGAAATTACCCGTGCTGCTGATAGCGATTTTGACTATGAAAGTGGTAAAGAAGCTTTTTCTCAAGAAGATTTCGCAAATGAGGAAGAAATCCCTCTTAAATAAATAATTGCTGGAGAGGTCCCAGATGAAGAAGAATCTAGAATGAATGAGTTAACTGTTGGTGATAACCCAAATGAAGAGGAAGCCAGAGTAGACCAGAATAAGAAGAATACTGGCGAAAATGATAAAGCTGGCGAAGAACGTCCACTATCTCCTTCTGGCGAAACTAACACTGAAGTCTGAGCTTTAGTTTTAATTTCTTGAATTACCTCTTCTTCTTCTTTTCTTGCGAATGATGTATTTCAGTCAACTTTGAGATTCATTTCCTCTTTTAGTATTTTGTATGCTTGTGAGAGACATAATGACATCTGGTTTATTAATTCCCATACTTGCCTCTCATTATCTTTCTTGCGATGAACAATTTTTTCCTGCATAAAGAATAGTTAATTTTTATAAATTTTATGTTTTGTCATGTGGTCTTATTTTTCCTTCCTAGTAAGAGGTCTTATTTTGCCACCTCTTGTCATTCCGAAAAAATCGCAGGACGTCCTTACATTTTCATGTAAAGACCCATTGATCTTGCCTTAACTCTCTTTATTTCATTAAAAAATTTGTTGCGACAATATGACAGGCCTAAAAAATTCTCGCGAAAATAAAGCCCCATGACATTGCCATCTTGCGAAGAAATCGCAGGACGTCCTTACACTTGCATGTAATGACCCATTGATCTCGTCTTATCTTTTTCTCTTATATTATTGCCTCTTCAGGATTGTTGCACAAATATGACAAGCCTTGATACTCCCGTGAGTAAAAAGCCTCATGACTATTGCGTCTTAAGACAATTATCAGCTCCCTAATGGAGGGCGCCGCCCTTATCTTCCCCCTGGTTTCCCCTTCAAGGATACGTACTTCTGCCATACAAGGCTAGCTCCTCCCATCCAGTCTTGACAACAACCATGTAGGTACCAAATATCGCAAGACATTATCTTACGAACATTGTAATAAATATAAGAGGAAAGAGTTACAAAACGATGCGATGATAGAGGAAGCACAGGGAAGTACAAATATTTGCGAAGGTAGAATAATCTTACGAAGATGTATTGCAATACTTCGTAATACATAAACAGCTGTACAAATTTCACTATAAATAGGAGTTCAAATGTAAAATTCGGGAGGTTCTTTTAGTGAGTATTAGAAAATATCTTAGGAAAGAGAATAGAGAAAGTTGTAACTATTCTAGTTCCATTTAGATACTTTTATGTAATCCATTGAGAGAATTAATAAGAAATTTGTCATTCATCATCAAGAACTTCTTAAGTTTTACAAATTCTACTGAGGGTGTAGTTGTAGGTTATTCCGCAACTACATAATTGGCGCTAGAAACAGGGACTTGAAGAATTCCTGCATCAGAGAAATGGAAAGAAGAAGAAACATATCAGAACCATTAACTACAGTAATAAGAAGTGTAAGATTCGCAGGAGGAGAAGCAAATATGACAGGAGAACCTAGTAGGAGAGGGAGTAATCGAAGAAATCAAGCTCAACAAACAATAGATCATGATCAAGTGAGTATACACACTTGGAGAACTGATACACCAGCAGAATAATATAGAGCACCACAAATCAGAGAAAATGGGAGACTGATGGGAGGAACAATTCTTGAAAGAGAAAGGGAGGTATTAGAAACATTGAGACAAGGAATTCAATAAGAACGAAGGTTTGAAGCTGAAGAACGTGCTAATCTAACAAGACAAAATCAGGAATTGAGGAGGGAAAATGAGATGTTACAGAGGAGGAAATCTCAAAGTGTTGCAAGATCAAATGTTAGACCATATAGAGAAGGACAAAATTCACCAACAATCAATAATGAAAGTACTATGCAAGGACAAGCACAAAATCAAGTTGAAAGAAATCAAGAGAATCGCTTCATTTTAGTACCAAACCACGAACAAAACATGGAGAATTTACGAACCAGGCAAAATCCTAGAGAGAACAATCATAATGGTGAAGAAAATCGAGGGGAAGAGTCAGCTGAGGGACAACAAGCAGTACATCAAAACAATTACGAGAATGGAGTAAGAAGACGTGAAGAGGCTCGTAACAATCAAAATATTGAATGTGAAAGAATTAGGAGAAGAGTTGGAAATCAACAAACAGAAATGGCGAGGAATGAACCAAACTTTCGAAAAAGAATACAAGCAAATCAAGAAGAAATAAATCAAAGGAGGAGGAGAGATGAAGAAGAAGAAATTCCTGATATTCGCATGAGAAGGATGAGAAGAATAGAAAGGGAAGAACAAGAATTTCAAGATGCTCTGCAACAAAACAATTGTGATAATTTAGAAAGAATATATTTGCAAAATTGTGCAAATGAAAACATTAATGAAGAATATGATAGAATGCGAAGGATCGCAAGAGAAGAGACGCAAGAACGTAGAAGAAGAGAGGCTGCGTTGAAGAGGCCAATGGATGAGAATTCTGAGGAAAATGCACGGATTTTCCGAGAATTAGCGGAAATGAGAGGGATGATAAACAATAGAAGAGGAGGAGATAGAAGGCAATTAGATGAAGCAATAGAAGAAGCTGCGAGGACTCCATTTGCTAGAGAAGTACAATTGGGAGGGATTCCACCAAAATGCAATCTGCCTACGCTTACCAGTATCTTTGATGGGACTTCATGTGCTATTCAGCACATTAAAGCATATATAAGATGCATGTTATAATGGGAGAATCACGATGCTGTATTATGCAAGTACTTCGCATCAAGCTTAACAGGAGAAGCTCTAAAGTGGTTCGAAGGACTTCCTAAGAACACTATTACATCATTTAATCATTTACAAGCAACTTTCCTTGGAGCATATATCACAAATCATTCCTCACGACTTGGTATTGAAGATGTGTTTGTTTTAAAACAAAGAATTGGTGAAAGTTTGAAGCATTTGGTAAGAAGATGGAAAACTATGTGCAGTGATATGGCAGGGCGCATAGATGAGAGATATTTGATTCTGTCTTTCATAAATGCGATGTTCGCAACTGAACAACTGTATGTTCAAATCTTCCGAAGAAAGAATTCCATAATGATGACAGAGTTACGAGAGTTGCAAGAGGAGTACATTACATTAGAGGAAAAGCAAAACAATATGGAATCATACCCAGTAGAAAACACTAACAATCAAGATACATGAGAAAACTTACTTCCTAAAATAATTAATGTTGTAGCAGGTACTTCGCAAACATCTTCGCAAACTTCTTCGCAAATTTCAGAAGAGAAGAAAATCAATAATAGCCAACCAAAAATGGTAGCAATGGGAAGCAAAGATCAAGAAGAGTATGATAGAGAGAGGAATTTCTATAATCGAGGAGGAAATAACCAGATCCCAAGATTAGATCAATAGCAAGAAAATTATGGGGGACAAAGGCAAAATTATTTTGGACAAGGGAATCAGAGACAAAATTATAACAATGGTCAAGGAGGTCAAAGAATGATAAGAGAAGAAATAAAGTTGCCACCTTTGAATACAAGTGTAGAAAAGATATGGCAGGCAATTATCCTGATAGAACATATACCAACTCCTTGGAATATGGGAAAGGAACCACCAATGGGTCTAAGAAGTCATGAATTTTGTTCGTATCATCATTTTCATGGACATTCTACAAATAACTGCAATAATATCAAGAAGATTATCTTGCGAATGATTGATCAAGGAAAACTAGATCACTTTTTACTTAAGCAAACACAGTCGCAACAATTGCCACAGGCTCCAATCATAACTCGCAGGGAGAACACAATACAAGAAAAGGGAAAAGAAACCCTACATATAGAAGTGGGATCAAAAGCAAGGAATGTTTTCTGTAATTCTATTGTTCACTCATATAAAACCATAGAAGATTTTCATGATAATGTGTTAAGCAGGGTATATGCGAGGGATGGTGAAGGAAAGGAGATAATGAACATCGCAAAAATTTCGCGACTTGAAGATTGGCAGAAGCGTGAAATTTCTTTTGAAGCTACTAAAATTCCAGAAGGTTGTGAAGTACATGATAACCCATTGGTAGTAAGGTTAGCAATCTGCATGAATATGGAAGAAAGTGAAGATGATATGGAGGAAGAATCAATTGGTCTTAATAGAATTTTGATTGATACGGGAAGTTCTGTCAATATCCTCTTCTATTATGCTTACAAAACTATGGGGGGAAAAGACGCAGATCTAATACCTTCTACCTACAGGATTTATGGTTTTAATGGAACTGCTAATAAACCCAAAGGAGAAGTAAGCATGCGAATTCCTTTAAGTGGAATGCGAACTGAAATTCTGTTTTGCGTTGTTGATGTCGAATCACCGTATAATGCTTTGATAGGAAGACCCCGGCTTCATGGAATTCTGGGCGTAGCTTCCACTCTACATCAATGCATAAAGTTTCCTCATATGAAGGGTGTTGGAGTTATCAAGGGTGATTGGGCTGAAGGGAAGAAATGTTACGATACATAGGTAGAAGTTTGCGAAGGAAAAACTACTGAAAAAGAAAGTTGGAGAAAAAGAGCAAAGGCTGTAAAAAGAAGTGAAAATTTAATGGCACATGATTAAGGCACGAAAGAATAAAATTGCAATGTTAATCATACAGGAAATTTATGATGATAACAAAGGGTTGTGATTTGCGAAGAAAGAAAAAAGAAGGTAATGAAACAAAAAGGTAATCAATATGCTTTGCGGCTAATGGATTCAGAAGGGAGAGACATGGGTTTGAGACTTGGTAGACCTTGGAATAAACTGTATTTGAAAACGTATTATCCATAAAACTCATGATAAATTTTACAAATATTGTTTGCTCGCAGGAAATTTGCAAAAGTTACAAATTTCAAAATTTTTATTGCGATTAACTTTCATTAAAGAAATACGCACACATCAATTTGCGAATAAAAGACCGCAATCTGTGATCAGCTTTCAAAAAAGAAAGAAAGCCGCAGAAATATTACACAGGCAAACCTTTGTGGCGTACACCTTAGTTCGCGAAGCAACATTTCGTAAGAGGCAAAGTCCTAAAGTACATCATTTAAGGGGGTACCTATAATCATGGCTCAGGGACACCGGAACACCACCAAGGATCCTGAGTACATGGAACTTTTACGGAGTACAACCCAATAACGGGGTACCTATCCGGGTTAGACACCTTGGATTCTCACCTAATCCTGCGACATTACCCAATATTATGCGATGTAACATGATTTAGGTTGGGCGACTAAGGCATATTGTCTTTCCAAAGAAGTGCAGAAAACGATCAAGGCGCCGAGGTACACGGATGAGTCAAGAGTGCCGGGTGGGCTTGAAGCACATCTGCCATTTTTGACAAGTCTTGGCAAATGATGCACTTGGCCCAAAGATACCCCATAGGGTGCAACCTCGTAACTATAAGCCCTATAGGCAAAAAGGATAAGAGGTTGCGATCAAAAGCTAGTTGTTTGCAGAACCGGATGGGAAGAGCTAACCTTGTATGGTCGATGTACGCTTCCTTGAAGGGGCAACCAAGGGGAAGATAAAGGGCAGCACCCTCCATTAGGGAGCTGATACGTGCTATAAGACGCAAATGTCACGAGGCTTTTGTTTGCAAGAACATAAAGGCTTGTCATATTTGTGCAACAACTGAATTTCTGCGAGCATTCTAAAAAAAATAATAAATAAAAATAAAAAATAAAAAAAATATATATATATATATATATAATAATACAAAAAAATAGAACTCGCAGAACATAACAAAGAAGTTAAGATGGGATCAATGGGTTATTACATGAAAGTGTAAAAACGTCCTGCGATTTCATCGCAAGACGATAATGTCATAAAAGAGGTGTTCAGACTTGTCATAAATGTATATTCGCAAGAATGTTCAGACTTGTCATATTATCGCAAATACAAAAATATTATCACAAAAGAGGTGGCAAAATAAGACCTTTACTTAGGAAGGCAGGATAAGACCACAACAATTAATGAAATTTATTCCATCAATATCATTGAAGAATTTTTACAAGAATATATATCATGAAGTTCTGACAAAGAAGGCAATTCCGTCAATATCATTGAAGAATTTTTCCAAGAATATATATCATGAAGTTCTAACAAAGAAGGCAATCCCATCAATATCATTGAATTTTTTTTACAAGAATATATATCACGAAGATATAACAAGAGATGCGATTTTACTCGCAATCAAAAACAAATAGTTCGTATTCATTAAATTTTACGAATTACATACTTCTTATACTTCTTCATATATTGAATATTTCTCCACAATTTGAATACTTCTTATAATTCTACAAGAACGTCTCATATTTAATATACTTCTTCAACGGATATTTCATATCAAATTTTGCGAAGGTTAAATACTTACTCATACATTGGATAATTCTTCACGGATTGAATACTTCTAATACTTCTTCAAAGATATTTTATATTTCTTATACTTCTTAAGGATATTTCATACCTCGTATTTCTTATATTTCAAAGGGAGGATTTCTAATTCACAATCGCAACAATCTGAAGCTTCGCAGATTATATTGAGGCAGATATTCTAATACTTCCAACAATATTTGATCATTTGAAGAGCAATAATAGGGGGATAGGGAATACTAAGTTAAGTCTTTAAGATATATTATTTCTCTCCACATGATCAAGTTATGCGAATAAGGGAAGCACTCAATCAAAGAAAGATCAATTCATCATCGCAAAATTAAGACATTAATACTAGTTAAACTTCAAAAAAGAAATTGTTGGTTGATCAAAAGTGCAGGAAAGAAGAAAGTATTGTATTCAAACAGACAATATGAAAAGAACTAGAGCAGATATACAAAAAAAAGAATAAAGCTATTTTTCAGGTGATTTATTCCCATCAAAATCATCTTCTTTTTCTTCTTCAGAGAGATCATCTTCAACTTCACTATCGGAGATTTCCAGATATGGAGTATCCTCAAGAATTTCTTCAGAAAGGAGCGTCTGGTACTTCTTGAGAGGAATTTGATTGTCTTCACAAATCTTGCGAGTCATCTTAGCTCGGAAACGCTTGACATATAAGCTATGATTGTTCTGGGAAATTAGAAGTTGAGATCTTAAATTATAAATCTTCTTGTTACGACCGGCAAGAATAGTTTCTAGATCATCATTCATCTTCGCATAATTTTCTGCAGCAAGGGAAGAAATTAAGGAATTGGTTAGCAACTTACGAAGGAAAAGTAATTAAAATACTTACCATTACGAAGAATTTACCTTCTAATTGTTTCTTATCATTACGAAGAGAAGAGTTTTCAAACTTTAGTTGATTATTCTCCTCAAGAAGAGAAGAACTATCAGCTGCGATGCTCGCAGATTGTGGATTATCTTCGTGACGAGATGTTAATTCTGCATTATCAATACTTAAATCCTCTACTTTCTGACGAAGTCTTGAATTTTCAACCTCTAACTTCTTACAACGGCTTAAAGTTTTCTTCTCAGCAATGGAATGACGTCTTTCCCAATCGGCAAGCAATGTGCGAGCTAACCCTTCTAACCTGAACGAATAAAAAGGGTTAGAAATTAATGAAATAAGGGAAATAAACAAGGAATAGAAAAGAAACTTACCATACTCCTTAAAGCATATAATGTAGCAGGAGAGACGAATCTTGAAATTCCATTAAGAGAGTTATTATTGAGTACAGTAGGAACTTTGCAAGCCTTCGCAATAAGCTTACAAGAATTCGCAGTATGAGAGTTTCCTAACCCATGATAAGAATGGAGAAAAGCCTCAGATACACGAACCATTGCTGAATCAAAAGTTTCCATGTTACTATAATCTTCATCTTCACCTACATCAGCATCATCATCTCCTTTATCAGAAAGGGTATCAGAATTAGAATTAAAGTCCTTCTCAGGAAATTTATCATCTTCATTACTTTGATCCTCATCAACATTCTCACTAGAAGAGATCACATTGGAGTAAGTATTAGTTGAGAGTTTCTTCTTCTTCCTCTCAAAAACAACATCCTCAAGTTTCCTTTTTCCTTTGCGAAGAGCATCATCTTGATTACCATAAGTTTGGGTACTCTTCGCAGAGCGAAGTGTTCTTTGTCTCGCAGTTAACCTTTTGGAAGAAGTAGAGTTCTTATTCTCACTCGCAGCAACCTCAGGAAGAGCCTACAAATTCAAATAAGAATAAGAAACAGAGGCAACAATATATTGTTTTAAAAACATATAAGAGTGTTTCTTACCTCATTTGAAAATAAGTTGAAGAATAACAAGAAAATAAGGAGATATAGATGCATACGTTTTTATCTTCGCTAGGCCAAGAAAAGACCCAAGGTTGATAGTTACGATCACGAAGGTTCGCAGGAATATCTACTATCCTAGAAATGTAAGAACCCGATAATGCTAGAGGGTAATTATACCAATCTTCATCATGAGAATGGCGAGGGGTTCTGTTATTTCCTGAGGCATAATCAATGTCGTGCATGAGAAGGTCTTATGCTGCGATATTAGCTTTACGATGAAGACGAACACCCCAACGTTTATCTTCCTTCTTCGCAGAAATTAATGTGTAATTTTTAAAGAAACTCTCAACTGTATAATCAGCAGCGATAATCTCCATATCTCGAAATCCAGGTTTCCTAAGATCAACTGAATACAAAGATTTTCCAGTAGCAGCACGAGTTGCGAATTCAACCAGAATGCGAATGCAATCACCAGTCAATTGATAAATAGCACATGAAAAATTGGGGTGGGAAATAATTTCATAGAATAGAGGAAGATTGACATCATAAAGAGGAAGGGGAAGACCTGCGAGGATTTGACCTCGTGAGATTAAAATTTTCTGATCATTACAAGTAAGATCAGTAAAGAGCTTCATACATAGAGAAGACTTATTATCATGACCATAAATTTCTGAGAGAATGAGGTCCCTATCAGCAAGCTCTGCATTAATTTGTTTAATAGTTTTCTTCTTTGGAGCCATTGGGTAAAAGATAGAAAATAGATAGGAAAAGAAGTGAAAGAAATAAGAAATCGCGATAGAAGAAAAAAGGAAGAAATTACAGAGGCAGAAGTGATAAGGAAGATGAATAGAATAAAAGAATAAAAAAAAGAATTAAAGATAGTATTTATAAAGAAGAGAGAGTTTGACGAAGGAAAAAATTCATCAATGCGATTAGATGTGAACGGTTGAGAAGGACGGTTACGAAGCAACGTGTCAAAAATTCAATGAAAGAGAAAAATACGTGTTGCGAATCTAACAAGGTGGTGATAACCATATTAAATTTACGAGAAATAGAGATTCTCATGACATTCCTTCTTTGCAGAATTGACATGAGAAGAGGCAAGATGTAGGTTCCGAATATCACAAGACATTAGCTTACGAACATTGTAATAAATATAATAGGAAAGAGTTACAAAACGATGCGATGATAGAGGAAGCATAGGGAAGTATAAAGATTTGCGAAGGTAGAATAATCTTACGAAGATGTATTGCGATACTTCGTAATACATAAACAGCTGTACAAATTTCACTATAAATAGGAGTTCAAATGTAAAATTCGGGAGGTTCTTTTAGTGAGTATTAGAAAATATCTTAGGAAAGAGAATAGAGAAAGTTGTAACTATTCTAGTTCCATTTAGATACTTTTATGTAATCAATTGAGATAATTAATAAGAAATTTGTCATTCATCATCAAGAACTTCTTAAGTTTTACAAATTCTACTGAGGGTGTAGTTGTAGGTTATTCCGCAACTACAAACTAGTTATTTTCGTAGCCTCTTATCACTTTTACCTATATGGATTATGGTTACGAGATTGCACCCTAAGTGGGGTTTTCGTCAGGCCGAGTGCATCATAGCCAACACTTGTCAAGAATGGAAAGGTACGCTCCAGACGCCCCGAGCACTCTTTACTCAACCGTGTACCTCGACGCCTTGGTCATATTCCGCACTCCTTAGGAGAGTCCTTATTACCCTAGTCGCCCAACTCAAGTCATATGCTTAAGTTAATAATCCAAGGTGCCTCTCCTGGATGGGTTTTTATTGACCCTAAATCTCCATGGCTCAGGTTCCAGTAGCGGTGTAACCTTTTCGCTGATCCATGCAGAAGGTACCCCCTTCTATGATGCACTTTAGTTCTTACATTTGCCTCTTGCGAAATTTTAATCTCGCGAACTAGGGTGCATGATAATGTAGGTTCGCCCCATTTTAATATTTCATTAATCTCTACGAATTTTTTGCACATTGTCATTCTTTTTTGGATGTTTGGAATTTTGGAATTTCTCTTCCATAAGATTTTCGCAAATATTCCTTTTGTTTCAATCATACATTGCTTCGCAATCTACCCTTTCCCAAAATATTTTATTGGTATTACTTCTTTAGATATAACCTTTTCCATGGTCTCCCAAGTCTTTGACCCACATCTCTACCCTCTGGGTCCATCAACTTATATGCCCCTGTTCCAACTATCTCTTTAATTATATAAGGTCCATCCTATTTTCTTGCAAGATTTCTGCCATTTTCTCGCTAGTATATTGGTGTTTCTCGCAACACCAAATCCCCTGGTTGAAATTCACATTTTTTGACACGTTTATTATACTCTCGGGCAGATCTTCGCTGGTAATTTTCCATATGTTGTAGTGTTTTTTCTCTATTTTCTTTTAATTCATAAAGTTTGGTTAAAATCATTCATGTACTAAGGTTTTTCTCCCAAGCTTCTCTTTTTGTTGTGGGCCTAACGACTTCTGTTGGTAGCACAGCTTCAACTCCATAAGTTAAAAAAAAGGTGACATTCCCATAGCTTCTCGTCTAGTTGTGTTGTAAGCCCATACTGAATTATGCACATGTTCGCACCATGCTCTATTATGTCCTTCTAATTTCTTCTTCAATATATCCGCAATTGTCTTATTTGTTGCTTCTGCTTGTCCATTAGCCTGTGGATATAGAGGGGTGGATTTTCCACACTTTATCTTAAATGCATTGAGTAATATTTCTATGTTCCGCCCTTCAAACTGTTTCCCATTATCAGATACTAATTGTATTGGAATTCCAAATATGCAAATGTTATTTTCAAATATGAACGTGAAGATGTCTTTGTCGCGAATATGCTGTACTGCTTTCACTTCTGCCCATTTTGTGAAATAATCTTTAACAACAATTAAGTATATCCTTTGTCTAGATCCTGGTAAAAACGGTCCCACAATGTCTAAACCCCACTTTCTAAAGGGTCATACACTTGTTGAAGATGTTAATGGTGCTCCAGGTGCATGCATTTTCTTTCCATGTCGCTGACAATATTCGCAACTCCTTGATATTTGTTTCGCATCTTCATGCATATATGGCCAATAATAACCTTGCATTTTCATTCTGTATGCCAGGGATCTTCCTCCACTATGATTGCCAGCATCCCCATTATGTAACATTTTTAACATTTCTTCTCCCTCTTTTCGTGTTAAACATCTGAGTGGTGGTCCATTAAAGGATCTTCTGTACAACAACCCATCTCTTAACTCATAATTTATCGCACGTCTCTTTAGTTTGTGTGCCTCCAATATATTTCTTGGTGTTTCTCCTTTTTCCAAATATGCATGAAGTTCTGCTCTTCAATCTCCGGCATTGGGTATTTGCGCTTCTTCTTCACCTTCTATTATCATAACATCTACTTCTTCCTCTTCTTCTTTGTTTACAGATGGTGATAGAAGCGTCTGTATTTTTATGCATCTCGCAGCTGGATCTGTCATCATACTTGAAATGAAAGCATAATCATCTGCAAGTCTATTGTCTTTCCTTAATATATGTCTCCACTTTATTTTTTGAATTTTCGCTGATGATTCTTCAACAAGTTTCTTGTATTTTTTTCAAGGATGGTTCATTTGTAGTGTATTCTCCTTTTATTTGGCAAATATCTAGCTGCGAATCACTGGTAATTATCATATTCTCCAATTTCATTTCTATTACGAATTTTAGAGCATGCACCACAGCTTCGTATTCTATTTCAGTATTAGTGGATGCGAATTCTAATCTGAAGGAAAAAGCCATTTTGTTTCATTCTGGTGAAATCAGAACAATTCAAACTCCATTGCCTTCCCCATTTGATGACCCATCTACTAATATTTCCCATCTGTCAGGTTCCGTCAACATATCTCTTGGGTTCCCATGTTCTTCATCCACATCCATCATTTCCTCAAATGCTTTATCATTTTCTAGAGGAAATTCCGCTAAAAATTCTGCAACAACTTGTGATTTTGTTGAAGATAATATCTCATACTTAATTTCAAAATGTCCTACTTGTGCATTACATCTCTCTATCCTGCCTGAAATTTTTGAATTCTTCATCACTGATTCAATTGGTACCTTTGTCAACACCCTCACCTTGTGTGCTTGAAAATATATGCGAAGTTTAAATGTTGCATAAACTAATGCCAGAATTAGTTTTTTAATTTTTGAATAATTTCTCTCTGCGGCATTGAAGGTTTTACTGATGTAGTAAATCGGTTTTTCAACTACTTCATCAATTCGCAACAACACATCACTTAATGCATGCGAGGTTGTCGCAAGATAGATTAACAACTCTTCTCCTGGCTCTGCCTTTGCAAAATAGATATATTCGTCAGATGTTCTTTTATTCCTTGGAAAGCTTTCTCACATTCATATGTCCATTTGAACTTTGTCCCCTTTTTGAGTATGTTGAAGAAATATTTATATTTGTCTGAAGATCGCGAAATAAACCTTCCCAGCGAAGCCAAGAGTCCGTTTAACTTCTGTACATATTTCACCGTCGTTGGTGTTGGCATATTACGAACTGCTTGTACTTTCTCTGGATTAACTTGTATTCCTTCTTTTGATACAATATAGCCTAAAAAAATTCCTGACGCAACCCCAAAAATACACTTCTCTGGATTTATCTTAATGTTAAAATGTCGCATCTGCAAAAAAATCTCATTCATGTTAGCTATCCACTCTGGGTATTAACCTGTCTTATAATTCCTGCATCAAGCATCTTCTGTAACTCTTCTTCTATTTAGGGGTGATATGCTGTCGTGGTTTTTCTTATTCTTTGTTTGAAGGGTCTTTCACTTTTGTCAATCTCCAACCTACGACATGCCGCAGACGGATCTATTCCAGGTATCTCATCCATGTTCCATGCAAAAATATCTTTGTATTCTCGCAAAAGACTAATAGTTTTTTCTTCCTCATCTGCCTCCATTTTGGTCCCAATTCTTAGTATTTTGGGTTCTTCTTTAGTTCCAACATTCACTTCATTTTTTGGTTCTGCCGCGGTGTAATTGGCCTTAGGTTCTCCCATAGGTGTTGGTTCTTTTATCATTTTCGCATATTTATTTCCTCCTTCCGGAATTGCGCTGGGTATACCTTTTCCTTCCTCTGCTCTTATCATATAAATTCTAAATTCTTCTTCTTTCCTCGCATCTCTTGCCATCTTCCTACGATTTTTTCGCTTCTTTGCACGTCCTTCATAATGCTTCACTTCAATTTGATAACATAATTTTTCACTATCAACATCTCCTCTAATTTCTCTAATCCCACTTGTAGGAGCAGAATCTTACAACAACAACGCTCTTGCAAAGATTTCTGCCACACATGGAAAGTGTCGCAAATAATTACAAGAAATGACGAAATATGTGAATATTTTATCATTACTCGCAAGAATAAGGTGATAGTTCGCAATAAATATAGCAAGAGGGAAAAATCCTGCGAGACATGGAGGAGTTCGAGAGAAATGAAGAAAGCTTGCGAAATATATTACCGCAGAACTGGGATCCGAAATTAAGGGAAAGCTTAGCTGTAAATGAGCTGTCATCCACTATGTAATTACCTATATAAAGAAGAGAGCAGGAGAGAGAAAAGGGGATAATTTTAGGAAGAGAGAGAAAGTTCTTTTGCAGAGAGAGATTTTTAGAGAGAGAAAATGTAATTTCTTTATCATCTTCTTCCCCAAAACTAGATCTAGAATTCTTCCAAGAACTCCATTAATGGAGATTGTAAATGTAAATTAATGTAGTTACAAATTATTATAGTGAAGATCCGTGGATGTAGATCACATTGATCGAACCACGTAAAAAATCTTGGTGTTTATTTATAATTTTAGTATTTTTATCACCATTTTTATATTTAGATCTAGGAATTGCTATCAAGATTTGATAAGGGGTGTGTTGTAGGAATTCCTGCAATTACATTTTGGCGCTAGAAACACTACCTGCTATTTGATTAATTGAGGAATATTCAAAGAAATTGGCTACAGGAAAAGTTATAATTTGTGAGATTTAAAAATTTTGAGAGGAAATTCGATAATGGAGAAGTTGTGTCTTCAAACAAACACCGACAACACAGTGAAAGAGCATAAAAGAAAAAGACGAAGATGCAAAACTATATAAAAAGGATGAATTTGTTGATTCAAGAAAATTCCAAGAAAGATTAGCTACTGTTCATGTATATTTTTAGATCTAAATTTTTTTTAGGGTTAAAAATGGAAATTTCATGGAAGAAATTACATTTTCAGGGAGTAAGCATTATCAACAATTCAAAGACATGTGAAGACTAAGAGAAAAAATTAGTTGTTGTGGTGAATTTGAGAAAGAAAACCAAGGTTTCAGTGGAAGATTTCATGTTCAGGAGAATAAACAAGAGGCAAATTGTGAAAGAAATTAAGGGAGGACGAAGAGAAGATAAGAGGTAAACGCTGCAATTTTTATCACAAGCATAAGTTTGCATAGATGGTTCAAGTCTGCGAGAATAACAAAGAGGTCAAGGGTTCAAATCTCGCAGAAATACATATTTTTCATTTTCTTCTCATTTTCAGCGGAGAATAAAAGAATAAGTAAAAAAGTTCTGCGTTGAATGTCGCAGAGAGATTCTTGAACAGTTGGTCCAGAGAACAGTATGTGAGTTTGTGGTCACAGGTTCGAATTTTCCTGCGACCATAATTTTCTTCTGTTTACAAAGGGTGAAAAAATAGATAATTTCGCAAATTGTTTCATTATCTCGCAAACAAGAGGCAAAGACACAGTTGGTAATCATGGGTTAATGAGTTTATGGTCGCAAGTTCAAGTCCCAACACATACATATTTTTTCACGCAATCCTTGATAATTTCGCAAGTGTATTTCATGCAGAAGATAGTTAATGATAATCTCGCAGAGAAATTTCGCAGAGAAGGGTTAGCATAGATGGTTCAGCGTGTTATGTCGCAAGCAATAGGTCGCGGGATCAATTCTTACTTCACGCAAGTTTATTTTTGTTATTTCGCAAGTTAGCCTTTGATTATTTCGCAGATAAATTTCGCAAGCAAGAGAGCTAGCACAGTTGGTCGAGAGGCATGAATGCAAGCAATAGGTCGCAGGATTAATTCTCATCTCACGCATGTTTATTTTTGAGAATTGTCTCTAGAACAGTTAGACTTTGATTACTTCGTAAGATCTTTCATTATTTTGCAAGAGAAGGTTAGCACAGTTGGTATGGTGTGAGAAAATGCAGAAAGTAGATCAAGGGTTCAAGTCTCACTCTTCCCAATTATTTTTGTTGCGAGATGTTCAGACAATTCACATAAGAGCTAAGTACCTTTTCTTAGAATATTTTACTTACAACAAACAAAAGATTTTTTATTTAATTTCCAAAAAGCGATATAATCGCAAAATTTCTAAAATTATTAAGATTTCAAAACGTTTCAAAGATTTTGATTTCAAAAGATCATAAAAATTTCTGCGAATTATTACAGAAAGTTAAAGATTTCAAAAAAATTCAAAGATTTCAAAGACAACAAAGAGCGAAATTATCGCAAAGATTTCTAAGATTTCAAATATTTTGATTTGATTTGCAAAGTGCGATACAATCGCAGAATTACAAAGATTTTACAATTACAAAAATTTCAGAATTACAATATGTTAGAATTTTTCTTGAATATTTATTTCAGATGATATGATATTATGAGAATGCAGAAATGAAAGAATGAATGAAAGAATAAAGAAACGCGAATAAAATTTCGCAAGAGAGAAATGCAAATGCATAAGACGGGCGCTGATAGGAGCCTAAATTACATCTTTTGAGTATCAATTTCGTATGCTTTTCTTAGTTATTTCTCTTGTATTTTTTGTATATTACGCTTTGTTTGCATTTTGTAGGTATTTTGGAGTCATGTGACAAGAAAGAAGGAAAGAGGCGCTGAAATGGATGGCATCGGTATGCACGGTTCAAGCTCATGGGAGCAGGCAGCAGCCCAGTTACAGATGATGGGCTTGAGTTATATTTTGGGCTTACAAAGCCCATGTTGAGAAAGAATTAGGTCAGTTCTAGCCAAGGTCCGGTGGTAGTCGAGTTGCGGTCTATTGGGTCAAGGATAAGGCAGTGGTGCTGCTGTTGCTCATGTTGGTGTTTGGGCTCGATAAAATGGGATAGAGTACAACCAGCCAGGGAGTGTTGGCGTGCTTTAATGTAGGAGTATAAAATGGAGTTATGGTTTTACAGGTGATGGGCTTAATTTCCTACTACACCTGCTGGGCTTAGTTCAGGATGTCAAAGACATGTTGGTGCTGAGTTCTAAGGGAGATAAAAGACCTAGAGAGGGAAGAGCTCGTGAACTGTTGGCTGAGAATTAAGCTGTGAGCTGCTATTGTCGACGTTGGAACTGAGGAGTGCTGTAGGTGTGCTTTGGCAGGTGAAGCAATGCTCAGGATGAGAACAAGAGATGGACAGTGTTTCTGCCATGAGATAGAGAAGAACATGCGCTGTATGGCATGCATGGTACGTATGGAAGCTACTGTATCGATGGCTGGTTATGGAGGAGATATGAACAGCTTGAGTTGCACAGAAGGGTTGTTGCTGGACAGTTGGTTGCAGCTAGTTCTGGATATAGATGGTGGTATTTCGATGGAATATCGTTGACAATGATAGCAATGAAGACTGCCGTAACTTTCTTGCTGTTAGTTGTGACGCTGGTGATGGATGTAGCTGCATGGATGTCGAGAATGGCAGTGAGGAAAGATGAGGTTGGAGCTTGTCAGTTTCACCTGTAGTTCACGGTAAAGCTGCTAGGAATGATGGCATGGATCGACGGAAGGTAACGAGCATATAATGGAGCTGTAACCATTGGTTGGCAGTGGCGATGAGAGTTTCTGGCAGGGAAGATGGCTGAAGCCGTGAGTGTTGCACAAGAGGATCAATGATGAAGAAGATATGTTGCTTGTGAGATCGATGGTGTGTGTAATGGTTCTGCCAATGTTGATATTGACGCTGTAGATAAGTGAACTGGCAGGGATGGAGTACGGGTTAAGAGATAGTTAATGGAAATCCGAAAATGGGATGGAGTTGAGATCGATCACTGCGAATGAAGATTGGAGTTTGAGTAAAACACCAGGGACGCTGTGTTGCAGATAGAGAAGTTCGAGGAGCTCCAGATGGCTGTAACTCGAGTAATGGCAGTATGTTGGCAGCGATGTCAGCAAGGGAGACTTGAGATCGAGTTTTAGTCTTGGCTGAGTATACGAATGATGATCTTGGTATGATGAATGACAGCAGGGTAGGATGGAAGGTAATGTGGCTACACAGGAACTGGCTAGTATTGGGAGAGCAACAAAGAGTGACAGAGACGATGGCTGGTAACTAATGGGTTTCGAGGGAGGAGGCGCTGTTGAGCTCGATATTATGAGTCTGAGTTTCGGAGATATATCAGATGTGGGTTTGATGTGGTAATGAAAGAGCTAAACGTATGCTACTGCCATTTATGAGATGCTGTTGGTAATGGCATGGCTGTGATGTTAAGGTGGTTTTGGGATATTCTCATTTGGCAGTAGACGGAGGAGCTGAAATTGATGTCGATAATGGAGAGGAGTTGATGCTGTCAGTGATGAGTGGATGCTGTTGATCGAGCTTGGAAGAGAGCTGGTGGTCGTGAGTTACGAACAGAAAGTCATATCCGTGAATTGGAGTCTAATAAGGTCTGCATTGTCAGTCCCACGTATCCGACAGTGGAATGATGTTAATGGGCTGGGTCGGCAACTGATTTTTTGGACGTAACTTAATTTGGAAGCAGCAAGTCTATATCTATATAAGGGTTAAGAACCTAATTTGGATAATCATATATCTTATTATCTTGAGAATTATTATCTCTACTACTTTGTTCTAGGGTTTAGAAACATGATAGGTTTTCTCTTCCTTCTTGTTATGAACTCCATTAACATGAATACTTAATCTTATTATTGGTTATGGGATAGTTGGATTTCACAAAGCATGATTCTTTGATTCAATATATTAGTTTTGTCTCATATTTATCGTTTACAATTCTCTGAAGATATTGTTTTATGATTGATTGATTGTTTTTTCAAGATGCATATTGGTAGAACTTCTAATCACATCTATTGCTAGTTTAGGGTTTATTATACGTAAAAGTGATATTCCTTGAATACAAGTAGCATAAATATGATTATGGTTTGTAGTGATATATTCTTATGATCATATGTGAATCGTAACCTTTGTTAAATTGAATTAGTGCGCTTTCCACGTTAAATTGCTTTGATTGGCCTGATTTCATAGAACTTAATGCATCCAGGGAATTAAACTTGATTAGTGCTTTTACACGTTAGGTTGTTCTTTTAGATAGAACTCATACTCGCATCTTTTAATGTGTTTGTTGATGACAAAAGGAGATTAGCGGGATATTCTTGCGATCAAGATATTCTAGGGCTTTTGATAAAAGTTGAGATTAAATATCAATTCTAATTATTGTGAAAAGCATGTTAGTGAATGAAAACGAAATCCTTAACCAATATCTTTTCTATTTGATTTGTTTGCTTATTTCTTTACTTGCTTTTATTTTATTCTAGTATATAAAAATCAGAAAACTCCCGGTATTTTATATAGGAAACCGAAACAACGAGACAACCTAGACCTCTCTGTGGGATCGATCCTTTCTTGCCCTTGCTATATTTATATTTTGAGTAATAAGAAAGTGTAATTATTTTTGACGCATACGACAGCGATCAAATTTTTGCGCCGTTGCCGGGGAGGCAATGGTTGTCACTTGTTTTTGGTTTCTTATTTTTGTTTTGTTTTTGTTTTTGTTTTTGTTTTTAGTCTTATTTTTGTTTTCCTTATTTTATGGTTTTTAACCTTGGTTTGAGAATCGTATTTCAGGTACCTATTATGGACGGAGCATATTGGAGCAATCAATACGGATTTCAACCTCAACAACAATATGACAACTATCACCCTTATGGGGAGTACAATCAAAACCAATCCTTTGGTTATGATCAATACTCCACGTACCCTTTTAGTTACTCTCATACATTCCAACCTTCTTACGGTGGGTATGTAAGTGAGCAACCACAAAGAGGGGAGAATAGTTGTGCTTCTCTTAATATTTCCTCTAGTTTGGTAGATGAGATGCAACGATTTATGGCCAACATGGTGTCAATTTGTAGACAACCAAGCATGGAACCAGTTTCATCGACCGAATGTGCTAATAGTATGTTTAGCCCAATTTCTGATCGTAGTTATGATCATTCACCCATTCAAAGGGAAGATAATTGGCCTAGCAATACTGAGGTAAGTGATTCTACTTTGTCTATGTCGAATGAGTTTTACCAACAAATGGAATGCTATTTTCAGAACTTGGATGGATCACTCCAAGAGTTTCAACAAAGTGTTTCATATTTAAGACAAGGCATTGCAGAATACAAAGAGGACATGCACAATTCTGCGAAAGACCAAGCTTTGGGAAGTGGTAGACAATCTTATGACAGTGACGATGACTATGAAAGTACATCGCTTGAACCAATTTATGGTGACATCCCCTAGGAGTCTACAATGGAGTCTCTTTGCAATCCTATTGAAGTAGAAAAGGACCAACCTGTGGAGATATTGGATGACATTAGTGTAGTTAACTCAATCCTTGATCTTTATAATGATCAAGAACCTATTCAAAAGGTACATGAGTATGATGAAACTAGTGTTTTACAACATGTTTTGAGTCTAATAAAGAGGAGTATGTTGAGAATGATACCATTATGACCAATATTATGGAAGACCCAATTGAACTTGTGAATGATTGTAATGATGATGTTGATGTCGAGATTTTGGTTAAGGCACAAACAGACGAATAATGGTTGCAAGGTTTGATAGAGGACCATGATATACAAGAGGTGAATAATTCACTTGAGTTTTTCAAGGATGAAGAGGATTCCATGCTATAAGAGATTGTGCGAGGTTTGTCTAACCCTTTGCATATTGATTCTTCTCCTTTACCTCTTATTGGTTTGAATTTATGTGCTTCAAAAATATTGTTGAATGATTTTATATCTCGATATCCGCCATTAGAGATACTTGATTCTCATACGATGCAGGTTTGTGAACAAGAAATCGTGGAAGTACCCGACTCTTATATTCTTTACCCACTTACAAGTGTGGGGGAAACTTTTATCGGTTCATAGCTTCGTTTCTATTTTATATTACTAATATTTGTATGGAGCTATTGTTTGCAAAACAGGTGCTATGGGTGGATCTCCAAATTTTCAGATTGCTAATATATGGGGAATGAATCTTTCAAGAAGCTAAGTCGGGCCGTCGACTTTAAAACAAGCGCTAAGTGGGAGGCAACCCACCGGTTTTGTATCTCTTATCCTTTTGCTTTTTTAATTTATTTTTATTAATTTATTTTTTATTGTTTTCATATTTGCATCCCCATGTTTAATTTTATTAAGTCCATAATCTATCTTAGAAGAGAATTATGATGAATACCTTTTCGTCAGAAAATTTCAGACTGCGCGTAGTTCAGTCCAGAGACCATAACTGTCATACCGTTTATCAAAACACTGTGAAATTTTGACACTGTGTAGAAAACACGTAGGTGAACAACTTTTCTGAAATGAAGTTTTTCCAAATTCCTTACCAATTTGCACAGTTTGTGTGTTTTATATGCTGTTACGTCAGAATTCAGAACTTTCGGTTTTACACATTGAGGACAATGTGAAGTTTAAGTGTGGGGGAGCATTTATATGTTTGTATATTTTGTTTTAGTTTGTTTTATGCCTTTAAAAAAAAATCAAAAAAATAGAAAAACCAAGAAAAATTTTGTGTTTTTTTTTTGAACTCCGAAATCTAGAACTTGTGCCTTTAGGATGACACCATTAGTGGATGGAACCATTTTGAATGCAGGAGTTGAGGAACCAATTAACTATAAAGGGGAAGAACATAGCTCAGAAATCAAAATTAATATGATAGTTGTTACCATATCTCGGAATATCACCATATCACATTCTATTTTTATTTTTCCATATTTATCTATTGTTCTCTAAGTGCTTTGGTGGGTCACTAAAAATCGAGTTGTTATTACTGTTAGGATGAAATAGAGTGATTGAGTTACTAGAAAAAGAAAAGAAAAAAAAAAGACCGACCAATTAGACCAAACGGAATAAAAAGACACTTGGGAATAGCAGTATGTGTGAAACGTTGTCCCTGTCTCCGTCGCCTAAACAAGCGTGGAATGCAGGATCCAAGGCAACTATCATGTACTTGCTGACAAGAAGCATGCGCTTGGATTCAAAAGATTTAATCATGCTGTCACAGAAAAAAAGGGAAAGAAAAAAAGAAAAAAAAAGTGAAAAAGTGAAAAGAAAAAGAAAGTATTATTTTGGTTGAATAAAGTCACTTCTGGTTCCCTTTTATATGCCAGTGAGTTGATGTAGAATTCAAACCAAGTAGCTCAATCCAATAGGGCATAGGTTCGTCTTGGCAGTGACCTTCGTATTGATATGGGAAACATCGATCACTTGTGAACATTCGCCAACATCTACATCTATTTCCATCTTCTTAATCTTTTCATTGTGATTGTGGTTTGTTAGTTTCCGAGTATTGTGGCTTGTTCGACTACCTAGTTAGAGTTTATTTACTAATATATGAATTGAATTTGCAAGGTACCTCCTCCTGTAGTCAGTTTGGATTCGTTCATTGATTTGTCACAAATAGACGGAGTTGGGAATATAGGTTTTGTAGGTAGACCTCTTGTAAACCTTCAAGAGACTATAACTCGTCCACTAGGGACACCTAGGGGTTTAAAGGCTTGTTATTTATGCGAAAAGTGACCGTAGCCTCGACGACATGGAGTTGTATGTAATTGTTTTGTTTGATTTGCTCGAGGACTAGCAAAGATGAAGTGTGGGGGAATTTGATAGGAGCCTAAATTACATCTTTTGAGTATCAATTTCGTATGCTTTTCTTAGTTATTTCTCTTGTATGTTTTGTATATTACGCTTTGTTTGCGTTTTGTAGGTATTTTGGAGTCATGTGACAAGAAAGAAGGAAAGAGGCGCTGAAATGGATGGCATCGGTATGCACGGTTCAAGCTCATGGGAGCAGGCAGCAGCCCAGTTACATATGATGGGCTTGAGTTATATTTTGGGCTTACAAATCCCATGTTGAGAAAGAATTAGGTCAGTTCTAGCCAAGGTCCGGTGGTAGTCGAGTTGCGGTCTATTGGGTCAAGGATAAGGCAGTGGTG
This sequence comes from Papaver bracteatum, assembly GCA_023529315.1. Classification (NCBI taxonomy): domain Eukaryota; kingdom Viridiplantae; phylum Streptophyta; class Magnoliopsida; order Ranunculales; family Papaveraceae; genus Papaver; species Papaver bracteatum. The sequence continues at coordinate 1,677,515 of JAJJWX010000269.1, read as the reverse complement.
CTGTTGTTGCTCATGTTGGTGTTTGGGCTCGATAAAATGGGATAGAGTACAACCAGCCAGGGAGTGTTGGCGTGCTTTAATGCAGGAGTAGAAAATGGAGTTATGGGTTTACAGGTGATAGGCTTAATTTCCTACTACACCTGCTAGGCTTAGTTCAGGATGTCAAAGACATGTTGGTGCTGAGTTTTAAGGGAGATAAAAGACCTAAACAGGGAAGAGATCGTGAACTGTTGGATGAGAATTAAGCTGTGAGCTGCTATTGTCGACGTTGGAACTGAGGAGTGCTGTAGGTGTGCTTTGGCAGGTGAAGCAATGCTCATGATGAGAACAAGAGATAGACAATGCTGCTGCCATGAGATAGAGAAGAACATGCGCTGTATGGAATGCATGGTACGTATGGAATCTACTGTATCGATGGCTGGTTATAGAGGAGATATGAACAGCTTGATTTGCACAGAAGGGTTGTTGCTGGACAGTTGGTTGCAGCTAGTTCTGGATATAGATGGTGGTATTTCGATGGAATATCGTTGACAATGATAGCAATGAAGACTGCCGGAACTTGCTTGCTATTAGTTGTGACGCTGGTGATGGATGTAGCTGCATGGATGTCGAGAATGGCAGTGAGGAAAGATGAGGTTGGAGCTTGTCAGTTTCACCTGTAGTTCACAGTAAAGCTGATAGGAATGATGGCATGGATCGACGGAAGGTAACGAGCATATAATGGAGCTGTAACCATTGGTTTGCAGTAGCGATGAGAGTTTCTGGCAGGGAAGATGGCTGAAGCCATGAGTGTTGCACAATAGGATCAATGCTGAAGAAGATATGTTGCTTGTGAGATCGATGGTGTGTGTAATGGTTCTGCCAATGTTGATATTGACGATGTAGATAAGTGAACTGGCAGGGATGGAGTACGGGTTAAGAGATGGTTAATGGCAATCCGAAAATGGGATGGAGTTGAGCTCGATCACTGCGAATGAAGATTGGAGTTTGAGTAAAACACCAGGGACGCTGTGTTGCAGATAGAGAAGTTCGAGGAGCTCCAAATGGCTGTAAATCGAGTAATGGCAGTATGTTGGCAGTGATGTCAGCAAGGGAGACTTGAGATCGAGTTCTAGTCTTGGCTGAGTATACGAATGATGATCTTGGTATGATGAATGACAGCAGGGTAGGATGGAAGGTAATGTGGCTACACAGGAGCTGTCTAGTGTTGGGAGAGAAACAGAGAGTGACAGAGACTATGGCTGGTAACTAATGGGTTTCGAGGGAGGAGGCACTGTTGATCTCGATATTATGAGTCTGAGTTTCGGAGATATATCAGATGAGGGTTTGATGTGGTAATGAAAGAGCTAAACGTATGCTACTACCATTTATGAGATGCTGTTGGTAATGGGATGGCTGTGATGTTAAGGTGGTTTTGGGATATTCTCATTGGCAGTAGACGGAGGAGCTGAAATTGATGTCGATAATGGAGAGGAGTTGATGCTGTCAGTGATGAGTGGATGATGTTGATCGATCTTGGCAGAGAGCTGGTGGTCGTGAGTTACGAACAGAAAGTCATATCAGTGAATTGGAGTCTAATGAGGTCTGCATTGTCAGTCCCACGTATCCGACAGTGGAATGATGTTAATGGGCTGGGTCGGCAACTGATTTTTTGGACGTAACTTAATTCGGAAGAAACAAGTCTATATCTATATAAGGGTTAAGAACCTAATTGGGATAATCATATATCTTATTATCTCTACTACTTTGTTCTAGGGTTTAGAAACATGATAGGTTTTCTCTTCCTTCTTGTTATGAACTCCATTAACATGAATACTTAATCTTATTATTGGTTATGGGATAGTTGGATTTCACAAAGCATGATTCTTTGATTCAATATATTATTTTTGTCTCATATTTATCGTTTACAATTCTATGAAAATATTGTTTTATGATTGATTGATTGTTTTGTCAAGATGCATATTGGTAGAACTTCTAATCACATGTATTGCTAGTTTAGGGTTTATTATACGTAAAAGTGATATTCCTTGAATACAAGTAGCATAAATATGATTATGGTTTGTAGTGATATATTCTTATGATCATATGTGAATCGTAACCTTTGTTAAATTGAATTAGTGCGCTTTCCACGTTAAATTGCTTTGATTGGCCTGATTTCATAGAACTTAATGCATCTAGGGAATTAAACTTGATTAGTGTTTTTACACGTTAGGTTGTTCTTTTAGATAGAACTCATACTCGCATCTTTTAATGTGTTTGTTGATGACAAAAGGAGATTAGCGGGATTTTCTTGCGATCAAGATATTCTAGGGCTTTTGATAAAAGTTGAGATTAAATATCAATTCTAATTATTGTGAAAAGCATGTTAGTGAATGAAAACGAAATCCTTAACCAATATCTTTTGTATTTGATTTGTTTGCTTATTTCTTTACTTGCTTTTATTTTATTCTAGTATATAAAAATTAGAAAACTCCCGGTATTTTATATAGGAAACCGAAACAACGAGACAACCTAGGCCTCTCTGTGGGATCGATCCTTTCTTGCCCTTGCTATATTTATATTTTGAGTAGTAAGAAAGTGCAATTATTTTTGACACATACGACAGCGATCAGGCTCAAATCGCCTAAAAACACATAAGAATGGGACGAACCTTTATGATGTACACCCTAGTTCGCGGATTCTATTCTGTAAGAGGCAATGTCCTTAAAGTGCGTCATAAGGGGGGTATCTCTTTGCATGAATATGGGAAAGGCTATACTGCTGCTGGAACCTAGTCATGGATATTTGGGATTATAGAAAGTTCATCCAAGGAGAGATAACTTGGATTCCCAGCTATATAAGGTTATACGCTGGTTGGGCGCCCGAGAGTATATCCTAAGGAATGCAAAGTATGATCAAGGCGCCGAGGTACACGGTTGAGATGTGGGTGCCCGGGATGGATGAACCTACCCTGGCCATCCATGGCAAGTCTTGGCTTACGATGTGTTGGGCCCGAAGAAAACCCCACTAGGGTGTAGTCTCGTAAATATAAGCCATATAGGCATAAAGGATAAGAGTCTACGAAAACAACTGGTTGTTTCTAGAACCGGATGGGAGGAGATAGTCTTGTATGGAAGAAGTACGTCTCCTTGAAGGGGCAGCCAGGGGGAGAGATAAGGGCGATACCCTCCATTAGGGAGTTGTGTATCAAAAAAGACGGCAATGTCATGGGATTTTATATTCGCAAGAATATTTAGGCCCGTCATATTATCGCGTGACACAGACAGCAATGTCATGGGACTTTATATTTGCAAGAATATTCAGGCCCGTCATATTGCCGCGTGACAGGCCAAAAATCCTAAAGAGAAATGTTAAGATGAGATCAATGGGTTTTTGCGATAAGATCAAAAGATGAGATAAATGAAATCAATGATAAGAGGATATAAATCGCAAAGATGGCAATGTCATAAGTCTTAAAAAGCAAAGAGAGATTAATCTCACAAGATGGATTAGACTTATCATATTGTCGCAGAGATTAAAATAAATGATAAGGCAAGATCAATGGATTATTACATGTAAAAGTAAGAATGTCCTGCGATCTTGTTGCAAACAAGTGGCATAATAAGACCTTTAACAAGGAAGGCAAAATAATACCACAAGAGAGGTTATACCTACAAGCGTATAACAGATTGCTAACGACTTTATATTAGTCTTATTTCATTTATCATATTGCAGATCAATAACAAGAGACAAGTATGGGAATGTATAGAATGGAAATTACAATTTGTCGCAGAAAATAGTCGCAAGAAAGAAAGAGAAGAAGTACACAAGTTTTACAAAAAGAAGATCCAAAAGAGAAAATAAGACCACTAGAGAGAACGGAAATAAACTTGCGAAGATGATCATGTTGCAGGAATAAACAGTGGAGAAAATAACAATGAGATACAATGAGCCAGAAAAATGGAGGCAATTTAAAGCTACATCAATTTTACCGCGGAAAGATGAGCTAAGTAATACAAACATTAGTTATACATTGCAATAGATAAGCATTCTCATCATACAAGCATCATACTCGCATCATAAAAGCATTGCATAAGCATTTCATGGCATAAGCATCGCATACACATTTCATAACATAATCATTATATTCGCACAAGTATTTTACAAAATTCTACAGAATAATACCTTGAAATTTCGCAGGACTATTCATAATTCGCGGCACTATTTGCGACACTATTATCAGAACTATTCATAATTCGCAGTACTATTTGAGCATTATTCATAATTCGCAGAAATGTTCAGAAATTCCAAGAAATATTTAGAGAGTCGCAGAAGTATTCAGAAATTAGTATGGTTATTCATAATCACGCAGACTCATTCATAAACTCGCAAATTCATCCAGAATTTCGCAGAATGTGATTATTTTCTTAAAGTGGTTACCAAGAAAAGAATTGAGGCAGAGGCAAGATAAGAATAAAGAAACAATTTAATCATTCAACATTTTCTCAAAGATTCTCCTTCATAGATAAAGAACAGAGGCAGCTAGGGATTACCAAGAAAATATTTTATGTTCTTTATCTTCTCGGCAAGAATCATTTCCAAAATGGGCAAGAATTCTCACCAAAAATGAAGAAATAATTTCGCATGAATAGAGGCGTATTTCTTATTCAAGGACATATACTTCTTATATTTCGAGGATTGAGTACTTCTTTTACTTCTTCAAGGATACTTCATACTTCATACTTCGCATACTTCAAAAAGATGATACTTATAATTACTTCTCAAAGCTTCAGAACGTCGCAAAAGAATAGAGGCATGTATATATTTTTTAAGTTTGGTATTCTTTCGCTTGTTCCTTCATGAACCAAGATCAAAGATCACATATAACGGATTTTTTCTTAAAAATTGCTCTTCAAGCAATATTCAAGAAAAAAGAGGCAAAATGTAGGAGCAGAATCTCACAACAACAACGCTCTTGCAAAGATTTCTGCCACACATGGCAAGTGTCGCAAATAATTACAAGAAATGACAAAATATGTGAAGATTTTATCATTACTCGCAAGAATAAGGTGATAGTTCGCAAGAAATATAGCAAGATGGAAAAATCCTGCGAGACATGGAGGAGTTCGAGAGAAATGAAGAAAGCTTTCGAAATATATTACCGCAGAACTGGGATCCGAAATTAAGGGAAAGCTTAGCTGTAAATGAGCTGTCATCCACTATGTAATTACCTATATAAAGAAGAGAGCAGGAGAGAGAAAATGGGATAATTTTAGGAAGAAAGAGAAAGTTCTTTTGCAGAGAGAGATTTTTAGAGAGAGAAAATATAATTTCTTTATCATCTTCTTCCCCAAAACTAGATCTAGAATTCTTCCAAGAACTCCATTAATGGAGATTATAAATGTAAATTAATGTAGTTACAAATTATTATAGTGAAGATCCATGGATGTCGATCACATTGATCGAACCACATAAAAAATCTTGGTGTTTATTTATAATTTTAGTATTTTTATCACCATTTTAATATTTAGATCTAGGAATTGCTATCAAGATTTGATAAGGGGTGTGTTGTAGGAATTCCTGCAATTACACCACTCGGCATAGGAAATTTAATGCATTGATGAAATTTCGATGCTACGACTTTAATTATGTGTATCCATGGTCTTCGCAATAACATATTATACGGTGATTCCATATCCACCACACATAATGTCACCTGTGTTTCAATCTCTCCTAGCGAAATTCTCACCACTATTTCTCCTTTAGGTTTTGTTGTTGATTTTCCAAATCCATGGATATGATATATTGAACAAGACATTTCTTCATCTTTGTATCCCATTCCTTTATATGCATGATAAAACATTATATTCACCGAACTTACCGTATCCACCATAGTTCTGTTCACCGCCCATTCTTCCATATTTTTTGTGAATTTCCCCTTTTATTTTCGTGTGGTTACTATGACCACCAAAGGAGATGTGTGGTTCAAATTTTCTCTTGGAATCTCTGCTGCTGTGAACGTAATTTTTTGCTTTTCCCAATCCTTCAAGGGTGATACCTTTTCCACCGTCATATTCTTCTTTCCTTCAAAATATCGTTTCTGTATTCTTCTTTTGATGTTTTCATGAAATTTATTAATCATTGTTTTTGTGATTATGCTACACTTCATCCTTCTGTTATCTTCATTGATTTTAATTATCTTTTTCTTAACTGGTTTACTGATTTGTTACATCACCTTCTTGGTTTGAAAAGTCTCAATAACAATCTTTTAATCTTGTTTTTTCAGCAACTTTCAACCTTCAGTCCCTGTTTCTAGCGCCATTATGTAGTTGCAGGAAATCCTACAATACATCCCTCACAAGAATTCATAACATTCAACACATTTCTTAAGATTAATAACAACACTTTTTATTAATTGAATCTAGAAATTTTACCAGAAGGAAATAAAATCAAGAATACAACACTATTTTGGACTTTCTCTCTCCTCAAAACTTTCTTAACACTCCAAAAATTATCTCTCCCTCCTTTAAGCCTATTCATCACTTTATATAGGATATTACATAGTATATGACAACAAATCTATCTTTTATTTCCGGATCTGACTTGCGGTATTTCGCAAGATTATAAATGTTAAAATTCTTAAACATCCTAAATTTCACTAGATCATCACACTTTTCTCATGTTTACGCTATCGTCATCTGTTATGTCATTTCTAAAATCACTTTGCGACGTCTTCGCAGCGTTACTGATAAAGATTTTGCAAGTGTGTTGCTGTTGCGATATTCTGATCCTACAACATATCTTATGAATGACCAATATGTGCGATTAGTATAACCGCTCATTACTTGTTTGTGTTCTTGGTAAAACTATTCACATGAGGCTTGACTTATGTATTGGTATGACATTTATTAGTGAAACCGATCTTACGTAATCACCTGGGGTATGATGGGGTTGTAAGTGTCTGAACTTATTACTGGGAGAAGGGGAACCGATCCTAGTAATAGGTGCAGTGCATCACAAGGGGAACCGATCCTTGTGTGAGGTTGTTTATGAGAGAAAATCGCCTCTGCCGAATTTGGTAAATTCGATGGTGGAGAGACGGGTTTAAACCCTTAAAAAAATGTGCTGCATGTGAGCACTTTTGATTCGAGACATCAATATGTACAACTCTGGCCTAAACCAAGAAGATGGCCATTCCAGATTTGCTTCGGTCACAAAGTGGAGAAGAAGGGTTGATTTGGGGAGGATAGCGAAGAAGGGTGATGAGACCAGAGAGTTCTGGCTAGGTAGTATCTCGACTTGTATCAGAAGTGTAAAATCTTGCTAGTGATGAAATCTTTTGAGAGAGCTTGCAAAGTTGATATCCGATAGTGTTGTATTTTTCCTGACCAAGACTTATTGTTTTGGCAGAATAGGTGAGACCTATTTATACAAGTGAGATTGAACGTACCCTGGCCTCATTAAGGAATTGATTAAATGTGTCAATTAAAACAGAGGAGGTGGAAACAGTTGGCTTTATGGTGAAAAACTTTTTTCACCATAAATTTCCTTATTTAATTGATCGTATGCATTCCTTGCACGCCTTTCTTTATTGCGAGCGTAGTGTATGCTGCACGCTGTGACCGCCAAACCAAAACCCCAAGAAAGCATCTCCCAGTTTGTGTTGATGTCTCGAGAGTGGGCGCAAGTGGCAATGCCAAAGTTTCTAGTGAAGTGTTTCGGCATGTGCCAATGGCATGTGCGGTTTATCTCGACCGTAAGTTGTATTTTGAGCGCGGATGGCAATGCCAAAGTCCCTTGGTGGATCATTTGGCATGAGCTTGAAAGTTCCGCTGAAAAGATAACCATTTTTTCTTCAATGTGTTGATCCCCCCCCCCTTTTTTTTTGCGGTAACGGGTTTGAATTTGGGTTGATCTTGAGAAATTTTCAAGGGAAAAAGGGGTTCGTTTATTTCACTGGAGAGGATATATCATATTGCTCAACAAGAGCGACAATTGAAATTTTGCTGGATGAATGTAAGTGATGCATCCATCCTGAAGCAATACATAGTAGTAGTGAAAAGGAAAATTGTTAAAGAGGTATTGAGGAGAAAGTGTCAGGAAATTGAATATCTTGACCTTTCATATGTTGGCAGCCTCCAACCAGCATTAGTGGATCACTATGCCTTCCAGTTTATCTGTGTTGATAAGTTTGCAATAGCCACCCAAGAGGATGTCGGCTACTAGGTATGGTTCATCCTCCTCTTCTTCGGGGGAACTTTTCTGACTCGGTATCTTCACAGTCATCTTTCCAACTTGAAATGAGGTGGCCCTGATTACTACATCCCCTATCTGGAAAGGATTTGGTTGTGGTACAATCACCTGGTGGTTTTCCCCGCAATCTTCCAAGGCATCTTCCATATCTCTGGCGAAACGCTTAAAAGGTTCGGCGTTCCATTCACATCTCTTGACAGTGTTTTGCTCGACAACTGTGTCGAGTCCCCAGGGAGGGTTGCTGTGAGAAACTGTTGGTGATAAAGAGAGCGTCTTAGTCAGGCTTACTTGAGTTTGGAGTTTGGAAGGTGGCTTTGGCGACTCCTTTCCCGGCAGTAGAGTATTGCTGGTAAGCTGTTGACAGGGTAGTAAGTTAGCCGTCTTGTTGGATACCCTATATAGCGTTGACATGGGAAAGGGTGATGCTCTTAATTCCATTTTTTTGTCGAGTACCCACGGGCGCCCCAAAACCATGTCGTAATTTAGATTCTTGACAACGTGGAAAGTCTCGCACGTTGCGATATTTCCTTTGTTGATCCCAAGATTAGCGTAGCCAAGCGCATGCAGGTGATTCCCCTCGTGGTCTTTGATAGACGATGGGGAGTGGGTGGCCTCTTGTTTTGATACTCCTGCCGCTTTCAGGGTCTTGAACGTAATAATGTTGAACCCTGAGGCTGCATCGATGAGTGTGTTGTCGAACTCGGCGTCCTTTAAGCAGGCCGTGGTGAGAAGTCCCCAGTTATGCTTCTCGACAGGGACGCCTGGCGAGATCTGTTCCTCATGTGTGTTTTTTTTTGTGGCAGAGTGGAGTCGCTTCCCAGATACTATGTGGTTGAGGATTGCGAAAGCGTCTCGACATTGCTCCTTGGAAAAGTAGAGGATTTCGCATATTGCTGCATCATGGATTACACTGTTTCGTGTATGGAGTCACCAGAGATTTCACAGTTTCTTATGGGAAGCGGATCTCTATGTACTCCTTCATTCCTTAGTCGTAACTCCCTGCTTCTATCCTTTCTTTGAAGATTCTTTTTAACCTGTTGCAGTCGCTGGTTGGATGACTGACGAATCTGTGGTAGTGACTAAATCTGGGATTTGCCATCTCTTCTTCAGTAGGTGAGTGCCGAGGAGTCGGTAGCCTGATGACACCATCCTGGACCCATGTTTCCAGAAGTTCGATTACTTCCTCGATCGGAAAGGGGAAGTCCGAATCGTCCCCTCTGGCTTCAGGGCAACGTTCAAGAAAGCTTGGTTGGGGCCTTTCGCGGGGATTCCCTTCGTGTTGGGGCCATGCGCTCGAGGTGTTGATCCAATGGAGGTGTTTTCCTCTTTCCCCTTTCGTCCACCACGCTCACGGAAGAGGGGCCTGTGTTGTATGTCTTGTTGAGAAAACGCGGGCTCCTTCGAACTTCTCGTGTATCTTCATTTCTGGGGGCCTAGTTCTTTCCAACAGGGCTGGCGCTGTCGAGGCTGATCTCTTAGCTACTTCATGAAGTTCGGAGAAGGTCTAGAATCGTAAGTTCTCCAGTAAAGCTCGATATATGGGAGTCATGACATTGATGCACAAATTTACTAGTTGCTGCTCAGTCGCACCCGGGTCATGGCAGTCTAGTGCCTGAATTCTGAATCTCTTGACGAAATCGTTTGGATGTTCATCATTATGTTGGAATATTCTTCCCATATCCGAGAGAGTGAATTGCTCATACACAAAGAAATACTTCTTATAGGACGTAACCATTTCACCCCAATCGCGGATGCTGTCTGGGGCGATGCAGTTGTACTACGTGTACGCTCTTCCAGTGAGTGACTTTGAAAATTCTCACAGGCGGAGAACATGGTTGTATTCATGCTCGCCTAGTGCCTCTAGAAATCATGAGACATGTTCCCTTGCGTTGCCATTTTCGTCGTATAAGGAAAACTGAGGGGATGAGTATCCTCTTGGTAGGGGAATTCTCTAGATTTCAATTGGATAAGGAGGTTGGTGTTGATGTACATCCGCGTCGTTCTTGATTCGGTTTTGTAGGAGTCGTTCTAGGTCTTCATGTGTTACGAAGTACAGTGGGCGATTTCTTGCCACCGGGTTCCTGATGTGGACTTCCTCGCTTACGTTGGTGTGCTCAGTTGCGGTGCTAATTCGAAGATCATTGGAAGCACTTGACCTTGGCGCTGTCTGGCGTATCCCTCCTAGGGGTGTGACATTAGCATCAAGGTTGTCGGAAGAGTCTGCCCTTGATTCAGGCCGTCGTGGCTCCCGTGAAAGTTGCTCCATCAAGGCTTTGAGGAAGATGAGCACCTCTTTCTGGGTTGAAACCATATCCGTTTGAGCCCTGGCTAGAGCCTCCTGCCTTTACATCAAATCAGTGATTGTGAAATAAGTTTTGCCTCCTCTGTTATATCGTCCCGACGATTGAGTAGATGTTGTGACTCGAGTGGCGATCGGAGGTGTCATGCCTGCTGAAACACTAGTGGTGGCAGCGACGGCGCGAGCCCTGGTGACTGGAGGCGTGACACCTGAAGAGATGCCCTCAGTACTATTTGAGTTGGCGGACGGTGCAGACATTTTTGGAACGGAAGTAGCCCTGGTAACAGGAGGTGTAGCACTTGGGGGGCATTTTCCATGTTGCCAAGATAGGCAGGTAACACAGAGGCGTTGGTGGAAGGAGCATTTGTGCTAGGGGCGGTTTCTATGTTGGCGCCTTTAGAGTTTGTCGCGGACCCAGATCTTAGTTCTACAATGTTGAGCGAATGATAAAGCAGATTTTGAACTAAATATCAGTTTTTGTAACCGAGAGATTGAAACTCCCGCTGTGGTTGCTAATTGTTTATGGGAGAAAATCGCCTCTGCCGAATTTGGTAAATTCGATGGAGGAGAGACTGGTTTAAACCCTTAAACAAATGTACTGCACGTGAGCACTTTTGATTCGAGATATCAATATGTACAACTCTGGCCTAAACCAAGAAGATGGTCGTTCCAGATTTGCTTCGGTCACAAAGTGGAGGAGAATGGTTGATTTGGGGAGGATAGCGAAGAAGGGTGATGAGACCAGAGAGTTCTGTATAGGTAGTATCTCGACTTGTATCAGAAGTGTAGAAGCTTGCTAGTGATGAAAGCTTTTGAGAGAGCTTGCAATGTTGCTATCTGATAGTGTTGTATTTTTCCTGACCAAGACTTGTTGTTTTGGCAGAATAGGTGATACCTATTTATTCAAGTGAGATTGAATGTACCCTGGCCTCATTAAGGAATTGAGTAAATGTGTCAATTAAAACAGAGGAGGTGGAAACCGTTGGCTTTATGATGAAAAACGTTTTTCACCATAAATTTCCTTATTTAATTGACCGTATTCATTCCTTGCACGCCTTACTTTATTGCGATCGTAGTGTACGCTGCACGATGTGACCACCAAACCAAAACCCCAAGAAAGAATCCCCTAGTTTGTGTTGATGTCTCGAGAGTGGGCGCAAGTGGCAATGCCAAAGTTTCTAGTGAAGTGTTGCGGCATGTGCGGGATATCTCGACCGCAAGTTGTATTTTTAGCGCGGATGGCAATGCCAAAGTCGCTTTGTAGGACCAGAATATCGCTACAACGTTATTCCTGCGATATTAACAACGTTTCTGCGAGCGTCACTGCCAATTCTTTAACAACGTTTCACGAGCGTCACAGAATATCCAAAAGAAACTGACGATGGAATAAATAAAAGAAGAATATGTTAATCCTACGATGATCATCATTCTTGCGATACAGAATATTGTAGCGATCGCGATGAGATCGCAGAATAGATCCGAAATAGGAGGAAAACTTAGCTGTCATCCATTATGTAAATCCCTAGAGGATTAATTCATGAAGGACGTGAAAATGAAATAGTAGATGATTTGAGACAAAGAATACAAGAAGAAAGGAGATTATAGGCAGAAGAGCGTACGAATTTAACAAGACAAAATCATGAGCTAAGAATGGAGAATTTGAGGTTACAAAGAAGGAGGTCAAGAAATACTGTTAGATCAAATTCAAGATCATTCAGAGAAGAACCAAGGCAAAATTCCCCAATGAGAAATGTTAGAGAAGAAGTGCAAAATTTAAATGGAGAACAACGTCATAGAGAAGAAGAGATAATTGGTGATCGCTATAATCCGCGTGACAATAGAAATCAAGAGGGAAGAAACAACCAAATTGAAGAAGAAAATTCAGAAGAAGGTAGGAGGATATTACATGGGCGAGAGAATCAAATAAATCAAAGAATGATTGAAGAAGAAATTGAGAGATATTACGCTGAACAAGCACGTCTAGCCCGCGAGAGAGAAAGATTAAGGGCAGAAGTAGAAGAACGTGAATTTTGAGAAGAAGTGCGACAAAATAATCATGAAAAATCGAGAAAGGAGACGTACGAAAAATCGCTACAATGGTAATATTCAGGAGGAGTATGATAGGATACAGAGGAGAATAGAGAGACAGCGAAGAGAAACGAGGAGAAATGAAGAAATCCGCAGAGAAGAAGATAGGAAGCTACGATATCAAGAGGAAGATGAAAGAGAAAATCGCAGAGAAAGACGAGATGATGATGAAGAAGAAGATACACAAAATCTCGCAGGACAAGAAAGGAAGGAACGCAGAAGAAGGGAAACAGCATTAAAGAGGCCAATGGAACAAAACTCTGCTGAGAATGAGCAAATATTGAGAGAATTAGCAGAAATGCGAGGAATGATAAACAATAGAAGAGAAGGAGGTAGAAGGAAACTTGATGAAGCTATTGAAGAAGCTGCGAGAACTCCGTTACTCAAGAAGTACAGTTAAGAGGATACCTCCAAAATGCAATTTACCAAAGATTAACCAAAGCATTTTTGATGGAACTACTTGTGCTGTTCAACACGTCAAAGCTTATGTTAGATGTATGCTACAATGGGAAAATCATGATACTGTGTTATGCAAATATTTTGCATCCAAATTTAATCAAGGGCGTTGAAATGGTTCGAGGGATTACCAAAAAATACCATAACTTCTTTTGATCATTTACAAGCTACATTTTTAGGAGCGTATATTAGCAACAATTCATCGCGGCCGGGTATTGAAGATGTGTTTGGGTTAAAACAGAGATTTGGCGAGAGTCTGAAGCACTTAACCATAAGATGGAAATCAATGTGCAGTGAGATGGCAGGAAGAGTTGACGAGAGATATCTTATCTTGTCTTTTATCAATGCAATGTTCGCGACCAATCTACTGTACATACAAATTTTCAGAGTCAAGAATACAATCACTATGACTGAACTGCGAGAACTACAGGAAGAATACATTGCTTTGGAGGAGAAACAAAATGAGATGGAATCATATCCAATCGGAAACACCAGCTCGCTAGCGGAAAGTGGAAGTTTGCTCCCTAAAATGATAAATAATGTGGCGAGCACCTCGCAAGCACAACAAGAGAAAGTGGTAATTGATAACCAACAAAAATTGGTAGCAATGGGCAGTCGAGATCAGGAAGAATATGAAAGGGAGAAGAATTATTACAATCGCGGTGGAAATAATAAGATTCAAAGACTTGATCAGCCGCAAGAAACTTATGGCGGACAAAGGCAGAATAACTTTAGAGGGCAAGGAAATCAAAAGATAATATGGGAAGAAATTAAGATGCCACCTCTTAATGCTAGTATATAAAATTTTTTGGAAGCTATCATTCTGATGGAAAATATACCATCACCATGGAACATGGGAAAAGAACCACATCTAAGCAATCGAAGTCAAGAATTTTTTCCTTACTATCACTTTCATGGCCATTAAATAAATGATTGTAGGAATATAAAGATGATAATTTTGAGGATGATTGATCAGGGATAGTTAAATCACTTTCTAGTAGGACATCCACAACCTCATCAATTACCGCCAGCACCAGAAACTCGCAAAGTGAATGTTGTAAAAGGAGCAGAAACATTCGTGATAGAAGTAGGGGCTAAAGCAAAGAATTTGTTTTGTAACTCCATTGTGCATTCATTCAGAACTGTGGAAGATTTCCATGATAATTTTTTAAGTAGAGTCTTCGCAAGAAATACATATGGAAGGGAGATAATGAATATAGTGAGAGCTTTGCCATTAGAAGAATGGCAGAAACAAACTCTATCTTTCACCGTGCAAGATATACCAGAGCTTGGCGAGCAACATGACAACCTATTGGTGGTACGATTAAAGATAAAACCAAAGCAAATGTAAGAAGAAGATGAAGAAGATGATGGTAAAATTGAATACTATTGGGCTATCAACAGAGTCTTAATAGATACCGGGAGTTCAGTTGATATCTTATTCTATCATACCTATAGAACCATGGGCGGTAGAGATGAAGATTGGATACCATCAACGTATAAAATCTATGGATTTAACGGTACAACTAACAAACCAAAGGGGGAAATTGAAATGCAAATACCGTTAAAGGAATATCTTCGAAAATCTTATTCTGTGTTGTGGATATCGAATCACCTTACAATGCTTTGATAGGACGACCTTGGTTGCACGAGATATTGGGTGTAGCATATACTTATCACCAGTGTATCAAATTTCCTCATCCTAAAGGTGTTGGAGTTATTAAAGGAGATTGGGGAGAAAGCAAGAAATGTTATGAAATCGATATGAAGTCTTGCGTAGAAAGAGCTGAAAATAATAGCAGTTGGAAGTACAAAATCAAACAACAACAGAGATGTGAAAGGTTAATGATTGATACAATAGAGCGGAAAGAGGATGTGAAAGCTGGATGACGAGCGTCTCGCAGAAAAAGAAACAATAGTAAAACGTAGCAGAAAAGCAGAATCAGAAAATAGTAAGTAGAGAATGATTTGTTTGAAGAATATGTAATTGAAAAAAAATATTCTGCTTGAAAGAATCGCAAGATTTTACAAAAAGAAAGAAGATCAAAATTATGAAATTCCATCAGAGTTACAATACTCGCGAGAAGCGCGAATAAAATTTCGCAGAGATTAAAGAATGGTACAAACCTTTATGGCGTGCACCCTAGTTCGCGAATAAAATTTCGCAAGAGGCAAATGTAAGACCTAATAGCGCATTATAGGAGGGGGTATCTCTCGACATGATTCAGGGGTAAGGTTATACCACTGCTGGATCCTGAGTCATGCAGATGTTGGGGTTAAAGAAAACCTATTCGGGAGAGAGATCTTGGATTTCCAACTATATATGGTTATACCCTGGTTGGACGACCGAGAATCTCTTCCAAGAAGTGCAAAGTATGACCAAGGCGCCGAGGTACACGGTTGAGCCAAGGGTTCCAAGGGCGTACGAAACTCCCTTGCCATTCTTGGTAAGTCTTGGCTACGATTCACTTGGCCTGAAGAAAACTCCACTTAGGGTGCAGTCTTATAACTATAAGCCATATAGGCATAAAGGACAAGAGGCTGCGAAAACAACTGGTTGTTGGTAAATCTGGATAGGAGGTGCTAGTCTTGTATGGCCGATGTTCCCTCCTTGAAGGGGCAACCAGGGGGGAGATAAGGACGGCACCCTCCATTATGGAGCTGATAAGTGTCTTAAGACGGCAATGTCATGGGGCTTTATAATCGCAAGAACATTTAGGCCTGTCATATTGTCGCGTGACGTAAATGATACAGAGGCAACAAGCCACAAGAGAAATGTTAAGATGAGATCAATGGGTTTTTGCATGAAAGTGTAAAGACATCCTGCGATTTCATCGCAAGACGGAAATGTCATGAGGATTTGATCCTGTGAAGGAGCTTAGACTTGTCATATTATCCACAATAAAATCAAAAGAATACAGATAAGGCAAGATCAATGGGTCAATACATGAAAATGGAAAGACGTCCTGCGATTTTGTCGCAGAAAAAAAGAGCGTGGCAAAATAAGACCTTTAATTAGGAAGGCGTAATAAGACCACAAGATTACTGCGATAATACTCGAAGATGTTATGAGAATTGCGATTTCACGCAGTTATTGCTGGCGATAAGATCGCCAATATTAAGGCAAATTTTATTTACCACTAATATCTAATCTTTAATCAATTTTTTATATTGTAGATGAATAATAGAGGCAAGTATGGGAATGCATGAGAACGATGAAATTATTATTCATCTATCATATAAAAATTGCATAGATAAATGCACGCAGATAATTAAAGAATAATAATTATATTGATTGATTGACTTGCAGAAAAAGAACTGTTTTCTAATTCATACCGGTAGAAGCAAAAGAAATTCACAAAATTGGAGAAACTCACAACAATGTTACAGAAAGAAGAAAATAAATATACAAGGAAGATAGAAAGAAAAAGAAGAACTAGCTAGATCCATCGCCATCCTCTTTATCATGCTTCTCTTCATCTCCAGATTTCTCCCTTTCATCATTATCATCACTATCTTCATTCTTATCAGATTCTTCTCCTCCACCAGATTTTTCTCCTTCGTCATTATCATTATCATTTTCATCCTCGTCAGAATCCTCATCTTCGCTATCAGAGATGTTAATATTTGGGATTATTGCGGGGATTTCCTTTGCAAGATTAGGATATATAGAAGGAGAAATTCCATGATCATTGCAGACCAACTTAACGGAATCATTACGAACAACAATGAGATATCTATTGAAATTCGCGGTGGTAATGTCAAACTGCTCTTTCAATCGTGAATATTTATTATTGCGAGCAGCAAGAGTATTCGCGAGCTGATTCTTCTCATTTTCAAGTTCCCCAATTCTTTCAAGATATCTTTTTTCAGCTCCTGCGAGAATATGTCAGGACCCAACCTTGGTCTGACAAATTCAGTTAAGGGCCACCCGGCTATGGGGTGCTAGTAGTCTATTTAGTTTAATTAGTAGTTAATTAATCATTACTATTAGTTGCTAAGTAGGATTAGTAGAGTGTGTGTGTGAGTGGCACATGTGCACACCAAACCCCTCATTTATATTCCCTTCTTGTTTGTAGAACTCATTATGAAAAATTAAATCTAAGAAACTTTCTTTGTTCTTCAATCCTTAAGGATTTTCTCCATCTTTGAGCTAATTTGTAAGGCAAGTCCTTACAATTTGTATCATAACACTCTTTCCTGAGTGACCTAACCATGAAGAGTAGAGAAGAAATTGTAGAATCAAATTCTAGGTTTGATATCTTAGAACAAGATATCTATGAAGCCAGAAAAGCATTATACCACGAATTATTCGATTTGAGAATGAAGTCTATAAATCTAATCTGGGATAAAAATTCACCAGATCGTGATTTCAACCTTCTACAAATTAATATTCTTATTTCCAACACCGAGAAGAAGTTAGAATCACTTCAAGTTGAGGAGGTAAGAGATCTGGAAGCTAAAAAGATGGAAGAGGATATTGTCACAGAGGAAGTAATCACTAATTTTAGTCAATCCACTTCAAATTCATCAGAAACAGAAGATGAATCTTTCAATTCGGCAGGAGATGAATCTCTCAATTCGGAATTGATTAATTCGTCGCTTTTGTTCGATGAAGAAATAGACGATTCGTCCAGCGATGTGGTTCATTGTTTAAATAAGAAGAAACCAGCTGATGATTCACTCAAACCCTGGAATATCGCCGTTAAATCAAATTTAGTAAGTGGTTTCACTCAACATTCTTCATCACCATCAGCAATGGGAGAAGTTAACTGTCTATCTACACCAAAAATTAGATTCTCTAATGATGATGGGAAGTTCTTCACTGTTGACAACCTCAACCGAATTGATTCCTACATATTCAATGCATTCAAGGAGTTTTCCAGCTTACATATATCTCTAATTACTTTCTCGTGTGTTGTTTTACTTATTCCTGATCATGGTCGAATGATTTTTGATCGAGGGAAGTTGTTTGCATCAATCAGGAGGTATTCTTATCATCATACAAGCCATACTCATTTCAGTTTTCGTACACTTAATTTTAGTTTGATAGCACTTTATGGGTTGATTTTCATGAATAATCGTGATAGAAAATTTGTTTATGAGCTGAATTTGGATGTTGGGTACCCTTTAGGCTTGATTTTTGATCACATGAATGTGTCTAAGAATGTTAAAATTGGTGACACTCGTGATGTTCTCCAGTTGTTTGATGAACTATCACAGCAAGTTAGTGTTCACTGGGATAAAGTTATCCTTCATGTGACAAATGAGAGTGAATCCAGGAAGGCAGGGAGTTTGAGGAATGAAGGATGTTCATATTACGGAATGGATAATGCTGAAAGTATGTTGGATCTGTTAATTCAAGTTTTGCAAATTGATTTGGTCGTTTGGGATGGGTTAGTTCGCGAAGACACAATTTATAACTTGTCCAGTCAAATACCTTTGGAAGTTTTTGCTGATGAGAACTGGATATATAAATGCACTTCCCTTCATAAAAATGTACCCATGCTACGTAACTCAGTAATTATTACCAGGTTTCCTCTAAGTCGATGTTGGCAGCACAACTTCTTAATTTCAGGGAGCAAAAAACTTGACAAATATGTTATAGTGACTGTTGAAGCTACAGGTTATTGGAGTAAGATAATTGCACAATGGATATATGATCGAGATCCTTCTTTCACTTGGTTCGCTAGCTTGCTGAGTGGTATGAGTAAATTTTGGGTTCTCAACGAGCCATCTGGAGTACCTAGTGGCAGGGGTGGTGATGATGGATGGATTGCTGGCTGGAGGGAATTCTGTGAATGGAGAGTTGGAATCCAGTACCGCTTCCAGGCTAATGGATTTGTTTGTACTGATATACTTGGTAAAAGCTCGGTACAAAAGTGGGTTGAATTAACTGGGTTTGTACACAATATTGTGAGTGCTACAGGATCAATCTTCTTATCCTCAAGTAACTTGTTCAGTGTGGAAATGGAAAGTGGATACTGGGTCGGTCAGAAAAACTTCAGGGCAGAGGTATGCAGTCCATGGCTTGAATGTGTGTCGCAACAACCTTCATTCGATACTTCGACTATCTTCTACCATGGGTTATGTCACGTGCATCCTAGTACTTCTATTCGTAACCTATTTCAGCCAGGAAGGGATGTCGATATGTATATTTGTGAACTCGGGTGCTGGTTCTATTGGTTGTTTAGTGATCTAATTGTTTGGCCATGGGGGGTGTGGGATACAAGGCCTCATTGGGGTACTGCATACTGGAGCTCAGTGGTAACTCAGTTCTTTAAGGAGTATGAAGGTGATAAGATACATGAATGGGTTGGTGAAAAACATGATCATATTGTGAAGGATTCCAGCATATGTGCATATTTCTTACTCCTGCAGATTCAAAAAGGGTTACCTGCAATTGTACCCTATGAAAGTCTTACTATTCGAAGGGTAGCTATAAAGACAAATCTTAATTCTTCTATGATGGGTTCTTTCTCCTGGTATGTAATGCAACACAAGCTTAACTTTTGTGCTCGGTTATTGGAAATGAGAAGCTGCATACAATTCGAGTCCTATGGAAAGACAATGGGAATGCTTAGTGAGCAGTGTAGGGTTAACGTGGTGATTACAACCAAGTACCTTCACTTTTGGAAATCTGTTAGAGCTAAAGACAGAGTTGAGAAGCTGCATCATCTCAATGTTTATAAGGTCGGGATTGATATTCCAAAGGGTAATTCCAGGAGTGTAGACCAAGCTGGAAGTTATGCAAATAACACACTTGTTTACGTTAAGGATATAAGCACTCGGGAGTTAACTTCACTAGTTCATTTTGATAAAGTACCTCCAACTGTAAGTGCTCCATGTAGTCTGCAGGAAGGTCAGTTGTCTGCTAGGCTGGGTATGGAAGTATTCAAAGATTTTAATTGTCCTTGGGCTACTGGAATTCTGATTCAAGCATTCAAACTGATTCCCATATGTTTTCGGTGTGTGCGGAGTGTCATAGAGATTAACATGGGTTTCACCTCAGTCGTGCATTGGGACACAAACCGGTATTATCAAAAAGATCAGTTGGTTGTTATTAAAGTTCTCGAGAAAATTGAAGTGACTCTCATGGGAAAACAAAGTTGGTACCTGGGCATTAACCCGGAAGTTTATGCTACTATGGGGGTTGGACATCTAAATCATTCCCTGGTAAACGAATATAAGTCTGTCAATGCCAGTGCAAGTCAGACTTTTATTAATTCCTACCCTACAGGAAGTTACGAATACAATGGACAGGTTTACCTCTGGGAAATGAATACTAAAGAGTTAACTCCAATGGTTCATTTTGAGACGAGAACTATAGACATTGCGTTCTGCAAGGAAGTAGACAGTTGGTTATTGGGCTTGGTTTTGGAGCGTGTAAAGGCCTGACATGAGTTCTTTTTTGGCGTTGTTGCTACTGGGTTTCTCATGTGTATTCAAGGGTGATATAATGTCAACCAATTGGAGGGAGAATCGACTACTTGAAGGAGTACAACCAATCTTCTTGCTTGCAGTTCAGACGAATGGATCAAAATTTTAGGCCTGGGTGTTGAAATTTGTGAAGCCCACATTCGAGATGGAGATGCCAGTCTGCCACTCGTGTGTTCTCATAAGGTCGAGCTCATTTCATATCCTTGAGGACAAGGATAATTTCAAGGAGTGGGATTTGTCAGGACCCAACCTTGGTCTGACAAGTTTAGTTAAGGGCCACCCGGCTATGGGGTGCTAGTAGTCTATTTAGTTTAATTAGTAGTTAATTAATCATTACTATTAGTTGCTAAGTAGGATTAGTAGAGTGTGTGTGTGAGTGGCACATGTGCACACCAAACCCATCATTTATATTCCCTTCTTGTTTGTAGAACTCATTATGAAAAATTAAATCTAAGAAACTTTCTTTGTTCTTCAATCCTTAAGGATTTTCTCCATCTTTGAGCTAATTTGTAAGGCAAGTCCTTACAGAATATATGACAACAAGTTAGAATTTTTTTAAAGAAGAGTAATAAAAACAGGAAACTAGCGAGAAGAAGAACAACAAACAACCTTCTCTTTCAGAAATCATATCTCTAATTAAGGCCGCTTGTTCAACTTGAAGGCTAACATTTACACCTAAGTCATTCTTGGAATTGTCAAGAACCTTCGCAGCCCAAGCAAACTCATCATCGCTATTAATAAGGAGACGAGATCGAACATGAGTCTCCCTCGCAAGAAGATCTTCATTCTCGCGGATAAGTTTATCTCTGTCCGTTTGAACGTCAAGGAGATTTTTATGAAAGTCTTCTAGGGTCTTGGATCCCTTTTTGATGGCAAGATCTTTCTCGTCAATAAGATCGCTATTCTTCTGTCTTAATCTATCTATTTATTTCTTTGAATCAAGATAAAAGTGCTTATATTTGTCAGTCAAACCTAAATTGAATCTGTGTTCAATTTTTAAGAGATTAAGCTTGGATCTAAGTTCATCTATGGAGAGGGATTTAATCTTATCATCTAAGAAATTACTTAAAGAATTATTAAGACGGGCAAAAAGAGTATTATCATCTACAGATTCAGGGAAAGATTGAAAGAGTATAGCCTCGTCAGTAAGACCATAAATATATGCAAGTTAAAAGTGGCACTTGAATAAGCTGCGATAGAGTAAAAAGAATTAAGAGAGAAAGGAAATCAGTCATACCATAGAGTTGTTGGTTAGCTCTATCAAGATCAGAGATCTTTTGCTTATCAACTGAAGCTTCAGTCTCCTGCTGTTTATTCTTCTTGCGAAGCTCAATAACTTCAGATTCTAATTTTTCTTTATCCTGGAGAAGTTTAGCAGCTTTCTCTTTAGAGTTGGCACGTTTTTTATCTAAATCAGAAGCAACAGCAAAAGAAGCTCTTCCAACCTGCGAAAGAAAAATATAAATTAAGATCTAGAGATGGAGAAAATATATAAACAAACTGAAGAAATGAAAACATACCAAGGCACCAAGAGAATTTAAGAGACTAGGAGTCAGCGATCGTGAGACTCCTTGGAGAGAATCACTGTCCACCAGTATGGGAGCATCGCAGACACTGGCAAGAGCTTGGGATATCTTGTTAATAACTTCATCCTTGTCATTACAAGTTATGCTGTGGGAAATATTGCTAAAAATTATGGATAAAGGAGTCATTGAAGAAGAAGAATTTTTTATTGAAGGAAAACCGCTAACATTAAAATCCTCGTCATTATTATCCTTATCAAGATCAACACTTGGATTTTCTGGAATTAGTTGAGGAATTGAAGAAGAAGAAGGTTGAGTTTTCCTTTTCTTTAGTGGAGGATCGCTAGATTCTTCATTGCGAGGGGCATAAGACTTTCCCCTGGAAGGAGCAGTAGATTTCTCCTTTGAAGATTTCCCAGATTTCTCTTTTGAAGATTTCTCCTTGGTTTTTGCGGGTATTAATGGTTCTAACTCTTCGATTTCCTGCGAGCACAGATGAAGATAAGAAATAGGGGCAACAATATATTATTAAAATTTATGAAGATATATTTCTTACTTCATCCGTGAAAGATTTCAGAGCCAAGAAAGTGCTAGGCTTCCTAAAAGTTTGGTAACTGAGCTTCATTCTTTCAATCTGAGAAAGATCAAAATAATTAGCGAGAATATAAAAACGCAAGGAAGATAATGAATAATAATAATATGAAAATTCAGAGAGATTAGTACCTTTTTAGTTCTCTCGGGCCAAATAAAGACCCAAGGTTGATATTCTTCAAGATTCGCGGGAAGTTCGCGAGAACCAGAAATATAAGGACCTTCGAGACACAACGGGTAAATAAACCACTTGTCAACGCTAGAATGGCGAGGGTCGGATTTTTTTTCGTATGAAAGTAAATATCTAGCATGAGAGCTTCTTCGACAACGAGTTTCTTCAGGCGAACACCCCAGCAGGTGTTATCCCTCTTCATAGGGAGTATCTTGTAATTTTTGAAAAAGTTTTCTACAGTATAATCTACAGGATTAATTGGAATATGTTTGTAAAGAGGATTTTGAGCATCTTCAGAATATCGCGATCCTTTACCAGCACCACGAGAAGCATATTCAAGTAGGAATCTAATGCAATCTACACCTAATTGATATATTTCTCGCGAGAACCTCTCGTCAGATATTATTTAGTAGAATAATGGGAGTTCTGGGTCATAGAGAGGAAGGGGAAGACCAGCTTCAAGTTGGCCTAGCGATATTATGATTTTTTCGCGAGAACATTGATCATCAGTAAAAAAATTTAAGAGAAAGTTCAGATCTAGAATCCTGATCTGGAATTAAAGACAAGGTAAAACCTTTAATTTTGAGTTTCTCACGCATCTCATTAAAGGACATCAAGTTTTTAGTACCAGCAGCAACCATTTTTGAGTATGGGAATGAAAGAAAAGGTTGAAAAGAAGAAAGAAATCACAGCAGTAACAGAAGCGCAATTCGCAGAAGAACAGTAAAATTTGCAGAGAGGGAACGGAGAGAAAGAAGAAGAAAGTAAAAGAGAAAAAGTAAAGGAATGAGAAGAGTATTTATAGAAGAAGAAGTTTCTCGAAGAAGATGAAGGTAATTAATGCAAAGAAAAGACGTGGGTGATTAGATCGCAGTGGTTAGAGGAGACGTGTCAAAAATGTATTGGAAGAAAGAATTCGTGAAAACAGCTTGCGAAGGACATAGAAATGTGTCATAACGGGGAAGTCTGAAAAGATAAGCAGTTATGTCATTTTAAATTCTCATGATCTTATTTTCTTCGCAGAAAAGACATGAGAAGAGGCAAGATGTAGGACCAGAATATCGCTACAACGTTATTCCTGCGATATTAACAACGTTTCTGCGAGCGTCACTGCCAATTCTTTAACAACGTTTCACGAGTGTCACAGAATATCCAAAAGAAACTGACGATGGAAGAAATAAAAGAAGAATATGTTGATCCTGCGATGATCATCATTCTTGCGATAGAGAATATTGTAGCGATTGCGATGAGATCGCAGAATAGATCCGAAATAGGAGGAAAACTTAGCTGTCATCCATTATGTAAATCCCTATATAAAGGGCTCGATAGATCCAGAAAATGATGATGTATTTTTGATAGTTGAAAGAGTCTTGAGGAGAGAAAAACTTCAAGAGAATATTTGTAATCTTGATCTCTTCCAATTCTGTAAAAATTTCTAAGATTTGAATAGTAAAGTGTCATTTAAATCTTTGAAGTTTAGTTGATTTCCAATAGATTTCTATAGAATCTTAACAAGGGTGTAGTGTGGGAATTCCTGCAAATACACGCTTGGTGGAGCATTTGGCATGTGCGGAATGTCTTGTCCGCAAGTTTCACTTTGAGTGCAAATGGAAATGCCAAAGTTGCTAGTGGAGCATGTGTGGCATGTGTCAATGGCATGTGCGGAATGCCTTGGAAATTGGCTAGTAGGTTGGGGATGAAAGTAGCTAGTGGTAACGTGTTGGCATGTGCCAATGGCACGCACGACCACTTTGGCCAAGTCGCGGGCGCTACAATTGGGTAGCGACTTGGAATAGAAAGTGGCTAGTGGTAACGTGTTGGCATGTGCCAATGGCACGGACGACCACCTTGGCCAAGTCGCGGGCGCTACAATTGGGTAGCGGCTTGGAATAGAAAGTGGATAGTGGTAACGTTTTGGCATGTGCCAATGGCACGCACGGCCACCTTGGCCAAGTTGCGGGGGCTACAACTGGGTAGCGGCTTGGAATAGAAAGTGGCTAGTGGTAACGTGTTGGCATGTGCCAATGGCACGTACAACCACCTTAGCCAAATTGCGGGCGCTACAACTGGGTAGCGGCTTGTAATATAAAGTGTCTAGTGGTAACGTGTTGGCATGTTCCAATGGCACGTACATCCACCTTGGCCAAATTGCGGGCGCTACAACTAGGTAGAGCGCTTTGAATAGAAAGTGGCTAGTGGTAACGTGTTGGCATGTGCCATTGGCACGTACATCCACCTTGGCCAAATTGCGGGCGCTACAACTGGGTAGCGGCTTGGAATAAAAAGTGGCTAGTGGTAACGTGTTGGCATGTGCCAATGGCACATACAACCACCTTGGCCAAATTGCGGGCGCTACAACTGGGTAGCGGATTGGAATAGAAAGTGGCTAGTGGTAACTGTAGTTGCAGGAATTCCCACACTACACCCTTGTTAAGATTCTATAGAAATATGTTGGAATTTGACTAAACTTTTAAGATTAAATGACACATTATTATTCAAATCTCAGAAATGTTTACAGAATTGGAAGAAATCAAGATTACAATTATTCTCTTGAAGTTTCTATCTCCTCAAGACTCTTTCAACTATCAAAAACACATCATCCTTTTATGGATCTATCGTGCCCTTTATATAGGGATTTACATAATGGGTGACAGCTAATTCTCCATTTATCTCGGATCTATTCTGCGATCTCATCGTGATCTCTACAATGTTCTCTATTGCAAGTATAATGATCATCGCAGGACCAACATATTCTTCTTTTATTCCTTTCATCGTCAGCTTCTTTTGGATATTCTGTGACGCTCGTGAAACGTTGTTAAAGTATTGACAGTGACGCTCGCAGAAACGTCATTAATATCGCAGGAATAACATCGTAGCGATATTCTGGTCCTACATCTTGCCTCTTCTCATGTCTTTTCTGCGAAGAAGAGAAGATCATGAGAACTTTAAATGCCATAACTGCTCATCTTTTCAGGCTTCTCTATTCTGACACGTTTCTATGTCCTTCGCCAGTTGTTTTCATGAATTCTTTCTTCCAATAAACTTTTGACACGTCTCCTCTAACCGATGCGATCTGACCACCCACGTTTATTTTTTGCATTAATTGCCTTCATCTTCTTCGAGAAACTTCTTCCTCTATAAATACTCTTCTCATTCCTTTCCTTTTTCTCTTTTACTTTCTTCTTCTTTCTCCCTATATCCTCTCTGCAAACTTTACTGTTCTTCCGAGAATTGCGCTGCTTTGATTTCTTTCTTCTTTTCAACCTTTCCATTCCCATACTTCAAAAATGGTTGCAGCTGGTACCAAAAACTTGAAATCCTTTAATGAGATGCGCGAGAAACTCAAAATCAAAGGTTTTAACTTGTCTTTAATTCCAGATCAAGATTCTAGATCCGAACTTTCTCTTAAATTATTTACTGATGATCAATGTTCTCGCGAAAAAATCATAGTATCACTAGGAAAACTTGAAGCTGGTCTTCCCCTTCCTCTCTATGACCCAGAACTTCCATTATTTTATCAAATAGTATCTGACGAGAGGTTCTCGCGAGCAATATACCAACTAGGTGGATATTTCATTAGGTTTATACTTGAATATGCTTCTCTTGGTGCTGGTAAAGGATCGCGCTATTCTGAAGATGCTAAAAATCCTCTTTACAAACATATTCCAATTAACTCTGCAGATTACACTGTAGAAAACGTTTTCAGAAATTACAAGATACTCCCTATGAAGAGGGATAGTACTTGCTGGGGTATTCGTCTGAAGAAACTCACTGTCGATGATGCTCTCATGGTAGATATTGATTTTCACACGAAGACTAACCATGGCCCTCGCTATTCTAGCTATGATAAGTGGTTTATCTTTCTGTTGTGTCTCGAGGGTCCTTATATTTCTGGTTCCCGCGAACTTCCCGCGAGTCTTGCAGGATATCAACCTTGGGCCTTTAATTGTCCTGAGAGATCTAAAGAAGTATATTCTCTCAACCTTTTATATTATTATCATTTACTGTCTTCTTTATATTCTTGCTAACTATTTTGATTTTTTCTCAGATTAATAGAATGAAACTCAGCTATCAAGCTCTTAGGAAACCCAACACTTTCTTGGCTCCGAAATATTTCACGGATGAAGTAAGAAATATCTATTCACAAATTTTAACAATATATTGTTGCCCCTATTTCTTATCTTCATCTGTGCTCGCAGGTAATCGAAGAGTTAGAACCATTAATACCCGCAAAAACCAAGGAGAAACCTTTAAAAGAGAAGAAATCTGGGAAATCTTCAAAGGAGAAATCTACTGCTCCTCTTAGGGGAAAGCCTTATACCCCTAGCAATGAAGAATCTAGCTATCCTCCATCAAAGAAAAGGAAAACTCACCCTGCTTCTTCTTCAACTCCTCAACCAATTCCAGAAAATTCAAGTGTTGATCTTGATAAAGATAATAATGACGAGGGTTTTAATGTTAGCAGTTTTGCCTCAATAAAAAATTCTTCTTCTCCTGATTCTTCAATGACTCATTTGTCTAGAGTTTTTAGCGATATTTCCTATAGCATGACTTCTAATGACGAGGATGAAATTATTGATAAAACATCCCAACCTCTCGCTAAAGTTTGCGATGCCCCTATTCTGGTGGATAATGATTCTCTCCAGGGAATCTCAAGATCGCTAACTCTCAGTCTCTTGAATTCTCTTGGTGCTTTGGTAAGTTTTCATTTCTTTAGTTTTTTTATATATTTTCTTCATCGCTAGATCTCAATTTATATTCTTCTTTCGCAGGTTGGAAGAGATTCTTTTGCAGTTGCTTCTGATTTAGATAAAAGATGTGCCAGCTCTGAAGAAAAAGCTGCTATACTTCGCCAGGATAAAAAAAGATTAGAATCTGAAGTTATTGAGCTTCGCAAGAAGAATAAACATCCGAAGACTGAAGCTTCGGTTGATAAGCAAAAGATCTCTGATCTTGATAAAGCTAACCAACAATTATATGGAATGACTAATTTCCTTTCTTTTTTAATTCTTTTTATTCTATCGCAGCTTATTTAAGCAGCTACTTTTAACTTGCAGATATTTATGGTCTTACTGACGAGGCTATACTCTTTCAAAATTTCCCTGAACCTATAGATGATCATACTCTTCTTGCATGTCTTAATAATTCTTTAAGTAATTTCTCAGATGATAAGATTAAATCCCTTTCCATAGATGAGCTTAGATCCAAATTTGATCTCTTAAAAATTGAACACAGATTCAATTTAGGTTTGACTGACAAATATAGGCGCTTTTATCTTGATTCAAAGAAAGAAATATATAGATTAAGAAAGAAGAATAACGATCTTATTGACGATAAAGATCTTGCCATTAAAAAGGGATCCAAGACCCTAGCATACTTTCATAAAACTATCCTTGACGTTCAAATGGACAGAGATAAACTTATACGCGAGAATGAAGATCTTCTTGCGAGGGAGACTCAAGTTCGATATCGTCTCCTCATTAATAGCAATGACGAGTTTTCTTGGGCTGCGAAGGTTCTTGACAACGCCAGGAATGACTTAGGTGTAAATGTTAGCCTTCAAGTTGAAAAAGCGGCCTTAATTAGAGATATGATTTCTGAAAGAGAAGGTTGTTTGATGTTCTTCTTATCGCTAACTTTCTGTTAATCTTTCTTACAAAATTTCTAACTTGTTGTCATATATTCTCGCAGGAGCTGTAAAAAGATATCTTGAAAGAATTGGGGAACTTGAAAATACCCTTGCTGCTCGCAATAAAAAATATTCACAATTGAAGGAGCAATTTGACATTACTACCGCGAATTTCAATAGATCTCTCATTGTTGTTCGTAATGATTCCGTTAAGTTGGTCTGCAATGATCATGGAATTTCTCCTTCCATATATCCTGACCTTGCAAAGGAAATTCCCGCAGTAATCCCAAATCTTAACATCTCTGATAGTGAAGCTAAGGATTCTGACGAGGATAAAAATGATAGCGATAATGACGAAGGAGAAAAATCTAGTGGAGGAGAAGACTCTGATAAGAATGAAGATAATGATGATAATGATGAAAGGGAGAAATCTGGCGATGAAGAGAAGTCTGATAAAGAGGATGGCGATGAATCTAGCTAGTTTTGCTTTTTCCCTTTGTCTTCCTTGTATATTTATTTTATTCTTTTTGTAACTTTGCTATGAGTTTCTCCAATTTTGTGAATTTATTTTGCTTCTACCTGTATGAATTAGAAAACAGTTCTGTTTCTGCAAGTCAATCAATCAATTTGATTATTATTCTTTAATTATCTGTGTGCATTTATCTATGCAATTTTTATATGATAGATGAATAATAATTTCATCATTCTCATGCATTCCCATACTTGCCTCTATTATTCATCTGTAATATAAAAAATTGATTAAAGATTAGATATTAGTGGTAAATAAAATATGCCTTAATATTGGCGATCCTATCGTCAGCAATAACTGTGTGAAATCGCAATTCTCATAACATCTGCGAGTATTTTCGCAGTAATCGTGTGGTCTTATTACGCCTTCCTAATTAAAGGTCTTATTTTGCCACGCTATTTCTTTCTACGACAAAATCGCAAGATGTCTTTACATTTGCATGTATTGACCCATTGATCTTGCCTTATCTTCCTTCTTTGATTGTATTGCGACAATATGACAAGCCTAAGCTCTCTCGCGAGATCAAATACACGTGACATTTCCGTCTTGCGATGAAATCGCAGGGCGTCTTTACACATTCATGTAAAAACCCATTGATCTCATCTTAACTTTTGGCTTGTTGCCTCTGTATAATTTACGTCACGCGACAATATGATAGGCCTAAATGTTCTTACGATCATAAAGCCCCATGACATTGCCGTCTTAAGACACTTATCAGCTCCCTAATGGAGGGTGCCGCCCTTATCTCCCCCCTGGTTGCCCCTTCAAGGAGGGAACATCGGCCATACTAGACTAGCTCCTCCCATCCAGATTTACCAACAACCAGTTGTTTTCGCAGCCTCTTGTCCTTTATGCCTATATGACTTATAGTTACAAGACTGCACCCTAAGTGGGGTTTTCTTCAGGCCAAGTGCATCATAGCCAAGACTTACCAAGAATGGCAAGGGAGTTTCGTACGCTCTTGGCACCCTTGGCTCAACCATGTACCTCTGCGCCTTGGTCATACTTTGCACTTCTTGGAAGAGATTCTCGGTCGTCCAACCAGGGTATAACCATATATAGTTGGAAATCCAAGATCTCTTTCCCGGATAGGTTTTCTTTAACCCCAACATCTGCATGACTCAGGATCCAGCAGCGGTATAACGATACCTCCTCCTATGACGTGCTCGTAGGTCTTACATTTGCCTCTTACGAAATTTTATTCGCGAACTAGGGTGCACGCCATAAAGGTTCGTCCCATTCTTTAATCTCTGCGAAATTTTATTCGCGTTTCTCGCGAGTATTGTAACTTTGATAGAATTTCATAACTTTGATCTTCTTTCTTTTTGTAAAATCTTGCGATTCTTTCAAGCAGAAAATTCTGTACAGTTACATATTCTTCAAACAAATCATTCATAGAATTCTCTAAAGTTTATCATTTTACCTCTCTACTTACTATTTTCTGCTTTTCTGCTACGTTTTACTGTTGTTTCTTTTTCTGCGAGACGCTCGCCATCAGCTTTCACATCCTCTTTCCGTTCTATTATATCAATCATTAATCTTTCACACCTCTGTTGTTGTTTGATTTTGTACTTCCAACTGCTATTCTTCTCAACTCTTTCTTCGCAAGACTTCATATCAATTTCATAACATTTCTTGCTTTCTCCCAAATCTCCTTTAATAATTCCAACACCTTTAGGATGAGGGAACTTAATACATTGGTGATAAGTAGATTCTACACCCAATATCCCGTGTAACCAAGGTCGTCCTATCAAAGCATTATAAGGTGATTCAATATCCACAACACATAATAAGATTTTCGAAGATATTCCTTTCAACGGTATCTGCATTTCAATTTCCCCCTTTGGTTTGTTATCTGTACCGTTAAATCCATAGATTTTATATGTTGATGGTATCAAATATTCATCTATTCTGCCCATGGTTCTATAGGTATGATAGAATAAGATATCAACTGAGCTCCCGGTGTCTATTAAGACTCTGTTGATGGCCCAGGAGTCTTCAATTTTATTATCGTTTTCTTCATCTTCTTATTGTATTGGCTTTGGGTTTATCTCTAGCTTTAATACCAACGGGTTATCATGATGCTCTCCAAGCCCTGGTACATCTTGTGCACTGAAAGATATAGTCTGTTTTTGCCATTCTTCTAATGGCGAGGCTCTCGAAATATTCATTATCTCTCTTCCATATGTATTTTTCGCGAAGACTCTACTTAAAACATTATCATGGAAATCTTCTATAGTTCTGTATGAATGTACTATGGAATTACAAAACAAATTCTTTGCTTTAGCCCCAACTTCTATCACGAATGTTTCTGCTCCTTTTACAGCATATACTCTGCGAGTTTCTGGTGCTGGAGGCAATCGCTAAGATTGTGGGTGTCCTGCTAAAAAGAGATTTAGCTTTCCTTGTTCGATCATCCTTAAAATTATTCTCTTTACATTCCTGCAGTCATTTACTGTGTGGCCATGAAAATGATGGTAAGGACAAAATTCTTGACTGCGATTGTTGGGATGTGGTTCTTTTCCCATGTTCCATGGGGATGGTATATTTTCCATTAAAATTATAGCTTCCCAGATTTTTTCTATACTAGCATTAAGAGGTGGCATCTTAATTTCTTCCCATATTATCTTTTGATTTCCTTGCCCTCTAAAGTTATTCTGCCTTTGTCCGCCATAAGTTTCTTGCGGATGATCAAGTCTTTGAATCTTATTGTTTCCACCGCGATTGTAATAATTCTTCTCCCTTTCATATTCTTCTTGATCTCGACTGCCCATTTCTACCAATTTTTGTTGGTTTTCACTTACCACCTTCTCTTGTTGTGTCTGCGAGGTGCTCGCCACATTATTTATCATTTTAGGGAGCAAACTTCCACTTGCCGTTAGTGAGCTGGTGTTCGCGATTGGGTATGATTCCATCTCATTTTGTTTCTCCTCCAAAGTAATGTATTCTTCCTGTAGTTCTCGCAGTTCAGTCATAGTGAGTGTATTCTTGACTCTGAAAATTTGTATGTACAGTAGATTGGTCGCGAACATTGCATTGATAAAAGACAAGATAAGATATCTCTCGTCAACTCTTCCTTCCATCTCACTGCACATTGTCTTCCATCTTATGGTTAAATGTTTCAGACTCTCGCCAACACTTTGTTTTAACCCAAACACATCTTCAATACCCGGCCGCGATGAATTGTTGCTAATATACGCTCCTAAACATGTAGCTTGTAAATGATCAAAATAAGTTATGGTATTTTTTGGTAATCCTTCGAACCATTTCAACGCCTCTCCAGTTAGGCTGGATGCAAAATATTTGCATAACACATCATCATGATTCTCCCACTGTAGCATACATCTAACATAAGCCTTGACGTGTTGAACAACACAAGTAGTTCCATCAAAAATGCTGGTAAATTGCATTTTGGAGGTATCCCTCTTAACTGTACTTCTTGGGTAAATGGAGTTCTCGCTGCATCTTCAATAGCTTCATCAAGTTGCCTTCTACCTCCTTCTCTTCTATTGTTTATCATTCCTCGCATTTCTGCTAATTCTCTCAATATTTTCTCATTATCAGCTGAGTTTTGTTCCATTGGCCTCTTTAATGCTGTTTCCCTTCTTCTGCGTTCTTGCCTTTCTTGTCTTGCGAGATTTTGTGTATCTTCTTCTTCATCATCATTTAGTCTTTCTCTGCGATTTTCTCTTTCATCTTCCTATTGATATCGTAACTGCCTATCTTCTTCTCTACAAATTTCTTCATTTCTCCTTATTTCTCTTCGTTGCCTCTCTATTCTCCTATGTATCCTATCATATTCCTCCTGAATATTACCATTGTAGCGATTTTGTGTACGTCTCCTTTCTCTATTTTCATGATTATTTTGTCGCACTACTTCTCGAAATTCATGTTCTTCTACTTCTGCTCTTAATCTTTCTCTCTCGCGAGCTAGACGTGCTTGTTCAGCGTAATGATTCTCAATTTCTTCTTCAATCATTTTTTGATTCTCTCACCCATGTAATATCCTCCTACCTTTTTCGGGATTTTCTTCTTCAATTTGATTGTTTCTTCCCTCTTGATGTCTATTGTCGCGCGGATTATAGCGATCACCAATTATCTCTTCTTCTCTATTTTGCACTTCTCCTCGAGTATTTTCTCTAACATTTCTTATAGGGGAATTTTTCCTTGGTTCTTCTCTGAATGATCTTGAATTTGACCTAACAGTACTTCTTGATCTCCTTCTTTGTAATCTCAAATTCTCCATTCTTAGATCATGATTTTGTCTTGTTAAATTTGCACGCTCTTCTGCCTCTAATCTTCTTTCTTCTTGTATTCTTTGTCTCAAATCATCTACTATTTCACGTTCTTCATGAATTAATCCTCCAACCATTTCTTGATTCCTTTCTCCTTCTTCTTCATTTCTCAATTGTCGATTTTCTGCTTCTTCTATCGAATCTGACCTCCAAGTATGCACACTCACTCTATCATAATCCACATCCCTATATTTCATTTGTGCTTGTTGATTCGGCTGTTGAATTGAACTTTATGCTTCATTTCTTGTTCTATTTCTTCCTGATCTTATCCTTAAAGATTCTTCTAATTCACCTGTTCCTTTACCTGCAAGTCTTTTACTTCTCCTCACAGTTGTTGGTGGTTCTGATGTGTTTCTTCTTCTTCTAGCCATTTCTTCAATTCTAACAATTTCTTCAAATTAGAGATTTCTTAGCTTGATTCTCCTTGTTTCGGGCGCCAAAATGTAGTTGCAGGAATTCCCACACTACACCCTTGTTAAGCTTCTATAGAAATCTGTTGGAATTTGACTAAACTTTTAAGATTAAACGACACATTATTATTCAAATCTCAGAAATGTTTACAGAATTGGAAGAAATAAAGATTACAATTATTCTCTTGAAGTTTCTCTCTCCTCAAGACTCTTTCAACTCTCAAAAACACATCATCCTTTTCTGGATCTATCGTGCCCTTTATATAGGGATTTACATAATGGGTGACAGCTAAGTTTTCCTCTTATCTCGGATCTATTATGTGATCTCATCGTGATCTCTACAATGTTCTCTATCACAAGTATAATGATCATCGCAGGACCAACATATTTTTCTTTTATTCCTTTCATCGTCAGCTTCTTTTGGATATTATGTGACGCTCGTGAAACATTGTTAAAGTATTGACAGTGACGCTCGCAGAAACGTCGTTAATATCTCAGGAATAACGTCGTAGCGATATTATGGTCCTACAGTAACGTGTTGGCATGTGCCAACGGCACGCACGGCCACCTTGGCCAAGTTGCGGGCGCTACAACTGGGTAGCGTCTTGGAATAGAAAGTGGCTAGTGGTAACGTGTTGGCATGTGCCAATGCACGTACGGCCACCTAGGACAAATTGCGGGCGCTACAACTGGGTAGCGGCTTGGAATAGAAAGTGGCTAGTGGTAACGTGTTGGCATGTGCCAATGGCACGTACGACCACCTAGGCCAAGTTGCGGGCGCTACAACTGGGTAGCGTCTTAGAATAGAAAGTGGCTAGTGGTAACGTGTTAGCATGTGCCAATGGCACGTACGGCCACCTAGGCCAAGTTGTGGGCGCTACAACTGGGTAGCGGCTTAGAATAGAAAGTGGCTAGTGGTAACGTGTTGGCATGTTTCAATGACACGTACGACCACCTAGGCCAAGTTGCGGGTGCTACAACTTGGTAGCGGCTTAGAATAGGAAGTGTCTAGTGGTAACGTGTTGGCATGTACGGCCACCTAGGCCAAGTCGCGGGCGCTACAACTGGGTAGCGGCTTAGAATAGAAAGTGGCTAGTGGTAACGTGTTGGCATGTGCTAATGGAACGTATGGCCACCTAGGCCAAGTTTCGGGTGCTACAACTGGGTAGCGGCTTGGTTTTGGCATAGTTTCCATGGTACACAGTATGCGGTTTGGTTTTGGAATTAGGGTTTTGTGTCAAAACCCCTAATCCGGCATTTTGAAAAAATACCCCTATTAATTAGTTACATCTGAATTAAATGTTCTCAGTTAATGTGTTGCGGGTAACACTAGGTCATGGGGTTTTACGATTTTATCCCTTATCTAAAATCCACCATCGACAGAGGTGCAGCAAGGTTTATGGAAGAAAGGGGAACCGATCCTATGAACATGTGCAATACGTTTTTGGGAAGGGGGAACCGATCCTATGGACATGTGCAATGCATATAATTTAGATACCAAATATATGTGGGGAACCGATTCTAGTAACTAGTCAGTCGTATCTTTGATAAGCTAGTGTAACTATGCACAATACTCACATGGAGGTATAACCGAAACTTGTTTTGGTAGAACTGTAAACCCATGAGTTGTGATTGAGTGTTACTTGATCAATCACATAGTTCTTGAAAGTCAGATGAACCAATTCTAAACTTGTTTGGAATCGTGGTAAATTGGTTTCAAGTGAGCAAATATGAAAAAGGACTTGCAAGAGTAAGATGCCGACACACTTTGAACACGGTGCATTAATGCTTATTCTATATTGTTCAGAAATATTACTTAACGGCTAAGAAGGAAGTAAATCCCAAGATCGAATTTAAATAAGTTAAGAATATTTTTAACTAAGGGTTTTTAATTATATATGGAAAATAAGAATTAGTAATGTGCATTTGCTAATTAAAGATTTTCCAAGGAGATTTCGATCATTATATTTGGACAGTGCATTCATAGGAATTATGAAAACCAAATTTGGGTAAATATGGAAAAATATCTTGAGAATATTTTCGGTTTCGGAAATTCCTTGGTGTCCAAACTTCCTTGTCTATAAATACTATGAGTTTGCATTTCTAGCAAACTAATCCTGCGTGACATAGACTTACTATTTTGTGTTTGTTACTGGTGAAGCCGCCTATCGGAGAGGAGAGTAATCTAATTATGTGAAAAATCTTACGACCGCTCAATTCAAAGTCTTCTTTGGGATTGAGAAGCTCTATCACGACCCGTTGGTGGGAAACTAGATATTGCGGTTTATCTTTAGTTTTTGTATTGATTTGATTGACTAACGGTGGTTAAACTTTGATTGCACCTAGTTTTTTTATGCTTAAGAATCTTCTCTTCTGATATAAAATTCACTCAAACTAGTTCAAGGTTTCGACAAGGATATTTAGACTGTTGTTATATCTAAATACGATCTTATGATAATCCATTGTTAACAGACTCCGTTCTATGTGTGATTGATCACAAGAGATTCAAGTAGTTGTGTGCAGGTGTTTATTGAAGATCTAAGAAGATTTGAAGACAAAGAAGATATTGAAGATTTCTGACTTGGTTTTTATAATCTTTGGTGTGCACAATATTTGTTTGGGAAAAATATGATCCGACTATAATTGATTTATCCTTTTGGGTATTTTGATAGAATAGTTGAGGAAGTTCGGCATCAATACCATTCCTTGTGATTAAAGGTATTGATTGGATTAATCTTAACGATTGCCTTTGGGTGATTGAACATAAGATAGATCTTGGAACTTGGAAAAGGAGTTTATGTTAAGATAAACAAGGAAACCTTTGCGCAACTCATATCACTTGGTTGAAGAGAGTTGATACCAAACAGATTTGTTATTCCTTTACTGTTTGGAATACGAACCAAAGGAATTGGTCCAAGTATGTGACTTGTTTACAAGTTGGAGGCGTGAAAATATAGACGGAACTAGGTGAACTATAGGTTTAGTTGCTTGGTCTCAACTATACGAAGTTGGTTTAATTTTGTATAACGGCTTAATCCTGAGAGTATTCAATTCCGGACCAGGTCCCGGGGTATTTCTACATTTGCAGTTTCCTCGTTAATAAAATCTTGTTGTGTCATTTACTTTATTTTTCCGTATTATAATTGTTTTATTATAATTAAAGTAAATTACACAAATGTTATTTCCTATTTACTTGATACGTGAATCCTATAGAGTTTGGTTAAGACCAGACCTTTGTATCAAGTAAACACACTGTGTAGTTGTATTGTCTCGATCTCATATCCATAGACGATCACACAAAGTGTGAACCGATTTTTTGTATTGTCTCGACTCAGTCTATAGACAATCATTTTCGGGGAAAGAACTTATAGGAAGGAAAAGTAATAGATTGAGGTATATTTGGGGTACCCTCGCCTTTTCAATTGGTGTCAGAGCAGGAAAACAAGAAAAGATCTAACAATCTGTGTTTGGTGCGATCCATCCTATAAGAATATGAATCTTATGATAGATTCAATTAACGTCTTAAAGATTTTAAACGATCTGAAAGAAGACTCTGAGGAATATTCATCTGTTTCAGTTAAGATACTTGATGAAAGGATTGAACAAAACCGGTTGTGTACTGATGATATCACAAATATCATGGTTGATATAAAACTGGTAAAAAATGCTAATAAATCTAAATCAGGAGATTCTCATGAACACTCAATCCTCTTATCAGGACAAGCTAAACAGTCTTGTAAGAAACAGATCATAAAATGCTCTAAAAGGGGGTGGTATTGCTTAAATCAGAAAATTTACTTTGTAAAATAGCTGATTAATCATGTTAAGAATTTTTTCAAGAGCATAACATACCATCCTAAGACTAATGAACATTGTTTGAGAGCTTTTGCACTTAAAACAACCTCACCATTCCAATGGTTTCTGGATAGTGGATGCAATAGACATATGATAGGTGATCTCTCTCGGTTTATAAAGACAGAAGACTACAAAGGAGGTTCAGTGACATTCAGAGATGGAAGCAGCTATCTTATCAGTAAAAAGGGGACAATCAAACCTCCAGGTATACCTGAAATTCATGATGTTGTTTATGTTAAAGGTATGAAAGCTAATCTTCTATCTGTCAGTCAAATCTGTGATAAAGGTCACAAGGTTATCTTCAACATGAAAGGTTGTGATCTTGAATATAAGTCTGGAAAAGTATTTTTACGAGGACGAAGAAGTATGAATAATTGTTATGAAAATACGAGTTTGCATACATAGTTAGGCTTGGAAGGATCTTCTGAAAAGACGAGGGTACCCATATATACCTCAATCTAAAACTTTTCCACCTATAAGTCCTTTCTTTGTAAGTGATTGTCTATGGACTGAGTCGAGATAATACAACTAATCTGTTTTCACTTCATGTGATCGTCTATGGATACGAGATCCACAACAAGATAACTTGTGTGATTTGACTATGATTACAAGATCGAGACAATACATCAACGAAGTATGTTTACTTGATAAGAGGTTCGGACTTAACCAAACATTATAGGCTTGCTATTAAGTAAATAGGAATTAACGTTTGTGTAGTTTACTTCTAATTATAATAAAAAAATTATAATTGAGGAAATAGAAAAGTAAAAGACACAGCAAGATTTTGTTAACGAGGAACCACAAATGCAGAAAAACCTCAGGACCTAGTCTAGAATTGAATACTCTCAGAATTAAGACACTATACAAAATCAAACCAACTTCTTATAGTTGAGACCAAGTGAAAAAACGAGGGTCTAACAACCTCACCCAATATTTCGATTAGCAATCTGTATGGACAACTCCGAGTTGTTTTCTAGAGAATCAACTAGACTCAATAAATAGAAAATACTCAAGGACTTATTATCTCAATCTCTCAATTTGATTTACTCAAGCAAATGTGATTTGCATGTCTAATCAAAAAGTGATAACTTGGATGGTACCAAAAACCAATATCCAAGCGTCAATCAATTTAAATCAACAACCAATAAGGTCAGATATTCTAATTGATTGAACAACGCACAACCTGTATTATTTTAATTATATAAAAATATAATGCGGAAAAGAAATAACACAGACACAAGAATTTTGTTAACGAGGAAACCGCAAATGCAAAAAAACCTCGGGACCTAGTCCAGATTAAACATACACTGTATTAAGATGTTACAGACACTATCCTATTCCAAATTAACTTCGGTCGGGACTGTGGTTGAACCCAAATCAATCTCACACTAATCCAAGGTACAGTTATGCTCCTACGCCTCTGATCCCAGCAGGATACTGCGCACTTGATTCCCTTAGATGATCTTACCCACAACCAAGAGTTTCTACGACCCAAAGTCGAAGACTTTAGCAAACAAATCTGTCTCACGCAGAAAAGTCTACAAGATAGATAAATTCGTCTCCCACGAATAAACCTATGAGTTTTGTTCCGTCTTTGGATATATCAAGGTGAACATGAACCAATCAATAAAACCAAACTTATATTCCCGAAGAACAGCTTAGTTTTATCAATCACCTCACAATAGTCTTAATCGACGCAGCGAAAAAAGATATTGTGGAATCACAAATGATGAGACGAAGATGTTTGTGATTACTTTTATATCTTGCCTATCAGAGATAGAAATCTCAAGCTAATTATTACAATTGTACTCGTACGATAGAAACAGCAAGATCAGATCACACAACTACAAGAAAAGTAGTATCGGTCCAGCTTCACAATCCTAATGAAGTCTTTAAGTCGTTAACTTGGTTTTAGAAGAAGAAAACCAAAGATTAAAGGAGAATCGACTATAGATTAGAAAATCAGTCAATCAAATCATTTTGGTTGTATTATTGGTTGGAATCGGTCCCCTATGCAAATCGGTGTGATCGACTCGGCGGAAACTTCCAAATTTATTTTTCGATCCTGGTGATAGATCGATTAGTGTCAGAGTTTATTCGTTGATAATGATTAGGGGATCTGAATCGCCTTATCCCTCGGATTAACGTTTTCAAATTTCACTAATTTTATATGAGTTCTTCAACACTAAATCTAAACATTTGTCCCTAGGATTTCATGGTAGATAAGAATCCAATACAGAATAAGGAAGATGATACGAGGGCAAACAAGAATCAATCATATGCCGGTATTGTCTCGTCTTTTAAAACGCCAGAGTTTGATCCTTCAAAACTGGTTAAACCATGCTTCAATGGCTCTCAGGTCTCAATCAAGATATCTGAGGAAGAATATCAAAAAGGGGTGCTGGACTGCAAAAAATTGTTTTATTGGAAGATTGGTGCAGCCTAAGGAATCGATTACTATGAAAATTGCTGAAATGAATGAAAAACTAAGGCAGGTATGGAAGATTCAACCTTGGTTTATCTCATCTTTAGGTAAAGGATTATTCTGTTTTAAATTCTCTAGTGAGGAGGACATGGCTTATGTTAGATCGGCAGGAGCGTGCTCTATCAAATCGGGTATTTTACATTTCCGTAAATGGATTCCTGATTTAAATCCTTATAAGCAAAATCAATCTATAGCTCAGGTTTGGATCAGAATCTTTGATTTAAGCTATGAATACTGGAGACCTAGAACTTTATTTGAAATTGCTAGTGCTATAGGAGATCCTCTATATGTTGATAAAGCAAAACAAACAAGAAGCTTTGGGATGTACGCAAGGGTTCTGGTGGAGGTTGATCTTGCAAAACCTACCATCAATCAAGTTCAGGTTGCGAGAAATGACTTCTCATTCACTGCAAGAATTGTTCATGAAAAAACGCCATATTACTGCTCTTTTTGCAAAACGATTGGTCATGTGGAAAGTGTTTGCAATAAGAAAAATATGAAACTGATAAATGTGAAGGAGTCCAGTAAAAAAGGAGCAAACCAGACAAAGACTCATAAGAAGCCGTTAAAAAAAGGGGGTAGACAACTCGACTGTGATTAGTCATACGGTGGTGGAGAATTATGCTGTCATTAGTCAGCAGATGGTTGAGAATCCTACGGTAATTAGTCCGCCGGTGGTTGAGACTGTCTCTAGTCAACAGGAGGACATGGAAACATCAGTACTTCAAAAGGAGGCTAAGAATCCCACTATCATTAGTCATCAGGTGGACATGGAAACACCAATCATTCTAAAGGAGGATGAGAATTATACGGTTATCAGTAACTCGATGGACATGGAACCATCTTGCAACGACGCATTAAGTTCCAACGAAGTCCCTTCGGCGGCGGGGGAAATGGTGGCAGAAGACACTCAACGAATCAGTGTAAGGGATAAAACACAGGAGGAGAAAGGCCCCTCAGAAGCGATGGAGACAAACAACAAGGCGGAGAGAACGGTTGGCCCCCAACTGCGAGAGGACGACACTATAAGTGTGGAGACTCTAGACGAACGAGATGATGAGGAAGGTCCTTACGAACTTGTTCTCAACAAATCTCAGGAAAAAAAAGAAACGTCAAAAGAAAAAAAAAAGAGCTACTGGATTCAAAAACTTGGACTATGCGCCCAAGGAACGTCATCACTCCGTCTCAATGAGAGCTCTTTACTGGAACCTGCATGGCTTTAGTAATGCTGACACACAACTAGCTTTTAAAAATTATTGTCGTAAACATTCTCCGGAAATTGTTTTTATTGCGGAACCATGGATAACCATTGCGGCTATTCCGATTATTTCTGGACCAATCTTGGTATGAAACTGGTTGCAGTCAATGATAGGGTTAATCAGAAGCCTAATTTATGGTGCTTTAGTAATACTAATGTGAATATAGATGCTGTGAAGAACTCAAACCAGTTCATTGCGTGCAAAGCTTCTGTAGGCAACATGGTTTATTATGTTGCAGGAGTTTATGCAGATACTTCTTATATAGCGCGTAGAGACTTGTGGTCTTCTCTGTCCAATTTGATAGATAATCTCATTGGTCCTTGGGGTATAATTGGATACTTTAACACAGTTTTGGGTGCTCACGAGAAGTCAAGCGGCCCTGCTCCATCAAAAATCTCATGTGATGATTTCTTGGCTTTCTCAGAGACAAATGATCTTCATCATCTAGACATTAAGGGAGCTAACTTCACTTGGTCCAATGGTCGTAGAGGCATGCATCACACGGAGCTTCGCCTGGACAGAGTTATCTGTAATGAGCAATGGCTCTTGTCTTGGAACTCCACTGTGTGCAGCACGCTTGCGCGGGTAAATTCTGATCATTTTCCTATTCTGTTGGAGTCGTTAAAGAGTGATAAATCTTTTGCCTCATATTTTAAATTTCAACGCACTTGGCTTAATCATTTGGGTTTAAGAAAGGTGGTGGAGAATGCTTGGCAGTAGAAGTTCTTTGGTTGCCCTATGTATGTTCTTATTCAGAAGTTAAAGTTCTTAAAATCGGTGCTCAAGCATTGGAATAGGGAGGTCTTTGGAGATATTCAGCTTAATGTCAATGTGGCTTCAACCAATCTGTAAAATATTCAGTCTCGTATTGATAAGGAGGGATACTCAGATGAGCTTCACCTGATTGAGTTGGAGGCTTCGACAAGGCTTGTTGAGGCTCTCAAAATTCAGAAAGAGTTCTGGGAAGACAAATCGCAACTCAACTGGGTTAAGGATGGAGATGCTTGCACTAAATTCTTACATACTTACGTGAAGATAAGAGCGGTTACCAACAGAGTTACTCATCTGAAAGCTAATAATGAGTTGCTGAGCTCTCATGAAGAAGTCTTTGACCATGTTGTTTCCTACTTTAAGAATTTATATGATATAGATGGCGTTAATCTTCATACAGATTTCATTTCCAGGAACACTAGCAGTTCGGTCTCTCTAGAAGAGAACACTAGTCTTACTGCAACTTCGGATACAATGGAAATCAAAGTTGCTTTGGATTCAATGAATGCTAATGGTGCTCCAGGTCCGGATGGTTTCGGCAGCATCTTCTTCACGGCGCTCTGGGATATAGTAGGTACGGACGTGGTCAATTCCGTTCAGTCTTTTTTTTTGTAATGGTTGGCTTATGCCTAACGCGAACACGACCCATGTTATTATCATTCCAAAAGAACATGGAGCAGATGTGATTGAGAAATTTCGCCCGATAGATCTAAGTAATTTCCACTTCAAAATCATTGGCAAGATCTTAGCTAACCGCTTGACTACCATTGCTTCAAAATTTATATCTCCTCAGCAGAGAGATTTCCTCAAAGGAAGAGATATTTTTGATTGCATTGGTACT
Organism: Papaver bracteatum; assembly: GCA_023529315.1. NCBI lineage: Eukaryota > Viridiplantae > Streptophyta > Magnoliopsida > Ranunculales > Papaveraceae > Papaver > Papaver bracteatum. The sequence continues at coordinate 1,634,640 of JAJJWX010000269.1, read as the reverse complement.
ACTTCTGAGGCGGTTAACCTCCTGGACTACAAGTGATTTGGAGGTAACACTGCTCTTAAATTTGACATTAGAAAGGCCTTCGATACTCTAAATTAGGATTTCCTCATTCATTCCCTTAAAGGTTATGGCTTCGGCGATATTTTTCTGGGATGGATTCGTTCAATCTTGGAGTCGGCAAGGCTATATGTGGTGATTAATGGAAAGGCAATGGGGTACTTTAGCCGCAAGCGGGGTGTGCATCAGGGTGATCCTCTCTCCTCAATCCTGTTTTGCTTGGCGGAAGATGTTCTAAGCAGGGCTCTTTCGAATGCTTTTGCTCAGGGAAGTATCCATCATATATCTTCTCAAAGAGGTAACATTTTTCCTTCACATGTGTTGTACGCTGATGACATAATGGTTTTCTGTAGAGGTACTAAGAGAGACATTAGGGCTTTAATGTAAATTTTTGATGAGTATGGTCAGAATTCGGGCCAATTTATTAGTGCAGAAAAGTGCTCTTTATATGCAAGCAATTATGCATATGACAGAATTGCTGGGATAGCATCTTCTTACAATATACCAATGGGAACTCTTCCATTTCGCTATCTAGGGGTCCCAATTTTTCGTGGTAAACCGAGAGGGGCTCATTTCAAGGACACTATGAACAGAATTAAACTGAAGTTTTCAGCTTGGAAAGGGAGGCTGTTATCTATGATGGGCAGAGTGAAGTTGGTAAATTCTGTTATAGCTAGCTCGGATATGCACATCTTTCATGTCTACAAATGGCCTAGAGCCTACATTAAAACGATGGATAAGTGGATAAGAAACTTTGTTTGGTCGGGAGATATTAGCATCAGACAACATCATATTATGGCTTGGGATATAGTTTGCCTTCCAGTGAATGAGGGGGGGGGGGGCTGGGAAAAAGGTCTATATCGAGCATGAATGATGTTGTTCTGATGAAAATGACATGGAAGTTGATGACGGGCTCCTCAGATTTTGGTAACTTCGTTAGGAATCATTTTGCAGGGGCAGCGTACAAGAAATATTCAATTTGGTTTGGCTTCAAACTTCAGTGGAGCATTATCAAAGAGAATGTTTTGTGGCTAGTTGGAAATGGGAGAAATATTGATTTCTGGAATGATCGGTGGAGCACAAATATGGAAGTTTCTATTGATGATTACTTGGAGCTGGACAACTCGTCTCTTCATAACAAAGTAGCTGACTTTATGGTGGATGATCAGTGGTGTATCCATTCTTACATGCCGGAGTTATCAGGTCAAATCGAGCAGATGATTAGAGAGATTCCATTTGCGACTCATACATCGGATAAGAAAGTTTGGAAGCTCAGTAATTCGGGAGACATTCGGATGAAGGAGGCCTATAACTATCACAGACCAAGGGCGTTGGAACTGAGAGCTTTCAAGGACTTATGGTCCGTCAAGATTCCTCCTCGTCGAGCCTGTACGGTGTGGAAACTGTTACATAACATGATTTCCTTGGATGATAATGTGAAGTACCATGGCAGAGACACGGTTAACTGATGTAATCTCTGCCCTTGGCTGACGAGGTGTCGAATCTCGCAAAAATAATATTTCTCTACTTTTACACTAGCAAGTAGTATAATGTAAGCAGGATCGTCCCAAGGGAGGAATGAAGTCTAAGTTATTATGCAAATACTCTTAGCAAAGATGATTGTGTTGTAGAAAATCTGAAAATTGTAAAATGTATTCAAATATGAGATGGAATTGATTAAAGGTTCATTCTAGACCACGGAATACAAACCTAATTGATATATAGCCAAGTTCTTTACATTATCATGTTACTAACAACCCTAGAATAATTAGTACGCTCAACTATTCCGTTACTATCTCCTAGCTCACCGGATACGGAAGCGCTCGAATACCGGTTCCTACTTGCCAAGTTTCCTAGAGGTACGCTTACTAGGTTTGACTTCAACAAATGCTCTAATTTATGTGAGATAAGGTTGCTCCTAGTGATGAACTCAAAAGCATGAATCACCTACTAGTGTTGATTTCTACATATGGACACTTAACAAAGTCCCATCATCAGTACCCACATATTGCTACTTGTGTTTATCTTCTCTAGACAATTACGGGTCGAAGAAAATCTAAACTAGCAAATAAATTAAGAATTAATGATTCAATTTCGAACTTAAACCCTTAACAAATAATCCATAGACAATATTAGAATAGTAGAAAATCAATCAATAACATAGACAAATGCTAGAGAACAAGTTATTTCATATCAATTGAAGATTCATATTTCGGGCTTCGAAATCGCCCTTAAACAAAGAGAGTTTTAGTTACTCATAATGTTGGAGTTCATAATCAAATATAATAAATGAAATAATGAAGATAAAAATGAAACAAGGAAGCAAACCCTAGTTCCAGCCCTCTGCAAAACTCCCAGTAGAATAGAAAATACGTGGTTTTAAAGTTGTAGAAAACTTTTCCTTTTGTAGCCTTTTTCTCCAAACTAGGTCATAACTCAAAAGTTTGAGTCCATAATATCCACCAAGCCCACATAGGAGAAAACACACGTAGAAAATATGCCATATAGTAGTCGCCGGAATACTGGGTATATTGCCGGAACTTGGCCGCCGGCGCCGGAATTCGATCTCCGGAAAATTCACCGGTCAGTCAACTCGGTCTGTACCTGATCAACTCATTCAGGTCTGAGTGAGTGCTAACTTAGCTGAATGGCTTTAGCCTTAGATATTGCACATTCCAAAATCTGTATCCATCTATGATGGCTGTGGATTCCTCAACTGCAAATTCAACTCTATCCACCCCAGCTGCTCATGCTCCCTTTCACTCCCAGCTTGTCATTGCAAACCACCTGCAGCATCACTTCCCACTTCAAGAACCACAGCCAACTTCTGCAGAGCTCAACTGCTATGCTATCTAGCGCTCATACCAACTGCAGATACAAGACCGACTCCACTGCTGCAGCAGCTTCCTTTCCTTGGAGCCTCTTAACTGCACTGCAACAACCCATTTCCACTAGGCAGCTCCCTCTCTGCAATATCAGTTAAACACCAACACAGCTACCTAAAACTACAGCTCCATTACCATTGCTTCTCTTCGATGACAAAAAAGCAACACCACTTGCTTTTAGCCGCATCGCTTAACACCATCATCTTCTCAAGCTAACAAGATTAACACCATTCCCATTTCAACTCAGTAGCTGCAAATCTTAAGCTTCCTTCAGTGCCCAATATCAATACTTCCCATTATCCTTCCTGAACAACACAGCACCACCATGACTTCTGAACCACCTTGAAATACCAGCTCACAAATCCATTGTTCTCCTTCCCTAACCATGGCAGCTGCAAAACCAAGCTACAACACCCCTAGCTCAGTTCCAACTCTGTAGCTCCACCTTTTCCAGCTGTAACAACACAGCAACATCAAACCCCACATAACTTTAGGCCTAGCCATTGCTTTGCTAACTCCATCGCTGCAACTTCAGTGCCATCATTTCACAAAAACCCTGCCATTCAACCACCTGCAATGCACAGCTGCAATGCACACACTTGCAGCAACACCAACTGCAGCTTTTCCAACTTGTTTCCTTCATTTCACTACTCCAGCACCATTGTCTCAGTACCCAGCTATGTACCGTCGAGTCCCCCAGCTGCAACAGCTTCAGCAACAGCTCATATCCACATGTCATGGACCATTCATTCACAGTAGCAGCTTAAACACTTGACACCATCTACTATAGTTCTTACGAACCCTAACTTCCATCTCTGCCAAAACCCAATATCAATCACAACAAACTCAGATTCAAGGGAAACCCACTCTTTGGATTCATCAAAACAGCTGCAATTCATTCTCAAATCACTTCCCATCTCCTACAGCCATTACCATCTTTAATTTCTTTTCAATCCGTAACAGAGAACTCACAGTAGCAACCCATTGTTCCTGATCTTTCTTGTCTCAAATTCTTTTTGTAACTCAAACCATTCTATATCCAACAGAAACCCATATCCAATTACTTCTCAAATTCATGATACATCTCCTCCATTTACTCAGGAATTTAATGGCAGCAACACACAACTCTAACCTGTCTCGGCATGAAACTGACCTAGTTATGGCTTGGCGAACCTTGGCTGCAATGAGGACTAGTAACTCTTCAGGGATGCCGAGTTGTAAGAACCATGAAAATCACCCCACAGCAGCAGTTATCACACCCCTTTTCTATAGCCACCTCTGGGTTTTAGATGCCTCCATTGGTTTCAGGTGGAGAGGAATAAAAGCTAATGATAAGGAAACTGATTCTTAGGTTCTCTGATTTTTTTAGGTTTATTGTAGGAAATAAAATGGATATATCCACCCAGGTGATATAGATAAGGGGTAGTAGCTCTTCTATGGCTTGTCGGTTTTAGATAACCGACAACCTAATTTCTTTGTTGCTCAACCGTAGCTAGATGTTCTCGCCTGTGAATTGGTCCTTTATGCTCCTTTTCGCTCCAAGTAGATGCTTGCCTGTGGATGACTCTTTCGCTTTCGAATTCTTTCACCCGCAGCAACCATCCTTTACTTCTCATATCCACTTCTTTACTTCAGTTCTATTCATCACTAAAGCAGTCATGCTTTTCAGACAGGGATGAAGAAATAAAAGAAAATATGAGAAATAATCGCCTCCAATAGCCATTGCATATGAGATGAACTTTTGCCCTGTTTCTTCTTCTTTGGTTCCCAACGACTCCAAAGTACCTAAATGATCAAAAGAAAAACATAAGATACATAATTTACAAGAAAAATAGCAAAGAAAGCATAACCAATAGATAAATATATAGGTGTTTTAGACACCTATCAAATTCCCCCACACTTAGACTTTGCTAGTCCTCGAGCAAATAAAAAAAAAATAATTCTAAAAGATACATACAACTCCGTCTCGTCGAGGCTACTGTTACTCTAAGCATGAATAATAGGCCTTTGAACCCCTAGGTGTCCCTAGTGGACGAGTTTTAGTATCGTGAAGGTTTACAAGAGGTTTGCCTACAAAACCTATATTTCCAACTCCGTCTATTTGTGACAAATCAATGAACGAATCCAAAATGACTACATGAGGAGATACCTTGAGAAAATTCAGTTCATATATAAGTGCATAAAGTTTTTCTTAGAAAGTCGAACAAACCACAATACTCGGAATCTGACTAACCACAATCACAATGAAAAGATAAAGAAGATGGATAGAGAGGTAGATGTGGCGAATATTCACAAGTGATCGATGTATCCCATATCTGTCTGAAGGTCACCGCCAAGATGAACCTATCCTATTGGATTGAGCTACTGGTAAAATCTAGTGTTAACACACTGGCATATACAAGGGAACCAGTGGTCAACAAAATTATTTCTACATCAACTCACTGGCATATACAAGGGAACAAGGAGTGACTTTATTCAACACAATAATAATATTTTTCTTTTCTTTTCTTTTCTTTTTCACCTTTTTTTTCTTTTTCTTTTTTTTAGACGGAATGATTAGATCTTTTGGATCCAAGCGCATGCTTCTTGTCAGCAAGTACGTGATAGTTTCCTTGGATCCTGCATTCCATGCTTGTTTAGGCGACGGAGACAGGGACTACGTTTCACACATACTGCTATTCCCAAGTGTCATTTTTATTCCGTTTGGTCTAATTGGTCGGTCTCTTTTTTTTTTTTTTTTTTTTAACTCAATCACTCTATTTCATCCTAGCAGTAATAACAACTCGATTTTTAGTGACCCACCAAAGCACTTAGAGAACAATAGATAAATATGGAAAAATAAAAATAGAATGTGATATGGTGATATTCTGAGACATGGTAACAACTAACATATAATTTATAATTTCTGAGCCATGTTCGTCTATATTAATTAATGGGTTCCTCAACTCCTGCAATCACAATGGTTCCATCCACTAATAGTGTCATCCTAAAGGCATAAATTTCTAGATTCCGGAGTTCAAAAAGCACAATTGTTTTTTCTTCTGATTTTTCTATTTTCCTGTTTTTTTTCTGATTTTTTTTTTTTAAAAAAAATCCATAAAACAAACTATACAAACATATAAATTCCCCCCCCACACTTAAACTTTACATTGTCCTCAATTTAAATTTAGTCATTCAAAGTAAAGTTCAAGGTGGGAAATCACAAATGATATGCAAAAACAAAGAAAATAAAGATAAAATGCTGAAAAATAAAAAAATAAAGGATAAAGATACAAAACCGGTGGGTTGCCTCCCACTTAGCGCTTGGTTTAACGTCGTCAGCCCGACGTTCAGCTCCAATTACTCCTCCAGAGGGAGTGGATCACTCAATGTGATCATATCCTGATTCTCCGCCACAAACTGCTCGTAGTATGGTTTCAAGCGATGGCCGTTAACCTTGGAAACCAGCCCTGTTTTGGGACTAGTAATCTCAACTGCACCATGATCAAACACATTAGTAACAACAAATGGTCCAACCCATATGGACCTAAGTTTACCCGGAAACAATTTAAGATGAGAATGAAATAAAAGTACTTTCTGCCCTACTTCAAAACTCTTTCGGGAAATCATTTTATCATGGAAAGCTTTGGTCTTTTCTTTATAAATGCGTGAACTTTCATATGCATCATTTCGTATCTCTTCTAACTCATTGAGTTGAAGTTTCCTAAGTTCACCAGCTGCATCTAATTCCATATTACATACCTTGATATCCCAATAAGCTTTGTGTTCAAGTTCGACGGGAAGATGGCAAGGTTTGCCATAGACAAGCCTAAAAGGAGACATACCGATGGGTGTCTTATAAGCTGTCCTATACGCCCACAAAGCGTCATTGAGTCTATAAATCCAATCCTTCCTTGTAACGTTCACCGTCTTCTCTAAGATGGTCTTAATCTCCCGGTTGGAAATTTCAGCTTGTCCACTCGTTTGTGGATGATATGGTGTGCCAACTTTATGAGAAATGTTGTACTTCTTTAGAAGAGCGTGAAAGGATCTCTTGAAGTGCGAGCCTCCATAACTAATCACCACTCGAGGTGTTCCAAACCTAGAAAAGATATGTTCCTTCACAAACTCACAAACAACATGAGAATCATTGGTGGGAGTGGCTTTAGCTTCCACCCACTTAGAAACATAATCTACAGCAAGAAGTATAAAAAATTTCCCATTGGAATTCACAAAAGGCCCCATAAAGTCTATACCCCAAACATCAAAAATCTCAACAGCGAGAATTGGTGTTTGCGGCATTTGGTTTCTAGCACCAAGGTTGCCTGTCCTTTGACACCTATCACAAGCCTTGCAAAACAAATATGCATCCTTAAACAATATAGGCCAATAAAAACCACTTTCGAGAACCTTGAGGGCTGTCCTCTTGGCTCCGAAATGGCCACCACAAGCGTATGAGTGACAAAAATTCAGAATTGATTGGAACTCGGATTCAAGTACGCACCTGCGGATCATTTGATTGGAGCAATGCTTCCACAAATAAGGTTCATCCCATATATATTGCTTGGCAATCTTCTTAAGCTTGTGTTTTTGGAATGTAGACATGGAACTAGGTACTTGACCCGTCACCAAGAAGTTGACAATATCAGCGTACCATGGAGTTGTGCCACCAACAGCAAAGAGTTGCTCATCCGGGAAGCTATCATGCAAAGGAATCGCTTCTTCGGACACAACCAATCTGCTTAGATGATCCGCTACGGTATTCTCGCTGCCCTTCTTGTCCTTGATTTGCATGTTGAACTCTTGAAAAAGAAGTATCCACCTTATGAGCCTTGGCTTAGCATCCTTCTTTGTTAGCAAGTATCGAAGTGCAGCATGGTCGGAGAAAACAACCACCTTTGTACCCACTAAATAAGATCGAAACTTCTCAAGTGAAAACACTATAGCCAAAAGCTCCTTTTCAGTTGTGGAGTAGTTGATTTGCGCTCCGTTGAGAGTTCGAGAAGCATAATAAATGGCATATGGAACTTTACCATCTCGCTGTCCCAACACGGCTCCAACGGCATAATCACTTGCATCGCACATCAACTCAAATGTCTTGCTCCAGTCGGGTGGTTTTATAATTGGTGCGGTAGTCAACAACTCTTTCAAAGTATCAAAAGCTTCCTTGCATTCCTTGTCACAATCAAAGGACACATCTTTTTGAAAAAGTCTACACAGGGGCATTGCAATCTTAGAGAAATCCTTGATGAATCTCCTATAAAATCCTGCATGACCAAGAAAAGAGCGAACCTCCCTCACATTTGTGGGGTATTGTAAGTTCCGAATCAAATCTATCTTAGCCTTGTCAACCTCTAACCCCTTAGAGGATACAACATGGCCTAGCACAATCCCATGAGTGACCATAAAGTGACATTTTTCCCAATTAAGCACAAGATTAGTTTCTACGCATCTTTTAAGAATAAGTGCAAGGTTATCTAGGCATTTGTCAAAAGAATCACCATACACGCTAAAATCATCCATAAACACTTCTATGATGCTTTCCACATAATCTGAGAATATGCTTACCATACAACGTTGAAAAGTGGCTGGAGCATTGCACAATCCAAATGGCATACGTCTATACGCAAAAGTGCCAAAAGGACAATTAAACGTCGTCTTTTCTTGATCTTCCGGAGCTATTACAAGCTGGTTATAACCTGAAAAACCATCAAGGAAGTAATAGTAAGCACGTCTAGCCAACCTTTCAAGCATTTGATCAATGAATGGTAAAGGGAAATGATCCTTTCGGGTGGTAGAGTTGAGCTTTCGGTAGTCAATGCAAACTCTCCAACCGGTCTGGATTCTAGTTGGAACCAAGTCATTATCTTCATTTTTCACCACCGTGATTCCGGACTTCTTTGGAACGACTTGAATTGGGCTCACCCATTTGCTATCGGACATGGGATAGATAATCCCAGAATCTAACAACTTTAGGATTTCTTTCTTGACTACTTCCATCATTGGAGGGTTCAAGCGACGTTGAGCTTCTCTTGTTGGTTTTGCCCCCTCCTCAAGAAGTATTCGGTGCATACATGTGGAAGGACTGATTCCTTTGATATCGGCAATGGTCCATCCAATGGAAGACTTGTGCTCTCTTAGCACTCGAATAAGCTTCTCCTCTTGCACCTCGGTGAGGTTGTTGGCAATGATCACCGGTAACTCTTCATTGTCACCTAAATATACGTATTTAAGGTGATCCGGAAGAGGTTTCAACTCAAGAGTGGGTGCCTGCATAATCGAGGGTAAAAGTTTCTCATTAGTAAGAGGCAAAGAAACATAATACGTATTATACTTTGGTGGAACTTCTTGTAATGAGTTAAGAGATAAAACAGCCTATTTAAGCTCATCACAAATAGACAATTCACTTTCAACGTCTTTGTATTTCCCATAACCTAAACCTTCGACTATGGTGCTCTCTAAAGCATCATCACTATTCAATTCAAACATCTTTTGAGCTAGAGTATCAATAATATCAATAGAAAAACATGAATTCACGTCACTAGGATATCTCATAGCCTCAAAAATATTGAAACTTATGATCTCATCATCAAATTCCATGGTTAAATCTCCTTTGAAAACATCTATCTTGGTTCTTGCGGTTCTCATGAATGGTCTACTCAACAGCAAGGGGGTAGTCGATGGTGAATCCTCATCCATCATGTCAAGAACATAGAAATCAGCCGGAAATATGAGTTGATTAACCTGCACCAAAACATCTTCAATAACCCCTTTCGGGTAAGAATTAGACCTATCAGCAAGTTGTATAACAATACCGGTGTCTTTAAGAGGTCCAAGTTTCAAAGATTCATAAACGGAGGCAGGCATAACATTAATGGATGCTCCTAGATCTAGCATAGCACGCTCAAACCTGACTTTACCAATAGTACATGGTATAGTGAAACTACCGGGATCTTTCAACTTAGGTGGGAGTTTCTTTTGAAGATATGCCGAAGCATTTTCCCCCACACTCATCACTTCATTACCGGTCAATTTGTGCTTGTTAGTGCACAATTCCTTCAAGAACTTTGCCCAGCGCGGAACTTGCCTTATCGCCTTGATGAGTGGAATGTTCACTTCAATCTTCTTAAAGATTTCCAAAAGTTCTTGGTACAATGTCTCCTTGTTCGACTTTGCAAACCTGCTAGGAAAAGGAGGAGTAGTAACATGAGTAGAAACACGAGTTTTAGAGTTAGAATTTGTTACCGGGTCAGCCTTTTTAGGGGCTATTTCACCCTCTTCTCTCTCCAACTCAGGTTCATTGGACACCGGTGATGTTTTCGGTTTCTCTACTTGCTTCCCACTGCGTAGCTCAATAGCATTGGCATTCTCCTTGTGATTTACTATTTGAGAAGGAAGTTTTCCCTCTGCTTGTGCTTCCAATTTGCTCACTTCCGTAGCTAATTGACCCATTTGATTTCGGATGTCTTTCATGTCCATCTCTGACTTTTTCTTATCTTGCACCATTGTGTTGAGGATGAGATTCAACTTGTCATCTATACTCGTGCCTTGAGTTTCTTGATGTGGCTTTTGCAAGAAATGGTACCCACCTTGTTGATTAAAAGTAGGATTGGGAGCTGCAGCTTGCTTGTTGGCGTAGCTGAAATTGGGATGATCTCGCCAACCCGGATTGTATGTGCTAGAGTACGGATCATACCTCGGCCTTTGCTGATTTTGATACATGACATTTGCTTGCTCAACATCTTCGGTATATGATGATGATGATGGTATGACATCCGCTGCGATTTGATGCATCATCCTCTCCATGTTGCCCATCCTTTGTTCCAAGTTTGAAGAATTGCCAACTTTATTCACCTTCCTTACCGCTGATTCATCTCTAGTGAAGAATTGTTGAGTGTTCGCAGCCATATTCTCCAACAAACTTGTAGCTTCCGCAATGGTCTTGTTGGTAAGTGCACCACCACTTGTGGCATCAATCAAATGTCGCTCAGTAGAAAACAACCCTTCATAGAAATATTGAATCACAAGTTGATCGCTGATTTGGTGGTGTGGGCAGCTAGCTAAAAGCCTCTTGTACCGCTCCCAATACTCATGAAGAGTCTCTCCCGCTATTTTCCTAATACCACAAATCTCTTTGCGAATCACATCTGCTTTTGATGCTGGAAAATACTTCTCGAGGAACAATTTCTTCATCCCATTCCATGTGGTTATGCTTCCAGTGGGTAAGCAAAAGAACCACTCTCCTGCAGAATCTAAAAGGGAAAAAGGAAATGATGTCATCATAACCATATCCGCATCTGCAGTTGCTTGCTTCATACTAGTTACAACATGATGAAATTGTTGTAAGTGACGATTAGGATCTTCTCCTGATAAACCTCTGAATTTTGGCAGCAAATTAATCAATTTCGGCTTCAACTCAATGTTTCCATTCAGCTGAATACATAAGGGCTGCTGATCAAGGTTTGGAGAAGTGAGCTCCTTTAGTGTTCTTGGAGCAGGCGGTCGAGCTCCCATTGTGTTGTCTTCCTCTTGGTCCGAGTCCGAGAATTCACTTGGTGTAGAACTAGGAGGAAGTGGAGTATTCACTGCTCGAATGAAATATCTAAGTAAAGTGCCTGAACGAAGAGGTATACCAATAGGAATCGGTCTGCCCTCTCCACACATTCACCAAATAAATCGTACCTGAAAATCAGATTCTTAAAGATTGAATAAGTAAACTGAAATTGTAACCAAAAGCAAAAATAAAAACTAAGAATAAACAATAACAACTAAACTCGCCAGTGCCTCCCCGGCAACGGCGCCAATTTTGACGAGGTGTCGAATCTCGCAAAAATAATATTTCTCTACTTTTACACTAGCAAGTAGTATAATGTAAGCAGGATCGTCCCAAGGGAGGAATGAAGTCTAAGTTATTATGCAAATACTCTTAGCAAAGATGATTGTATTGTAGAAAATCTGAAAATTGTAAAATGTATTCAAATATGAGATGGAATTGATTAAAGGTTCATTCTAGACCACGGAATACAAGCCTAATTGATATATAGCCAAGTTCTTTACATTATCATGTTACTAACAACCCTAGAATAATTAGTACGCTCAACTATTCCGTTACTATCTCCTAGCTCACCGGATACGGAAGCGCTCGAATACCGGTTCCTACTTGCCAAGTTTCCTAGAGGTACGCTTACTAGGTTTGACTTCAACAAATGCTCTAATTCTGTGAGATAAGGTTGCTCCTAGTGATGAACTCAAAAGCATGAATCACCTACTAGTGTTGATTTCTACATATGGACACTTAACAAAGTCCCATCATCAGTACCCACATATTGCTACTTGTGTTTATCTTCTCTAGACAATTACGGGTCGAAGAAAATCTAAACTAGCAAATAAATTAAGAATTAATGATTCAATTTCGAACTTAAACCCTTAAAAAATAATCCATAGACAATATTAGAATAGTAGAAAATCAATCAATAACATAGACAAATGCTAGAGAACAAGTTATTTCATATCAATTGAAGATTCATATTTCGGGCTTCGAAATCGCCCTTAAACAAAGAGAGTTTTAGTTACTCATAATGTTGGAGTTCATAATCAAATATAATAAATGAAATAATGAAGATAAAAATGAAACAAGGAAGCAAACCCTAGTTCCAGCCGTCTGCAAAACTCCCAGTAGAATAGAAAATACGTGGTTTTAAAGTTGTAGAAAACTTTTCCTTTTGTAGCCTTTTTCTCCAAACTAGGTCATAACTCAAAAGTCTGAGTCCATAATATCCACCAAGCCCACATAGGATAAAACCCACGTAGAAAATATGCCATATAATAGTCGCCGGAATACTGGGTATATTGCCGGAAAATAGCCGGAACTTGGCCGCCGGCGCCGGCGCCGGAATTCGATCTCCGGAAAATTCACCGGTCAGTCAACTCGGTATGTACCTGATCAGCTCATTCAGGTCTGAGTGAGTGCTAACTCAGCTGAATGGCTTTGGCCTTAGCTATTGCACATTCCAAAATCTGTATCCAGCCATGATGGCTGTGGATTCCTCAACTGCAACTTCAAATCTATCCACCCCAGCTGCTCATGCTCCCTTTCACTCCCATCTTGTCATTGCAAACCACCTGCATCATCACTTCCCACTTCAAGCACCACAACCAACTTCTGCAGAGCTCAACTGCTATGCTATCTAGCGCTCATACCAACTGCAAATACAAGACCGACTCCACTGCTGCAGCAGCTTCCTTTCCTTGGCGCCTCTTAACTGCACTGCAACAACCCATTTCCACTAGGAAGCTTCCTCTCTGCAATATCAGTTAAACACCAACACAGCTACCTGAAACTACAGCTCCATTACCATTGCTTCTCTTACTGACAGCAACAGCAACACCACTTGCTTTTAGCTGCATCAGTTAACACCATCATCTTCTCAAGCCAACAGTTAACAGTCCATTCCCATTTCAACCTGTAGCTGCAAATCTTAAGCTTCCTTCAGTGCCCAATATCAATACTTCCCATTATCCTTCATGAACAACACATCACCACCATGACTTCTGAACCACCTTGAAATACCATCTCACAACTCCATTGTTCTCCTTCCATAACCATGGCAGCTGCAAAACCAAGCTACAACACCCCTAGCTCAGTTCCAACTCTTTAGCTCCACCTTTTACAGCTGTAACAACACAGCAACATCAAACCCCACAGAACTTTAGGCCTATCCATTGATTTGCTAACTCCATCACTGCAACTTCAGTGCCATCAGTTCACCAAAACCCTGCCATTCAACCACCTGCAATGCACACACTTGCAGCAACACCAACTGCAGCTTCTCCAACTTGTTTCCTTCATTTCACTACTCCAGCACCATTGTCTCAGTACCCAGCTATGTACTGTCGAGTCCCCTAGCTGCAACAGCTTCAGCAACAGCTCATATCCACCTATCATGGACCATTCATTCACAGTAGCATCTTAAACACTTGACACCATCTACTGTAGTTCTTACGAACCCTAACTTCCATCTCTGCCAAAACCCAATGTAAATCACAGCAAACTCAGATTCAAGGGAAACCCACTCTTTGGATTCATCAAAACAGCTGCAATTCATTCTCAAATCACTTCCCATCTCCTACAGCCATTACCATCTTTAATTTCTTTTCAATCCGTAACAGAGAACTCACAGTAGCAACCCATTGTTCCTGATCTTTCTTGTCTCAAATTCTTTTTGTAACTCAAACCATTCTATATCCAATAGAAACCCATCTCCAATTACTTCTCAAATTCATGATACATCTCCTCTATTTACTCAGGAATTTAATGGCAGCAACACACAACTCTAACCTGTCTCGGCATGAAACTGACATAGTTATGGCTTGGCGAACCTTGGCTGCAATGAGGACTAGTAACTCTTCAGGGATGCCAAGTTGTAAGAACCATGACAATCACCCCACAGCAGCAGTTATCACACCCCTTTTCTATAGCCACCACTGGGTTTTAGATGCCGTCATTGGTTTCAGGTGGGGAGGAATAAAAGCTAATGATAAGGAAACTGATTCTTAGGTTCTATGATTTTTTTAGGTTTATTGTAGGAAATAAAATGGATATATCCACCCAGGTGATATAGATAAGGGGTAGTAGCTCTTCTATGGCTTGTCGGTTTCAGATAACCGACAACCTAATTTATTTGTTGCTCAACCGTAGCTAGATGTTCTCGCCTGTGAATTGGTCCTTTATGCTCCTTTTCGCTCCAAGTAGATGCTCGCCTGTGGATGACTCTTTCGCTTTCGAATTCTTTCACCCGCAGCAACCATCCTTTACTTCTCATATCCACTTCTTTATTTCAGTTCTATTCATCACTAAAGCAGTCATGCTTTTCAGACATGGATGAAGAAATAAAAGCAAATATGAGAAATAATCGCCTCCAATAGCCATTGCATATGAGATGAACTTTTGCCCTGTTTCTTCTTCTTTTGTTCCCAACGACTCCAAAGTACCTAAATGATCAAAAGCAAAACATAAGATACATAATTTACAAGAAAAATAGCAAACAAAGCATAACCAATAGATAAATATATAGGTGTTTTAGACACCTATCATTGGCCATGCTGTGGGGAAACTTAATCTCACTTATTTTTAAGTTGTGTGTTTGCCATGAATCTTTGGAATTGGATTATGCAGGTGTTTGGTATGTGTCTTGATTGCTCGAGTATTCAAGCAATTTTTACTGCAGTTAGAGGGTTTACGGGATGCTCCCAGACGAAAAATCTCCCTTGGATTGCGTGATCAGCTGTTTTTGGATAATTTGGTCCTGCCGCAACAAATTAAGATTTGATCATAAGGTAACCAATCCTCAGCAAGTAGTTCATCAGTTGGATAATTTAATTATGGAGTCTAGAAGGAATAGTAGAGGCTTCTCGTTCTATACCTCGGCCGACAAGAGGATTTTGGACATTCTAGGTATCCAGAGGCGTGCTCCCAAAATGACGAGTGCAGTGATGGTTAAATGGTAGCCTCCGCCGCAAGGTTGGATTAATGCTAACATAGACGGCTGCTCTTTGGGTAACCCGGGATCGTCTGGTTGCGGGGTGGTTTTTCGCGACCATAATGGTCTGGTGAGAGGCTTCCTAGCGCAAAATCTGGGGTTAAGTAACTCTATATTTGCGGAACTTTGTGGATCAATTTATGCCTTTCATCTAGCTAGAACAAAGATAATTAGCAGGCTTTGGATGGAATGCGACTCAACTTTTGTTTTACAAGCCATTCAGAACCCGGGCTTGGTGCCGTGGAGACTAGCAACGCACTGGGAAAAATGTATGAAATTCGATTCTACCATATTGCTGATTTGTACTCATGTTTTTCGCGAAGGTAACGGTGTAGCTGACTCTCTGGCTAAGCATGGTGCGACAATGGAGTCTCATTGGTGGATATCTCTGCCGATTTTCACTAGAAGAAGCCTTTCCTTAGATAACTCTTCTCTTCCGCTTTACAGATTTCGTAATATGTAATTCTTTTTCTTTTTTTTTTCTTTTTTTTATTTTTTTCTTCTGTGTTCCTTTTGGAGGTAAGGCTTAGTCCCCCTCCTTATTTTTTCTTGGTTTAATAAAAGAATTTTTCAGAAGAAAAAAAAAAAAAAAAAAAAAAGACTATAGCTTAGCAAACTAGTATCACACAGAATGTGTGGGGATTAGGTTTCCCAGTTGCTAGAGTTCTCCCTTATATAGTATTTCAAATCAGGGTTTGCAATCAATGTTAGCTTAGTAACAAAGCATTCAATATTCACCGTTAGATGAAAACCTGATTAGATACAAGCTAATATCTCTCAACCATTAGATCGAAAACTTAGCTTGCCATACACATATGTACTTGATGATTTTTGGTTTGTGTAACCGTACCCAAATGTGTACAATAGTTGGTTCAATATTAGTCAACCAAATGGTTAGCCAAATGATAAATTTCATATCTACCATATTCTTCTTCACCATAACTAGTCCAAATGACTCAAATGAACTAGTTAGAGAGTTGTTCAATTGCTATTAGATCTTATGTACTACACAAGACACAATTGAAGCAAAAACGATGTGATTCACTCGAATCGATTCATGAACTATAAAGCCGCGGATTATAAGCAAAGATGAAACTCACAAGTTCACATAGATAAGCAAACATAACATCCCTTACATGTGTATATCTTTAGTCTATATAGTAAAACAACTTTTTTTTATCAAGATAGGAGATAGAGTAGATAGACTTTTGAGTGATAGATAAGTTCAAGTCTGCACATACATTTTAGTCGAAGAAGATCCACTGGTTCCTTGAGTAGTCCTTCGTCTTGTATGATGATTTCCATGGAGTTCTTGAGCTCAACTACACTTTCTATCATTGTTATACAGTGTCATATTATTATTACACAGCGTCAAAGTCCAATTGCATCACAACTTCAACAACAATACTATGGTGATACTTCACTCCCCCTTAGTAAATACTCCATATCACATGGAAACCACTCTCCCTTACATAATGATCCGAAAACCATATGTATTTGTAGTGTGAACTACATATTAATTCTCCCCCTTTTTGTCAATAAAATTGGCAAAGGTACAAGAACGGGATCCTAATGAAATTTCTGTAAGAGACATTTCATGACCAAAGGTAAATGTATATCATCTTGTTTAGATGCAATCATAAAGCTGAATCTAAATGCATTCATCAAGGAGTTTATAAAGACGCAAGATAATCCCTCTAATATTCCACAGACGCACTCTCCACAAAGATTTGGCAATTAAGCACAAGTTCAAAAGAATCTCCCCCATAATATGTCATTCCCTAAGGAACAACAAGAGCGACCTTAATTTAAAAAGAAAATAAGGATTTCTTTAGATTCAACAAATTACATACAAGTATGAATTTGGAATCCAACAAGAAATATTCAATCAAATTAACCAAAGCGAACCAAGATTAATTTGACTAAATATGCTCAACACAAGTAAACTTATGGAGACTTAAAAAAATCAATTAGATTGATCACAAGAAAACTTGAAAATATGACTAAGTTAATCATAAAAATAACCATCCTAGTCAATTATGCTCAACATGAGAAGAACTTACGGAGTGCTAACTAAATAACCATACTTGATGATTGATTTTGTTCATTTGGGCTCAACATAAGAGAATATGGAACCCCGACTATGATTATCATAAGACATGACAACCTTAACCGTACATGTACTCAACATAAGAAAACTTATGGAATACAAACTAAATAACCACACAAGTTGATTAATTTAGTTCTTAATGCTCAACATATAGCATCTCCTGGAACAACCAACAATGCCAATAAGGAATCGACTTAGTTGTATTGTGCTCAACATAAGATACACAATGGAGCCTTCACGGTAATACATAAAAAATGGATCAATAAGGATCTATACCGTGGATAACACAAGGATTCATTCTATGTTTCTATCACCATTTGCACAATGACATGCAATAGACATAATCCTTGAATCACAAAAGATTTTAACATATCTTACATCAATAATTGACAATATAGGCTTAACTTTTGTGTTTGTCAAAAGTCTATTCATCCTTTTATCAATATATGCATATCAATTCACGAACGACTTTACTTTTGACAAAATATGGGACAATCAAGTTCACGGACGTAAACACACAAATCCCATCACCATATTGCAATATATAAAACCATAAAGATTAATACTACAACCATCATCTTCCAAACAAGCTTAGAATTTTTTAAACCAAAAAATATAAAAACAAGAAGATGAAAAACATTGGATATAACTATGTGTAATCACAATAATGGCTATTCCAAAACACTAGTTATTCTTCTAAACAAAAGAGAAACAATAGAAGAGTTATTAGACATTAATACCTTTGAAGAATTCATTATCATACCTGAACTCCTTGTCGTCAACAGCCATGGGAACATAAGGTTCATTAAGAAAGGAGTTTATATCGATGAACCTTCTTGGTTGCTGTTGTCGAACCAGGGCCTTATGAATCTCATGAGTCTTATACACAAAAGAATTTATTTGATGAATCTCCTTTAGCAGCTCCTTCAACACTTCAAGAACATCAGAAAACTTCTGAGAATTTGAAGGAACAGCTTTTGGCTTCCTCATATTCCTTCATTTTCTTTTCAAGGTTAGAGGCAATGGAGATTTTTCTTTTTCCTTCATGATTGATGGCTTAACAATCACTTTACCTTATTTTTTATCAGAAGATATCACTCTTGGAGCGTCCATAAGCATATGGGTTTGTAAGAGGAATTCACAATTAGCTCAACAAGTAGTCTTAAGATAAAGAGAGGTTTTAGAGAAGGAAAAGGAATGTAGGGTTTGAAACCTAAAACAGGTTCGTGGACGATCAACTCTATCCCTATAAAGAGCCGAATTGTCGATAGTACCCTTTCTTCTGTTTTATAGACAAAAGGAAAATACTTCTAAGAAAAGAAAGAAATAAAAAAAAGTTTTCCTAAAGCCTGAGAGGTACACAATCATTGTCTCTTTTGATCAGGCACATGAGACAAGATTTTAAGAACAACACAATCAAGTAGCGTTGTGGTGTGGTGAGCTATAATTTGTCTACCAATTTTCTCTTGTGAAGAATCCACAGGCTTCTGTCTATCAAAACAGTTTGACCATACTTTCTTCTCAAATGGTCTTGATTTTTCCTTGGAAACTAACTTCTTAGACGAATATAAAATCTTACATACCTCTGCGGTCTTCTGAGCAAGTTTAAGCTTTCTTGCTAGATGATTTTCTCTTTGTTGAAGTTTGTTGACGTGTCTTTGCTTGTGTTTGAACTTGTAACACTTTGAGAGTTCATGACCTTTTAATGAACAATACGAGCACGTCACACTTGAATAGTAATCAGGCTTCTGAAATGTGCAAGCAGCTAGGCACATAGTGGATCCTAAAACATTATAAATAGAGTTTCCAAGAAAAGGGTCAACTTTTTCTTCCAGAATGGTTGGATTATCTACTGAAAGAATATAAAAATTAATATGTGTATTGCTACAATTATCAAAATCAATACTTTCACCAAGAAGTGCAACACTTGATTTCCCATCTTCATTAGAGTCATAGCTGTCAGACATTTCATCAAGAGTTGCTGCAAGACCTTTGTTCACAGTGTATTTTCTACGATTTGGACACTCGTTTGAAAAATGACCAAATCCCTTACACTTAAAGCACTGAGGCATATCCTCATCATCAGTTTTATCAATATCCCTGTTTTTAGGAGGAACACGATTATGAGGTTTGACTGATGCCTTCGGCTTATCTCTGGAGAACCATTTACTTCTCTTCAATAGAAGATCCCTAAACTATCTTGTGATCATCAAGACTGATTTGTCAAGATCTTCATCTGATAAGTCTGTCTCAGAGTGATCATCTTCAGAGATATACACTTTTTTACTTTTATCAAGTAATTTAGTGTCCTTCAGTGCTTTGAACATAACATCCTTAGATTTGGATGAATGTTCATAATCAAAGATCTTAAGCTTTCCAACCAGCGTGTTTCTGGAGATATTATCTAGGTTATTTCCCTCAACGATGGCATGCTTCTTAGCATCGTATCTAGATGGCAGTGATCTGAGAATTTTCATCACAACGTCCTTTTCAGGAATAGTCTTACCCAATGCAAATGATGCATTAACAATTTCAGACACTTTGTGATTAAACTCATCAAATGTTTCTTCATCTGCCATACGAAGTGTAGGATCATAATATCACAAGAAGGACACACTTGCAAAGCTTGGTTAGCAACACATTGCGAGCGTCGCAGAATGATTTGAAGAATGACGTAACAGATGACGATTGTAGAAACATGAGAAAAATGTGATGACTCTGAGATGATTATAGTGCTTGCGAAGATTGACAATAGAACTCTTGTGAGAATATCACAAGTCAGATCCTAAAATAAAGGACAGATTAGCTGTCATCCACTATATAATTCCCTATATAAAGAGTTGAACAAGCGTAAGGAAAGGGAGATCTTTTTCGAGTGTTGAGCAAGTCATTAGGAGAGAGAAAGTCCAGAGCGGTTGTTAATTCTTTAAGCTTCATTTCCTTTTTATCTTGTAAAAGTTGTGAGATTAATCTGTAGTTGCAGGATTTCCCACACTACACCCTTGTTAAGATCTTGTTATAATCAACTCATAATTGAAGATGAAAATCGACACTTTATTATTTTGGTTTCAGAAATGTTTACAGA
Source organism: Papaver bracteatum (assembly GCA_023529315.1). NCBI lineage: Eukaryota > Viridiplantae > Streptophyta > Magnoliopsida > Ranunculales > Papaveraceae > Papaver > Papaver bracteatum. Next base: position 1,613,988 of record JAJJWX010000269.1, on the reverse strand, counting down.
AATGAGAGAATTCAAGATTACAACTATTCTCTTGAAGTTTCTCTCTCCTCAAGATTTTCTTAACTCTCAAAAATACATCATCCTTTTCTGGACACATTGGGTCTATATTTATAGGGTAGTTACATAGTGGATGACAGCTAAGTTTTCCTCTTATTTCGGGTTGATTCTGCGATTGTACCGCGATAGTTACAATGTTAAATCACGCAAGTTTTATAACCGTCGCAGAACTATCATGCTTCTCTCAAGTTTTCTTTAGTCGCCAAGTATTACGTCTCTCTTTTGAAGGCTTTTGTGACACTCGTGAAATGTTGATAAAAATCTTGCGGTGATGCTCGTTATGAAGTGTTGTTAATCTCGCAGAAAATAGATGTAGGGATATTCTGGTCCTACATCTTGCCTTTTCTCATGTCTTTTCTGCGAAGAAGAGAAGATCATGAGAATTTTAAAATGCTGTAACTGTTTATCTTTTCAGATTTCCCTGTTCTGACACGTTTCTGTACCCTTCGCCAGCTATTTTCACATATTCTCTCTTCTAATGAATTTATGACACGTCCTCTCTAACCGCTGCGATCTGACCGTTCATGTCTTTTCTTAGCATTTATTGCGTTCATCTTCTCGAGAAACCTCTTCTTCTATAAATACTCCTTTCATTCTTTTCTTTTCCTCTTTTTACTTTCTTCTTCTTTCTCTGCGTAACTTCTCTGCAAGTTTACTGTTCTTCCGTAAATTGCGCGTCTGTCATCGCTGTGATTTCTTTCTTATTTTCCAACCTTTTCTTTCATTCCCATACTCAAAAATGGTTGCTGCTGGTGCTAAAAACTTGACTGCTTTTAATGAGATGCGAGAAAATCTCAAAAGTAAAGGTTTTACCTTGTTTACAATTCCAGGCCAAATCCCTAGATATGAACTTTCTATCAAACTATTTTCTGATCATCAACGCTCTCGCCAGAAAATCATAGTATCGATCGGTCAACTTGAAGCTGGTCTTCCCCTTCCTCTCTATGACCCAGAACTCCCGGTATTCTATCAAATAATATCTGACGAGAGGTTCTCGCGAGCAAAATACCAATTAGGTGGTGATTGTATCAGATTGCTACTTGAATATGCTACTCGCGGTGCTGATAAATGTTCTCGCTATCCTGAAGCTCCAAAGAATCCTCAATTTAAGGATGTTCCCATTGTCTCTGCAGATTATACTGTGGAGAATTTCTTCAAAAATTACAAGATAGTTCCTATGAAAAGGGATAGTACTTGCTGGGGTGTCCGCATGAAGAAAGAAAATGTCGCTGATGATGAGGCTCTTATGTTAGACATTGATTGGCATACACCTACCAATCAAGGTCCTCGCCACTCCAGCGATGATAAATGGTTCATCTTTCTGCTATGTCTTGAAGGTCCTTATATATCTGGTTCTCTCCCATAACCTGCAAATATCTCAGAGTATGAGCCATGGGTCTTCAACTGGCCTGAAAGATCTAAAGAAGTATATCCTCTCAACTTTTTGCATTATTATTTTTTACTGTCTTCTTCCTGTTTTTATATTCTCGCTAACTATCTTGATCTCTCGCAGATTGAAAGAATGAAGCTCAGCTATCAAACTTTAAGAAAACCCAACACTTTCTTAGATCTTAAATCTTTCACGGAAGAAGTAAGAAATATCTCTTCATAAATTTTAACAATATATTGTTGCCCCTATTTCTTATCTTCGTTTGTGCTCGCAAGAAATTGAAGAACTAGATCCAATAAAACCCGTGAGAACTAAGGAGAAACCTTCAAAGGATAAATCTACTGTCCCTACCAAAGGGAAGTCTTCTGCCCCTCACGTTGAAGAATCTGGCGATAAAGATAAATCTATTTTTCCTCCCAAAGGGAAGCCTTCTGCCCCTCGTGGTGAAGAATCTGGTGATCCTCCTTTGAAGAAAAGGAAAACCCGATCTTCTTCTTCAACTCCTCAACCCATTCCAGAAAATCCAAGTGTTGATTTGGATAAGAATAATAATGAAGAGGATTTCAATGATAATAGTTTCCCTTCTATAAAGCATTCTTTTTCTTCTGATTCTTTAATGGCTCATTTATCCAAAAAATTTGGCAAGAATATGTTTGGTATACCAAATGAGTATGGAGATGAAGTTGTCAATGAAATATCCCAGTCCCTCGCCAATGTATGCGATGCTCCCATACTAGCTGACAACGATACCCTTCGCGGGGTTTCAAGATCGCTAACTCCAAGTCTTTTGAATTGACTTGGTAGCCTGGTAAGTTTTTACTTGCTCATCCTTTTTGTGTATCTACTGATATCTTTGTCAAATATTGATTTATATAGTTCTATCGCAGGTTGGAAGAGCCGCTTTTGCTGTTACTTCTGATTTAGACAATATGCCTATTATTTATGAAAAGAAATCTGCTAATCTTCGTCAAGATAAAGAAAAACTAGAAGCTGAAGTTATTGAACTTCGCAGAAAAAATAAGCAGCTGGAGACTGAAGCTTCAGTTGATAAGCAAAAAATCTCTGATCTTGATAAAGCCAATCAACAACTCTATGGTATGATTTATTTTTTTCTCTTTTAATTCTTCTCACCCTATCGCAGCTTATTCAAGCAACCATTTTTGCAGATATTTATGGTCTTACTGACGAGGCTACACTCTTCCAATCTTTTCCTGAACCTGTAGATGATGATACCCTTCTTGTTAACCTTAATAATTCTTTAAGTAATTTCTCAGATGATAAGATTGAATCCCTCTCCATAGATAAACTTAAATCCAAGTTTAATCTCTTAAAAATTTAAAACAGGTTCAATTTAGGTTTGACCAACAATTATAAGCGTTTTTATCTTGATTCGAAGAAAGAAATAGATACATTAAGAAAAAGGAATAGTGATCTTATTGACGAGAAAGATCTTGCCGTTAAAAATGGTTCCAAGACCCTAGCAAACTTCCATAAAACTCTTCTTAACGTTCAAATGGAAAGAGATAAGCTTTTTCGCGAGAATGAAGATCTTCTTGCGAGGGAAACCCAAGTTCGATCTCGTCTCCTTATTAATAGTGATAATGAGTTTGCTTGGGCTGCGAAGATTCTTCATAACGCCAGAACTAATTTAGGTGTAGATGTTAGTCTTCATGATGATCAAGCGGCTTTAATTAAAGACATGATTTCTGAAAGAGAAGGTTATCACTCTTATGATTTCCCTGAATTATTTCCTAATTGAATCATCCTTATATGTACTAACTTTGTTGTCATCTAGTCGCAGCATCTGAAAAAAATTATCGTAAAAGATTTGATGAGTTAGGAGAAGAGAAAAGCAAACTCGCCAGAAGTTTATCTTCTCGCAATGAAAAGTATTCTAGATTGAAGGAAAAATTGAAAATTTCATCTTTAAATTTTAGAAATGCTCTTCTCCGTGTTCGTAATGACGCTGTTAAACTAGTCTGTAATGATCATGGTATCCCTCATTCTATATACCCCGATCTTTCAAAGGAAATTCCAGCTGATTCCCCAAATTTAGTTATCTCTGATAGCGAGGCTGAGGAGTCTAGAGAATATGATGAAGAATTATCTGGCGAGGAGGAGAAATCCGACGTAGATAGGGATGATGATGATAATGATGAAGAAGAGAAATTTGGCAATGAAGAGAAATTTGAAAAAGAAAAGAGTTTTGATGAAGGTGTTGATGGATCTACTTAGTCTTGTTTCTTCTATTTTTCTTCTTTGTAAATTTTGTACATTTACTTTTTGCTTCTCGTAACATCGTTGCGAGTTTCTCCGACTTGATGTGTAAACTTCTTTTTTCTTTTATCTGTATGAATTAGAAAACAATTTGTAGGGTCAGAATATTGTCACAACAATATTCCTGCGAAATAGACAACAGTACTATGATAAATCGATAATAAACGACTGTTCTTCGACACATCAATGATATTCTGCGAGACATCCAAAGATGACTTAAACAATGACGTAACGACTGAAAACGACGGAAACACGAAGAAAGTGTGACATGTTTGCGATATATCAATAAAACCTGCGAAAGATAAAGGCGGTGCCAACTGCGATTTATCGTAGGAATTCAGATCCGAAATTGAAGGGAATATTAGCTGTAAATGAGCTATCATGAGCTGTAATCCACTTTGTAAATACCTATATAAAGGAGATGAATATTTCCAGAGAGGCTAATGAATTTTTGAGTGTTAGGAAAGTTTTAGGAGAGAGAAAATCTTTATCAAGTGTTCTGTGTTCTTGATTTCTGTAATTCCTTAATATCAAATTAATAAAAAGTGTCTTTAATCTTCAAATTATGTCATAGATGTTGGTAAATTCTTGAATAGGGTGTAGTGTGGGAATTCTTGCAACTACATTTTGGCGTCCAGAAACAGGGATTATCAAACTTGAGAAATTTAAAATTACAGTTTGAATATTTGAAGAAATTATTAGAATTGAAGAGAAATGGCTAGAAGGAGAAGAAATACATCAGAACCACCAAAAACAGTGAGAAGAAGTAAAAGAATTGCAGGGGAAGGAACAAGTGAATTGGAAGGATCTTTAAGGAACAGGTCAGGAAGAAGTAGAATGAGAAATGGAGCAGAAAATTCAATCCAACCACCAAATCAACAAACACGAGCATAAGATAGAAATATGGATTATGATAGAGTAAGTGTGCATACTTGGAGGACAGATTCGATAGAAGAGGAAAGAAATCAAGAAATGGATGGAGGATTAATTCATGAAGAACATGAAATGGAAGATGATTTAAGACAAAGGATACAGGAAGAAAGAAGATTAGAGGCAGAAGAGCGTGCCAATCTTACAAGACAAAATCATGAATTAAGAATGGAAAATTTGAGGTTGCAAAACAGAAGATCGAGAAGCATCATGAGATCAAATTCAAGATCATATAGAGAAGAAACAAGGAAAAATCTCCCTATACAAAATGTTGGGGAGAATTTGATAAATGATCGTTATATTCCACGCGGGGAAACTTTAGACATTAGACATAATCAGGATGAGGGAGAAAATCAAGAAGAGAGAAGGAGAATGTTACGTGATGAAGAGATTCGAAGAAATCGCAGGATTATCTAAGATGATATTGAGAGACATTATATTGAGCAAGTACGCTTAGCAGGAGAAAGAGAGAGATTGCGAGCAGAAGTAGAAGAGCAAGAAATTCAAGCAGCGTTGCGTCATAATAATCATGACAATCGAGAAAGACGACGTGCGCAAAATCGTAATAATGATAATCTCAATGAGGAATATGAGAGAATTCGCAGAGACATAGAAAGGCAACGAAGAAAAACAGTAAGAGATGAGGAAATTCATGGGGAAGAGAATGAAAGACAAATTAACTTGCAAGAAGAAGAAAGTCGCACAAGAAGGCAAAACCAAGATGTTGGAGAAGAAGCGAGAAACATCGCAAGACAAGAAAGGCATGAACGCAGACGAAGAGAAGTTGCGTTGAAAAGGCCAATGGAGCAAAATTCTGATAGGAATGAACAAATCTTGAGAGAATTGGCAGAAATGAGAGGAATGATAAATAACAGAAGAGAAGGAGGAAGAAGGCAACTTGATGAGGCAATCGAAGAGGCTGCGAAAACTCCATTTACTAAAGAGGTACAATTAGGAGGGATACCTCCAAAATGCAATTTACCAGTGTTGACCAGTATATTTGATGGAACTACATGTGATGTCCAACATATCAAAGCTTATATTCGATGTATGCTACAATGGGAGAACCATGATGTCGTTTTGTGCAAATATTTTGCGTCAAGTTTAACTGGCGAAGCATTAAAGTGGTTCGAAAGTCTTCCAAAGAATACAATAACTTCGTTCATGCACTTGCAAACCACTTTCGTAGGAGCCTACATCAGCAATAATTCTGCGCGACCTGGAATCGAAGATGTGTTTGGATTGAAACAAAGGGTTGGTGAGAGTTTGAAGCACTTAACCATAAGATGGAGGACAATGTGTAGTGAAATGGTAGGAAGAGTAGATGAAAGATACCTCATTTTGTCCTTCATAAATGCTATGTTTGCGACAAATCTATTATACATCCAGGTCTTCAGAGTTAAGAACACAATCATTATGACAGAGTTGCGGGAATTGCAAGAGGAATATATCGCTTTGGAGGAAAAACAAAATGAGATGGAGTCTTATCCAATTCTCACAGGCACAGGTTTATGTAGTAGCAGGATTTCCCACACTACACCCCTATTAAGATCCTATAAAATTCTAAGTGAAACTAGTTGAAGATTAAAGAATTAAACGACACTTTTATTATTTAGATCTCAGAAATGTTTACAGAAAATATTCAAACTCAGAATTACAACTTTTTTTTCTGGAGTTTCTCTCTCCTCAAGATTTTCTCAACTCTAAAAAATACATCATCATCATCTGGACTTACTTGAACCCTTTATATAGGAAATTACATAGTGGGTGACAGCTAAGTTTTCCCCTTCTTTCGGATATATTCTGCGATCTCATCGTGGTATTTGCAATATTAATCTTCGCCAACTTTTGTAATCCTTGTGAAACAACATTCTCATAACATGTCTCTTCAATCGTCAGTTATTATGATGCTTCCCCGTGATGCTCGCCAAATGTTGCTGAAGAATCCTCACGACACTCTCGTGAATAATGTCATTTATACTTATAGGAATATTTGACCTTCTCGTGAAAATGTCGTTCTCATCACTAGAATATCGTTGTGGCGATATTCTGGTACTACAGTTTAGCCGCAACAAATGGAAGTTTGTTACCAAGGATGATTAATACAGTAGCAAGTACTTCCCAAAATTCGTGAGAGAAAATGGAGACTGATAATCAACTTAAGATAGTAGCAATGGGGAGTAGAGATCAAGAGGAATTAGAAAAAGAGAGAAATTTTTATAATCGTAATAACAATAATAAGGTCCCAAGGTTTGATCAACCGCAGGAAACTTATGGTGGACAGAGGCATAATTATTCAAGAGAGCAAAGAAGTCAGAGGAATATGTGGGAAGATATCAAATTGCCGCCTTTAAATACTGGTATAGACAAGATTTGGGAAGCAATTATTTTAATGGAGAATATACCCTCACCCTGGAACATGGGGAAGGAACCACATCCCAACAATCACAATCAAGAATTTTGTCCTTATCATCATTTTTATGGTCATTCTATGAATAATTGTAGAAATGTGAAAAGAATCATTTTGCGAATGATCGAACAGGGAAAATTAAATCATTTTTTAGCAAGATATTTACAACCGCAGTAATTGCCGTAAGCACCAGAAATTCGCAGAGTTAATGTTGCAAAAGAAGCAGAAACATTTGTCATTGAAGTAGGAGCTACAGCAAAAAATCTGTTTTGCAATTAAATTGTACATTCACAAAAAACGATAGAGGATTTCCATGACAATGTGCTAAGCAGAGTATTTGCAAGGGATATAGAGGGAAGAGAGGTGATGAATATTGCGAAGATTTCTCCGTTAGAATAATGGCAGAAACAAGTTATCTCTTTTACTGCAGAAGAGATACCAGAGCCTGGGAATATGCATGACAACCCATTGGGGGTGAAGTTAGAGATAAATCCAAAATACAGAGAAGAAGAAGATAATGATGATGCAGCAAGTGATTCTTGGGCAATAGATAAAGTTTTAATTGACACTGGTAGCTCGGTGGATATTTGTTTTATCATACTTATCGCACAATGGGTGGAAGAGATGATGATATAATCCCTTCAAATTATAAGATCTATGGTTTTAATGGCACCGCAAACAAGCCAAAAGGAGAAATTACTATGGAAATTTCATTGAACAAGATATCTTCAAAAATTAAGTTTTGCGTAGTGGATATAGAATCTCCTTACAATGATTTAATTGGAAGGCCATGGCTCCATGGGATCTTGGGCATAGAATCAACATATCATCAATGCATAAATTTTCCACATCCTCATGGTATTGGGATAATTAAAGGTGATTGGTTTGAAGGCAAAAAGTGTCATGAAGTTGACATTAATACTTGCGAAGAAAGAAGCGCTCGAAATCGTAATTAGCAACATAATAGGAGGCAAAATCAGAGAGCTGAGAAATTGATGGTGGACAATATAGAGTTGCGGGGAAAGGGTATACTTCAATAATAGTTTGTTCCAAAAGATTCAATAACGATTAATCATACGAAGATGGGGAAAAGTTGGAATCTTTATTCTTCGCATGAGTACAAAAAGTATAAGATGTTGCGATGAACAGTTTCTCGCAAGAAAATAAATAAGTAACAAGAAGTTGCGAATAATCATTCATCACAGAAGAAAATAAGTGCAATAATATCATATTGCGAACAATCGAAAAACAAGATGATTTCGAATCACATAAGAAAAACTCTGCTCAAAAATGAGAAATTTTTCTATTAAAAAGGAAAAGATGGTGATTTCTAATCATATAAGAATTTTTAATGAAAATGCATAATAAGGGTGCAAATCGCCTAAAAATATATAAGAACGGGACGAACTTTTATGGCGTACACCTTAGTTCGCGGATTCTATTCCGTAAGAGGCAATTTCCTTAAAGTGCGTCATAAGGGGGGTATCTCTTTGCATGGCTATGGGAAAGGCTATACCACTGCTGGAACCTAGTCATGGATATTTGGGATTATTGAAAATCCATCCGGGAGAGATAACTTGGATTCCCAATTATATAAGGTTATACCCTGGTTGGGCGCCCGAGAGTTTCTCCTAAGGAATGCAATGTATGATCAAGGCGCCGAGGTACACGGTTGAGCTGTGGGTGCCCGGGATGGATGAACCTACCCTGGCCATCCATGGAAAGTCTTGGATTACGATGTGTTCGGCTCAAGAAAACCCCACTTAGGGTGCAGTCTTGTAACTATAAGCCATATAAGGCATAAAGGACAAGTCTGCGAAAACAACTGGTTGTTGGCAGAACCGGATGGGAAAGTGCTAGTCTTGTATGGCCGATGTATGATCCTTGAAGGGTCAACCGGGGGGGGAGAGATAAGGGCGATACCCTCCATTAGGGAGCTGTGTATCAAAAACGATGGCAATGTCATGGGGCTTTATATTCGCAAGAATATTTAGGCTCGTCATATTGTCGCGTGACAGAGACAGCAATGTCATGGGACTTTATATTCGCAAGAATATTTAGACCCGTCATATTGCCGCGTGACTGGCCAAAAAGCCTAAAAAGAAATGTTAAGATGAGGTCAATGGGTTTTTGCGATAATATTAAAAGATGAGATAAATGAAATCAATGATAAGAGGATATAAATCGCAAAGACGGCAATGTCATAAGTCTTAAAAAGCAAAGAGAGATTAATCTCACAAGATGGCTTAGATTTATCATATTGTCGCAAAATTTAAAATTAAATGATAAGGCAAGATCAATGGATTATTACATGAAAAGTAAGAATGTCATGCGATCTTGTCGCATAAAGGTGGCATAATAAGACTTTTAACTAGGAAGGCGAAATAAGACCACAAAAGAAGTTATGTCTGCGAAGCATATAACAAATTCTTCGCAGAAATATTTATGATAATTCATTTATCATATTACAGATTGATAACAAGAGGCAAATATGGGATTTCTCACAAGGGTAACAAATAAAATACATCACAAGGAAGATTATGAGGGGAAAATATGGGGATTATAAAACAACATTTCATTATCTTCCTTGAGAAGAATCAAGATGATAAAAAAGAAGGAAGATAATCAAATTACAAGAGTTTATGAAGATTGGATTCAGAATTAATAAATCAGAACAGGTGATTGAGTTACAAAAACTTCAATGTTTCTCAAAAAGAGCAAGAAGAAAAAGAATTTGGAAATTACAATCATTCGCAAAACAGAGAGAAGAATAAGAAATATTTCGCAGGAATACATGATAATTTAAATTTCATCATTCTTGTTCACCACTATTATCTTCACCAGCATCATCTTTTTCAGTTTGAGTTTCTCCATCACCAGCGATTGTTTCATGAGGAGGATTTTGTTCTTCATGAGGAGGATTTTGTTCTTCTGCTTCATTAAGAGGGTTTCCTCCATCCTCATGTGGATTTTGTTCGTCTGTAGAAAAATCTTCTTCATTACTCGAATAATTAAGATCTTCATCTATGGGATGAGGAACTTCATTATCATCTATCTCCAAGGGTTTGATCTTCATAGGAGGTTAAGAATGGGATAATAGAACATTATTTATGAAAACCTCAGCGCCTAAATGAGCTTTGCGGAGGCAATTCTTTTCCCGGTTTCTAATTTCTATATCTTTGAAATATTCAAGATAGTCAAATATTCTCAATGCCCTGTTGTGAGAGTTGGAAAGCGCGGTATTCTTTTTGCGAAGTTTGGCTAACCTCATAGATAGATCAGAAACTGAAGCTTGAAGATGCTTCTCAGATTCTGCGAGAGAAAAATTGCATATTAGAGGGAATTTTCGCGACAAATAAGATGAGAAAATACAATGAAGTAATTAATAGATGAGGCAGTCAAAATGACTACCTTCCTTTTTTGAAGATAAAGTGTGAATTATATTAAAGAAGCAACTCTTCCATTGGTTCATGGAGTCATCAAAATTATCCCCAACTTTACCTTTTAAACGAGATTTTATACTTTTTTCACAATTGCGAAGATAAGCATTTTCTTCCTTCAGTCGAGTACAATCATCTTTGAGATTGTTGACTTTTACACTTAGAGCTAATCTGCCCTTTATAAGCTTCTCTTGTTCAGCAGTAGATGATTCAATTTTCTTTCTAAGTTCATCTTTTAGTGTGCGAAGGGATTGCTCTTGGTCCTTACACAACTTTTGAAGATTGTCTAATTGCTGCGAATAAGTTTTTGTTGTATCCACAAAACTACGTTTCTATTGGGATAAAACTCTGTTTTCATATGATAAAGATTCCACCCTCAAGTTAATCTGATTTAGCGAATATAAAAGTTGGGAGGCTTCATTATTTAGACGATCTTGTTCATGAATTAGTTGATCTCGTTCCTGAATTAGTTGGTTTTCTCATTCTTAAGGTTATCTATCTCGTCAATTGAATATGTATGAAGAACATTCAAATTATCAAATTGATTCTTCCAAGATTCTTTCCCAGTGCGGGCTTCATCAGCAATTGTTTCCCACTCAAGTATCTTCATTAATTGGTTATGTTTTGAAGCTAAATATGTATCAACAAATAAATAAAGGAAAATTGAGTACATAAAAAGCAAAGATTTGCAGAGGCAAAATCAAGGACAAGAAAGTTATACCTTTTAGATCATCATTTCTGCTGCGAAGAATTTTACAGTCTAATTCAGAATTATGAAGCTTATGATCGAGAAGTTCACACTCCAAAGTTTTGGTTTGAAGATTCTTATTCAAATTTTCAACCTCATCTTCTAAGGAAGTTAATGAAGATGATGAACCGCAAGACCCAAGATGCTTGCTTAGAATCATATAAACATCATGTCTCGTAGGATCTGAAGAAGATTTCATAGTATCGTTCAAAACTTCAGATAAAATTTGAAAAGAAGCTCCAACCCCTGTTGTTATTTCTTGGGAAGAAGGAAGAGAAGTAGAGGAAGAAGTTTTGGCGATAGTAAGAGTGGAAGAAGGAATTTGAGTGGTCGCAGTAACAGTTTCATTCACCGCGTCATCATCCATCGCAGTTTCCTTAATTGCAACTTTGTTTACCACAGTTTCATTATCTACGACTTCATTCACCGCAGCCTCATTGACTGTCGTTTCATTTACTATAGTTTCATTTACCGCAGTTTCATTTGTCACAGATTTATTTCCAACTATTGTAGATTCATCTATCGCAATTTTCAAAATGTTGGGATTATCAGAGATGGGAATATTAGCATCAATAACTTTAGTAGGGGTCGATGGAGAAGTAAAATGAGTATTGAAATTTACGAAAGGAAAAGAAGAAGATTTATCTTGCGACGAAACAGGTTTTGCAGGTAAAAATTCAAGAATATCCACTTCATCCGAAAGATCTTTAACTTGACGCGAATGCTTAAGAGGCTTAGGAGCATTCTCTTCATTCTGCGAATAATAATGTAGGTATGAAACAGAGGAAACAATATGGTTATTTCAAAGGAATATGTGTTTCTTACTACCTTATCATCCTCAGATCTTTTCGTCTTCCCAACGCGCCTTTTCTGAGGACCCTTAGGGTTAGGGTTTTTGATAGTAATTTTAATTTGAGAAGTGGTGTTACTGAAAAAGATGATAAAATATAGGGATTATGAAGAAAAATGGGCGATAAAGATAATATAACGAGAAAAAAAAAGATGGAAGATAAGAACATACCTTTGAGTCTCCATTAGAACAGCAGCAGGAAGAATACCAGGAAAGAAAAAGTTGCAGACGAAAAAGATTTTGAAGAAAAAAGAGAAGGTGAAAGAAGAAAGAAATACTCTCGAGTGGAATGGTATTTATAGATGAAGGATGGGTAACCGGGTAAATTGGTAAAGATTGACGCGTGTCAGTAGTAAAAGCGTAAAGTAGGGAACTTTGTCGGGTAAAAGATAAGGAGTTGTGGATAATTAAAAAATTAAAGATTCTCATAATCTTTATCTTCTTCGCAGAAAAGATATGAGAAGAGGCAAGATGTAGGGTCAGAATATTATCACAACAATATTCCTGCGAAATAGACAACAGTACTATGATACATCGATAATAAACGATTGTTCTGCGACATATCAATGATATTCTGCGAGACATCCAAAGATGACTTAAACAATGATGTAACGACTGAAAACGACGGAAACACGAAGAAAGTGTGACATGTTTGCGATATATCAATAAAACCTGCGAAAGATAAAGGCGGTGCCAACTGCGATTTATCGTAGGAATTCAGATCCGAAATTGAAGGGAATCTTAGATGTAAATGAGCTGTCATGAGCTGTAATCCACTTTGTAAATACCTATATAAAGGAGATGAATAGTTCCAGAGAGTCTAATGAATTTTTGAGTGTTAGGAAAGTTTTATGAGAGATAAAATCTTTATCAAGTGTTCTGTGTTCTTGATTTCTGTAATTCCTTAAGATCAAATTAATAAAAAGTGTCTTTAATCTTCAAATTATGTCATAGATGTTGGTAAATTCTTGAATAGGGTGTAGTGTGGGAATTCCTGCAACTACACAATTCTTTTTCTGCAACATAATCAATCAATCAGAATTTTAATCATTTGTATAAATGTATTATCTATGCAATTTTATTATATGATGGATGAATAATAATTTCATCATTCTATGCATTCCCATACTTGCCTCTATTATTCATCTGCAATATGAAAAAATTGAGTAGAGATTAGATATTAGTTGTGAATCAAATTAAATTAGCCTGATTATCGGCGATGCTATCGCTAGAAATAATTTTCCTGATTATCGGCGATCATTATCGCAATAATCTTATGGTATTATTATGCCTTCCTAATTAAAGATCTTATTTTGCCACATCTTTTCTTTTTGCGACAAAATCGCAGGACGTCTTTACATTTGCATGTATTGACCCATTGATCTTATCTTATCAATATTTTTTCAATATCTCTGCGACAATATGATAAGTATAAACTCTCTTGCAAGAATTAATCCTTATGACATTGCCGTCTTGCGATGAAATCGCAAGACGTCTTTACACTTGTTAAATGTAAAAAACCATTGATCTCATCTTAAATTTTTCTTTTTTGGCTATTTTCCTTTGTATAACTTTCGTCACGCGACAATATGATAGGCCTAAATGTTCTTGCGATCATAAATCCCCATGACATTGCCGTCTTTTAGACACTTATCAGCTCCCTAATGGAGGTTGTCGCCCTTATCTTCCCTCTGGTTGCCCCTTAAAGGAGGGAACATCGGCCATACAAGACTAGCTCCTCCCATCCAGATTTGCCAACAACCAGCTGTTTTCGCAGCCTCCTGTCCTTTATGCCTATATGGTTTATAGTTACAAGACTGCACCCTAACTGGGGTTTTCTTCAGGCCAAGTGCATCATAGTTGATAGGTGTCTAAAACACCTAATTTTATATCTAGTATTTATGCTTTCTTTGCGAGTTTTCATGTAAATTATGTATCTTATGTATGAGTTTGTGTTATTAGGTACTCTGGAGTCGCACGGAAGAAAAGAAGAGGAAAATATCTGAAATGGAGCAAAAGGGCAAAAAAATCATTTCCACATGTGAACGATATTGGGAGCCCAGACGAGGATAAGAGGTAACCACCTAACAGGTTCTCTAATGAAAGACTACTGTTCGCTAAGGGGCACCTCTTCCTTGTTTACAACTAAACTAGGTCGAGCACAAATAAGAGGGTTTGTATTTCTTCTTGTCACAACTATCAGTTGCACCAAGTTCCCTGCCGGCTATCTGTGTACCAAGGGTTCAGACCATAGTTCTTATGAGTGATTGTCTGAGGGTTAAGAGAGTTTTTGAAGTCGAGAAGAACATGGAGATTTTCCTGAGTTTTGGGTTCGTGTTTGAATACAAGTCGTAAAGACTGAGAAGAAACAAAGCTGCAGTCGTGGATTGAAAGTATCAATGGAGGATATTGAGGATGTTTTGAAGAGTCTGTGATGAATCATGAGTTGGGTTTTCACTGGAATGAAATTTTGATCAAGAGACAAACCAGCCAAGGAAGTGAAGCTGCTGCCATTGTTTTGGGTGTTGAAAACGCACACCAGATGTTTGAGAAAAGGCCTGAATAGCTTGATTTTCAACCATGTGCAGTCGGAAGAGGTGATGCTTTGCTGCCACTATGGGTGTGCATGAATGTAGATGTATGCTTATTAGGTTACAAGGAAATGGCTTGAGATTAGTGTGCAGTTGTAATGGGTACAGAGCTGGGCTTGGCTGAATTGCACTGTTTTAGCTGGTGTTTGAGTTCTTGAAATTGACGCCGAACTCGTGTTCAAATGGAGTTTGTGTTTAAGGTTGGTGGTGAGCTATATCAAATGATGTGGCAACAGATGCTAATGGTGGCTTTGGATGGATGAGTCAGGTGGAGAATGGGCTAGCTGGTTGAGAAGTCACAGAATGTGAATGATGCACAAGCAATGGTGGTGATGTTGCAGCTATAATCTGGAGGTTTTGTTGCTGTGAGAGTAAGCTGTTGAAGTGCAGTGATTGAGTTTGAATCTGGGATGGAGGTTCTGAAGAAATGATAGTCACTTCCATGAGAAGTTGGTGATTTTGGGTTAATATTATCTCGAGTTTCAGCTGCAAAGACTTAGTCGTCACTGGTGTTAGGGTTTGAGATAAAAATATTGGTGGTTTTGCTGGTTCGAGTTCGGGGCTAGACTGGATTGAATTGAATGAGTATTGACATCGGTGTGGCTCAAGTTTGTAGGGGTTCTATGAGATGTTGATCTGTAATGATAAGTTTAGCTGCAATGGTGGTGATTTACACAGGGTTTTGGTTAATGTTCAACATCAGATACTATTGCAATTTGACGTAGATTAAATGGGTTTTGACTGAATTTTCCAGACATGGAAGAATGGCTCAAGATTGAATTGTGGAAGATGGAGTTACTGAAGTAGTGGTGGTATTGAACTCATGAAGAATATGCAGATAGATTTAACTGGGATTTAAAATTGTCGTTGCAGCTGCAGGATGGAACTGGTAGTAGCATGTGCAAATAATGGGTTTTGATGAATGCCTTAGTTAGGTACCAGATGATGTGCAGGGTATGGCTATAGCCAAGGAAAAGTGATGTAGCTGTGGAGTTTCAGGTTACATCAAAAGTAGAGGGGCCATGTTGGTGGGAATAGAAACAAGGAGATGGTGCTCAGTTCAATATTGTAGGCATATGTATTCGCGGTTATATGTGAATTGCAGGTGACCTAGAGTGATGGAATAAGAGTTGTTGCTGTGCAGCTGGAGATGGAAAGTTGGTGTCGCAGGAACGGAAGTCGTTGCAGCTGAGCTGCAATACAGTGAGTTGTAGGTTATGAACTACATGGAATGTGCTATGCAATGGTTTGTTGTGTGAACTTAGGGCAGTTGGTTCAAGGTGGTTGTGGTCAATAGAAGTGTGCATTGGCTGGCCTTTGAGTCAGGTTGTTACTATCACAGTGGTGTGATGTTCATGTAGCAACAGTGAAGAAGAGATAAAGATCTGAGAAGCTGGGTATGATACTATATTGAGGTGGATCTGGTATTACAGGGAGGAACTGAATCTGATGTTGTTGCAGTTGTGTGGTTGGAGTTATTAAGTTGAGAACCAGAAAGTGATGGCTGTTAACTAAGAACTTAAGCTTGTTGATCGCAGAGAGAGGTATGGCATGAGGAAGTGAGAAGTGACAGAATTTGTCCTGAACATGTTCTAAAATATCGCAGAAACTGTGCGAAAACGTAGGGAAAATAGCGAGCCGGTGGAACTAATTCCGGTTGTCGGATTTCTGAACCGGAAGTGGGGATCGTAATGTTTCAGTGAATCATGAAGGGGGTATGAGTCGGATGCAGAAGTTAGCGGACGGACATATGAGCTACGAGTCACGCTTTTGGGTGCGTTTTCGCAAGAAATAAAGAATTGGTTTGGATGATTTTTGTGAATGTTTGAATTGCAGAGAAGGGAAGATGAGTTACTGTAAGTACATACTTGCTGGTGACAGTTTTTGATGACAAAGGCGGCCAGAGAAATTTTCCGGCGACGGTGGCCGGATTCCGGTGATGACGTCATCAATTCCCGCGACACTTTTTGTACCCAAAATTTCCAAAGACTTATTTTTCACACATGGGCTTGGTGGACGAAATTGAGACGGGTTTTGAGAAGACTTGACCTACTTTTGAAGTATCCTTTTGGGAGAGGCATATAAATAGAACTTTTTCTATAAACCTAGATAGATCTCCATTGGGGGGCTACTGCTACTTTAGGGTTCTAGGGTTTAGAAACATGATAGGTTTTCCTTTCCTTCTTGTTATGAACTTCTATGCCATGAGTAACTAAGTTTTTGGTTACTAGGATGAGTTGCTAGGATGAAATAGGATGAAATTTTGGTTGCTACTTTAGTTGCTAAATAGTGTGATTGAGTTGCTAGGATGAAATTTTGGTACCGTTGCCGGGGAGGCAACGGTTGTCACTTGTTTTTGGTTTCCTATTTTTGTTTTTAGTTTAGTTTCTTATTTTTGTTTTTCTTATTTTCTGGTTTTTAACCTTGGTTTGAGAATCGTATTTCAGGTACCAATTCTATGGAAGGAGCATATTGGAACAACGGATACGGTTTCCAACATGACAACTTCCAACCATTCCATGGGTATAATCAAAACCAATTCATTGGTTATGACCAATATTCCATGGAACCTTATGGTTTTCCTCAACAACCTTATGGCGGGTATGTATGTGAACAACCACAAGGATTGGAGGATTCTTATGCTCGTGAACAACAAGTCTCTAACTTGTTAGACAACTTTTCCAACTTTGTACGACAAGAGTTTCAAAAAGCTAAAGAGACTAGAGACGAGCAACTCCAAGAACTTCGTGAAGGTATTGCTAACTTGCGAAGAGGCATTGATCAATGTAAGGAAGGTATGAATAATTCTAATGTGCATATGGTTTGTGATGATTTGATTGATGCTAATGTTGAAAAAGGCCAATCCTTGGGAACTTTCGTTGATAATTGTGTAGCTAACTCATCTCTTGATCTTAATAATGATCATTCGCCTATTCAAAAGGATGAGTTAGAGTTTAGCAACACTAAATTCAGCGACGAAGAACCTTATGTTAACTATGAAAGTGACGGTGATAATGATACATTGCTTGACACAACTCATGGTGACAACAATGAAGATTGTACAATGGAATTTTTTTGGGATCAAGATGAAGATGGAGAGGAATATGATGACACTAGTGTAGCTTACTCAAGCATTGATCCTAATAATGATCAAGAGCCTATTCAAAGGGCGGAGCTTGAGGATGAAGCATTTTTGAGTGTTCTAAAAAAGTTCCTCATAGTGAAATTTGGATCTACAGTAGAGTATGTGCCTTGCAACAACGAGGAGTATGTTGAGAATGAAACCGATATGACCAATATTGTGGAAGACCCAATTGAGCTTGCAATGATTGTAATGATGATGTTAATGTCGAGACTTTGGTTAAGGCAGAAACGAACGAAGAATGGTTGCAAGGTTTGATAGAGGACCATGATATACAAGAGGTGAATAGTTCACTTGAATTTTTCAAGGATGAAGAGGATTCCGTGCTACAAGAGATTGTGCGAGGTTTGTCTAACCCTTTGCATATTGATTCTTCTCCTTTACCTCTTATTGGTTTGAATGTATGTGCTTCGAGAACATTGTTGAATGATTTTGTTTCTCGATATCCGCCATTAGAAACATTTGATTCTCAAACTATGCAGATTTTGGAACAAGAAACTGTGGAAGTACCCGACTTCTATATTCTTTATGCACCTCCAAGTGTGGACAAGAATAAGTGTGGGGGAAGCTTTTATCGGTTAATAGCTTCGTTTCTGTTTTATATTACTAATATTTTTGTGAAGCTAGTGTTTGAAAAACAGGTGCTATGGGTGGATCCCCAACTTTTCCGATTATTGGTGTATGGGGAATTCAACTTGCATGTCGGGCTGACGACTTTAAACCAAGCGCTAATGGGAGGCAACCCACTGGTTTTGTGTATCTATCTCTATCTTTTTATTTTATTTTAAGTATTTTATCTTTATTTTCTTATTTTATATATTTGCATATCAAAACTTCAACTTTTAGAGATTTTTGAACAATTTAGAATAAACACTAGCCTTTCTAAGTAGATGGAATTTGTTCTTGGGGGTGAGGTGTATATATTGGCTGAGTTGGGATTAGATACCAACTAAATAGCTTGTTTAGTGTTTATCCTCTATTGTTCCGAAATAGCTATGAGTTGGAGTAATGAGTTTTTATCATGCATTTTATTTTCATATTGTGTATATATATCATGTTATGAATTTCCCATCTTGAACTTTACTTTGAATGACTAAATTTTACATTGAGGACAATGTAAAGTTTAAGTGTGGGGGAGTTTTCTCATATAGAGTTTTTAGCCTTGTTATTTTTCCCTTGTGTTCGAAAAAAGAAAAATAGAAAAACAGAAAAAAAAAATTGTGCTTTTTGAACTCCGAAATCTAGAAACTTGTGCCTTTAGGATGACACCATTAGTGGATGGAACCATTTTGAATGCAGGAGTTGAGGAACCAATTAAATAAAATGGAAGAACATAGCTCAGAAATCACAATTAACATGATAGTTGTTACCATATCTCGGAATATCACATTCTATTTTTATTTTTCCATATTTATCTATTGTTTTCTTATTGCTTTGGTGGGTCACTAAACATCGAATTGTTATTACTGCTAGGATGAAATAGAGTGATTGAGTTGCTAAAAAAAATGAAAAAAAAAGGGACCGACCAATTAGACCAAACGGAATAAAAAGACACTTGGGAGTATCAGTATGTGTGAAACGTAGTCCCTGTCTCCGTCGCCTAAACAAGCGTGGAATGCAGGATCCAAGGCAACTATCATGTACTTGCTGACAAGAAGCATGCGCTTGGATCCAAAAGATCTAATCATGCTGTCTAAAAAGAAAAGAAAAAGTGAAAAAAGAAAAAGAAAAAGAAACGAAAGTATTATTTTGGTTGAATAAAGTCACTTCTGGTTCCCTTGTATATGCCAGTGAGTTGATGTAGAATTCATATCAGTAGCTCAATCCAATAGGATTATGTTCATCTTGGCAGTGACCTTCAGACAGATATGGGAAACATCGATCACTTGTGAACATTCGCCAACATCTACATCTCTATCCATCTTCTTTATCTTTTCATTGTGATTGTGGTTTGTTAGTTTCCGAGTATTGTGGCTTGTTCGACTATCTAATTAAAGCTTTATTTACTAATATATGAATTGAATCTGTGCAAGGTACCTCCTCATGTAGTCATTTTGGATTCGTTCATTGATTTTTCACAAATAGACGGAGTTGGAAATATAGGTTTTGTAGGTATATCTCTAGTAAACCTTCACGAGACTATAACTCGTCCACTAGGGACACCTAGGGGTTTAAAGGCTTGTTATTTATGCTAAAATTAACCGTAGCCTCGACGTCACGGAGTTGTTGTATTTTATTTTTGTTTGATTTGCTCGAGGACTAGCAAAGTCTAAGTGTGGGGGAATTTGATAGGTGTCTAAAACACCTAATTTTATATCTAGTATTTATGCTTTCTTTGCGAGTTTTCATGTAAATTATGTATCTTATGTGTGAGTTTGAGTTATTAGGTACTCTGGAGTCGCACGGAAGAAAAGAAGAGGAAAATATCCGAAATGGAGAAAAAAGGGCAAAAAGGTCATTTCCATATGTGAACGATATTGGGAGCCCAGACGAGGATAAGAGGCAACCACCTAACAGGTTCTCTAATAACAGACTACTGTTCGCTAAGGGGCACCTCTTCCTTGTTTACAACTAAACTAGGTCGAGCACAAACAAGAGGGTTTGTATTTCTTCTTGTCACAACTATCAGTTGCACCAAGTTCCCTGCCGGCTAGATGTGTACCAAGGGTTCAGACCATAGTTCTGATGAGTGATTGTCTGAGGGTTAAGAGAGTTTTTGAAGTCGAGAAGAACATGGAGATTTGCCTGAGTTTTGGGTTTGTGTTTTAATAAAAGTCGTAAAGACTGAGAAGAAACAAAGCTGCAGTCATGGATTGAAAGTATCAATGGAGGATATTGAGGATGTTTTGAAGAGTCTGTGATGAATCATGAGTTGGGTTTTCACTGGAATGAAGTTTTGATCAAGATAGAAACCATCCAAGGAAGTGAAGCTGCTGCCATTGTTTTGGGTGTTGAAAACGCACACCAGATGTTTGAGAAAAGGCCTGAATAGCTTGATTTGCAACCATGTGCAGTCGGAAGAGGTGATGTTTTGCTGCCACTATGGCTGTGAATGAATGTAGATGTATGCTTATTAGGTTACAGGGAAATGGATTGAGATTAGTGTGCAGTTGTAATGGGTACAGAGCTGGGCTTGGCTGAATTGCACTGTTTTAGCTGGTGTTTGAGTTCTTGAAATGGACACAGAACTCGTGTTCAAATGATGTTTGTGTTTAAGGTTGGTGGTGAGCTGTATCAAATGTTGTGGCAATAGCTGCTAATGGTGGATTTGGATGGATGAGTCAGGTGGAGAATGGGCTAGCTGGTTGAGAAGTCACAGAATGTGAATGATGCACAAGCAATGGTGGTGATGTTGCAGCTATAATCTGGAGGTTTTGTTGCTGTGAGAGTAAGCTGTTGAAGTGCAGTGATAGAGTTTGAATCTGGGATATAGGTTCTGAAGAAATGATAGTCACTTCCATGAGAAGTTGGTGATTTTGGGTTAATATTATCTCGAGTTTCAGCTGCAAAGACTTAGTCGTCACTGGTGTTAGGGTTTGAGCTGAATTCATTGGTGGTTTTGCTGGTTCGAGTTCGGGGCTAGACTGGTTTGAATTGGATGAGTATTGACATCGGTGTGGCTCAAGTTTGTAAGGGTTCTGTGAGATGTTGATCTGAAATGATAAGTGTAGCTGCAATGGTGGTGATTTACACAGGGTTTTGGTTAATGTTCAAGAGCAGATATTGTTGCAATTTGACGCAGATTAAATGGGTTTTGACTGAATTTTCCAGACATGGAAGAATGGCTCAAGATTGAACAGTGGAAGATGGTGTTACTGAAGTAGTGGTGGTATTGAACTCATGAAGAATATGCAGATAGATTTAACTGGGATTTGAAATTTCCGTTGCAGCTGCAGGATGGAACTGGTAGTAGCATGTGCAAATAATGGGTTTAGATGAATGCCTAAGTTTAGGTACCAGATGATGTGCAGGGTATGTCTATGGCCAAGGAAAAGTGATGTAGCTGTGGATTTGCAGGTTACAACAAAAGTAGAGGGGCCATGTTGCTATGATGCTGGGAATAGAAACAAGGAGATGGTGCTCAGTTCAATATTGTAGGCATATGTATTCGCGGTTATATGTGAATTGCAGGTGACCTGGAGTGATGGAATGAGAGTTGTTGTTGTGCATCTGGAGATGGCAAGTTGGTGTCGCAGGAACGGAAGTCGTTGCAGCTGAGCTGCAATACAGTGAGTTGTAGGTTATGAACTACAGGGAATGTGCTATGCAATGGTTTGTTGTGTGAACTCAGGGAAATTGGTTCAAGGTGGTTGTGGTCAATAGAAGTGTGCATTGGATGGCCTTTTAGTTAGGTTGTTACTATCACAGTTGTATGATGTTCATGTAGCAACAGTGAAGAAGAGATGAAGATCTGAGAAGATGGGTATGATACTATATTGAGGTGGAGCTGGTATTACAGGGAGGAACTGAATCTGATGCTGTCGCAGTTGTGTGGTTGGAGTTGTTAAGCCGAGAACCAGGAAGAGATGGCTGTTAACTAAGAACTTAATCTTGTTGATCGCAGAGAGAGGTATGGCCTGAGGAAGTGAGAAGTGACAAAATTTGTCCTGAACATGTTCTAAAATATCGCAAAAACTGTGCGAAAACGCAGGGAAAATAGCGAGCCGGTGGAACTAGTTCCGGTTGTCGGATTTCTGAACCAGAAGTGGGGATCGCAATTTTTCAGTGAATCATGAAGGGGGTATGATTCGGATGCGGAAGTTTGCGGACGGACATATGAGATACGGGTCACGCTTTTGGGTGCGTTTTCGCAAGAAATAAAGAATTGGTTTGGATGATTTTTGTGAATGTATGCAGAGAAGGGAAGATGAGTTGCTGGAAGTACATACTTGCTGGTGACAGTTTCTGATGACAAAGGCGGCCAGAGAAATTTTCCGGTGAAAAATTCCGGCGACGATGACCGGATTCTGGTGATGACGTCATCAATTCCGGTTTCACTTTTTGGACCCAAAATTTCCAGAGACTTATTTTCACACATGGGCTTGGTGGACGAAATTGAGACGGGTTTTGAGAAGACTTAACCTACTTTTGAAGTATCCTTTTGGGAGAGGCATATAAATAGAACTTTTTCTCTAAGGGAAGAATTAAGAAGTACTGTTAGATCGAATTCAAGATCAGTAAGGGAAGAATTAAGGCCAAATTCCCCAGTAAGAAACGCTAGAGGAAATATCCAAGAGGAAATGCAAAATATAAATTAAGAGTAACGTCATAGAGAAGAAGAAGTAGTAGAAGATCGCCATAATCCACGTGGCGAAAATTTGGATAATAGACTTAACAACAGAAATAAAGAGGGAAGATACAACCAAAATGATGAAGATAATCCAGAAGAAGGTAGGAGGATATTACATGGGCGAGATATCCAGAGAAATCGAAGAATAATTGAAGAAGAAAATGAGAGACATTATGATGAACAAGCACTCGCGACAGAGAAAGATTGAGGGCAGAAGTAGAAGAACAAGAATTTCAAGAGGCATTACGACAAAATAACCATGAAAATCGAGAAAGGAGACGGACGCAAAATCGCCATAATAATAATATTTAGGAAGAGTATCATAGAATACAAAGGAGAATAGAAAGACAGCGAAGAGAAATGATGAGAAATGAAGAAATTCGCATAGAAGAAAATAGACAGTATAATCAGCTGCGATGGCAAGAAGAAGAAGTCAAAGGAAGATCATGAGAAGAAGAAATATGGATGTAGATGAAGATATAAAAAAATCTCGCAAGACAAGAAGTACATGAATGCAGAAGAAGGAAGCAACATTGAAAAGACCAATAGAACCAAATTCAGCTGCGAATGAGAAATTTTAAGAGAGTTAGCGAGAGATGAGGGGAATAATAAATAACGAGAAAAGAAGGAGGTAGAAGGCAACTTGATGAAGCTATTGAAGAAGGCTGCGAGAATTCCATTCACTCAAGAAGTACGATTAAGAGGAATACCTCCAAAGTGCAACTTACCAAAGATTAACCAAAGATTTTTGATGGAACTACCTGTGCTGTACAACATGCTAAGGCTTATGTTAGGTGTATGCTGCAATGGGAGAATCATGATGCTGTATTGTGTAAATATTTTGCATCTAGTTTAACTGGAGAGGCGCTAAAATAGTTTGAGGGATTGCCAAAAAATACTATAACTTCTTTTGATCATTTACAAGCTACTTTTCTGGGAGCATATATAAGCAACAATTCATCGCGGCCAGGTATTGAAGATGTGTTTGGATTAAAACATAGGATTGGCGAGAGTCTGAAACATTTAACCATAAGATGGAAGACAATGTGCAGTGAGATGGCAGGAAGAGTAGATGAGAGATATCTTATCTTGTCTTTTATCAATTCAATGTTCGCGACCAATCTGCTGTACATACAAATTTTCAGAGTCAAGAATACAATCACTATGACTGAACTACGAGAACTACAAGAAGAATACATTGCTTTGGAGGAGAAACAAAATGAGATGGAATCATATCCAATCGCGAATACCAATTCAGTAGCATAAAATGGGAGTTTACTTCCTAAAATGATTAACAATGTGGCGAGCAACTCGCAAGTACAACAAGAGAAAGTGGAGACTGATAACCAGCATAAGTTGGTAGCTATGGGCAGTCGAGATCAAGAAGAATATGAAAGGGATAAGAATTATTACAACCGCGGTGGGAATAATAAGATTCAAAGGCTTTATCGGGCGCAAGAAACTTATGGTGGACAGAGGCAAAACAATTTCAGAAGCCAAGGAAATCAGAGGATAATATGGGAAGAAATTAAGATTCCTCCTCTAAATGCTAGTATAGAAAAAATCTGGGAAGCTATCATTTTGATGGAAAATATACCCTCTCCATGGAATATGGGAAAAGAACCACATCCTAATAATCGTAGTCAAGAATTTTGTTCTTACCATCACTTTCATGGTCACACAGTAAATGATTGCAGAAATGTAAAGAGAATAATTTTAAGGATGATTGACCAAGGAAAGCTAAACCAATTTTTAGTAGGACAACCACAATCTCAGCGACTGCCTCTAGCACCAGAAATTCGCAGGGTAAATACTGTAAAAGGATCAGAATCATTCATAATAGAAGTTGGGGCTAAAACAAAGAATTTGTTTTGTAATTCCATTGTACATTCACACAGAACAATAGAGGATTTCCATGATAATGTTCTAAGTAGAGTCTTCGCGAGAGACACAAACGGAAGAGAGATAATGAATATAGCGAGGGTCTCGCCATTAGAAGAATGGCAGAAGCAAACTATTTCTTTTACTGCGCAAGAGATACCAGAGCCTGGCGAGCAGCATGATAATCCATTGGTAGTAAGATTAGAGATAAATCCAAAGCAAATAGAAAAAGAAGATGGAGGAAATGATGATGAAAATGAAGATTCTTGGGCTATCAATAGAGTTCTGATAGACACATGCAGCTCAGTTGACATACTATTTTATCATACCTATAAGACCATGGGTGGAAGAGACGAAGATCTAATTCCATCAACATATAAAATCTATGGTTTTAATGGTACTGCCAATAAACCAAAAGGGGAAATTGAAATGCGGATTCCATTGAAAGGGATAACTTCCAAGATCTTGTTCTGTGTTGTTGACATTGAATCACCTTACAATGCCCCGATTGGTCGACCTTGGCTACATGGGATATTAGGTGTAGCATCTACTTTCCACCAGTGTGTTAAATTTCCTCATCCTAATGGTGTTGGAGTAATTAAGGGAGATTGGGGAGAAAGCAAGAAATGTTATGAGATTGATATAAAATCTTGCGAGGAAAGAGCCGAGAAGAAGAGTAATTGGAAGTACAACATCAAGCAACGACAGAGATGTGAAAGATTGATGATTGATTCAATAGAGCAGCGATATGAAGATAATGGCGAGCAGCTCGCAGATAAAGAAAAAAAAAAGCAGAAACGTTACGTAAGAAGCGATGCAAAAGATAGTAAGTAGAAAGGTAAAATGATAAAATTTAAAGAAGGTTATGCAGAATTTGTTTGAAGAAAATGCAATTGAAAACAGTACTCTGTATGAAAGAATTGCAAAATTTTACAAGAAAATCAACGAAATGAAATTTTATCATCTACAATGCTCGTGAGAAACGCGAATAAAATTTCGCAGAGATTAATAGAATGGGACGAACCTTTATGGCGTGCACCCTAGTTCGCGAATACAATTTCGCAAGAGGCAAATGTAAGACCTAATAGTGCGTCATATAAGGGGGTATCTCTTGACATGACTCAGTGAAAAGGTTATCTACCGCTCTTTGGAACTGAGTTATGCAGATGTTGGGGTTAAAGAAAACCTATCCAGGAGAGGGATCTTGGATTTACAATTATATAAGGTTATACCCTGATTGGACGACTAAGGACCTCTTCTAAGAAGTGCAAAGTATGACCAAGGCGCTGAGGTACACGATTGAGCCAAGGGTGCCCAGGGCGTACGAAGCTACCCTGGCCATTCTTAGTAAGTCTTGGCTATGATGCACTGATAAGCACGTATGTGCTACATTTTATACCCATACTTATATTGGCTAGGAATCGATACTTGGGATAATAACACTATTTTAATGCTTTTATAGAAAGTACAAGCAATTCAGATCACCAGAAAGATAAAAGACTAAATTGGAGTTATAAGAGCGTTTGCGACAATCAAAACATTACTTATTTATGCTGGCACCAGTAACTCATTTCACTGCCAAAGCATTATAACAAAACATGAAATTTTCTTTGTTAGCACAAGCACTTGAGAGCCCCATGCTGGATAAACTCGATTGGCAAGATATACATGGCTAGGCAAAAATTGGCGTGACTGGACTGGAGCTAAGTGATAATTGGACGTAAAAATTATTGATCATCGGTTTACTGCACTATTACTTATCACATGTTTGAAGTGGGCACATGGCTTCGAGGTGGTGGATGGTACTACTCCCAGGATTAAATTAAAGATAGAAATAATTAATGGCTAGTCTTCTGAGCTTGGTTGTAAATTAAAGTGATAGTGGAATAGATGAGAAAGAGGAGTCCAAAGGTCACTCGGTGGTGGAGTCACTTTAAACTTATAAACCAGAAGAGTGGGAAGGTGGACCAGGGACCAACAAGGAGGGCCCATTCTGAATTTGTGAAGTCTTTTTAACCTAGCAGAGTTCGACAGAAAGAGAGGGATTTTTGGCTGGTTTTTGCGGAAAGGGGGATTTGCTCGACTGGTGCTGTTTTCGGCTACCATTGGAGGAGTAGAAAACAAGAGGGGAAGAAGACGATTATTTCCGGGTGACAACGGTGATATTGGTTTATTATTTTTTTTTCTTGTAATTATTTTTATAGGTTTTGAGAAATCCATCTCTATGTTGTGCTAGGTTTTATAACTAGGGTTTATGGAGAAAGCTACTTTAAACATAGACCATTATGAAATAATTTAGATTAATTTGGTATTAGGCTATTTTGAATAGTATTGTCGAAATCCAATGTTTATGATTTATTGATTTTATAAATAATATTTGTTATTGCTCCTCCGGCTTTGTACGAAGTAAAAGCCTAAATGCATAAATGTATTTTGTGTTCCAATTTTAATTGTTATAGTATTTGATAATCCATGCTTAGGTTATATCATTTGAAGGGTTATGCTTAGACGATGCAAATAGTGATTGTGAACCGATAATTATATTTTCAATAATCTTCTTGTCGTTATAATTTGATAGTCCATGCTTAGGAAACTATGATGGGTTATACTTAGGATATGCGAGTTTATTATCGAAAGTTATATTAATAATAGGTTGTGCAATTGAACAAAGAAATAAACTCATATTTGGAATTCGAATTCTTTTCGGTACTCAATTAGAAATAGTAATGAATCAGTTGACCCTGGTTACTGAAGCTCTCTCTTTTCATATCCATTTTAGTTTAGTTTAATTTTGTTATTTCATTTTCCATTCTTAAAATCCATAAAAACCATTTCTGGTTAATTGATTGAGAATATTGATTATTGGTATTTCCACCGCTCCCTGTGGGTTCGACCCGTACTTTCCTCTGTCTACTTGTTAGACACCGTGCGATTGCGGTTTATTATATAGGCATCTCCGGATCCTATCATGCACTTGGCCTGAAGAAAACCCCAGTTAGGGTGCAGTCTTGTAACTATAAGCCATATAGGCATAAAGGACAAGAGGCTGCGAAAACAGCTGGTTGTTGGTAAATCTGGATGGGATGAGCTATTCTTGTATGGCCGATGTGCCCTCCTTGAAGGGGCAACCAGGGGGAAGATAAGGGCGGCACCCTCCATTAGGGAGCTGATAAGTGTCTAAAGACGGCAATGTCATGGGGCTTTATGATCGCAAGAACATTTAGGCCTGTCATATTGTCGAGTGACGAAAGTTATACAAAGGCAAATATCCAAAAGAGAAAAGGTTAAGATGAGATCAATGGGTCTTTAAATTTAACAAGTGTAAAGACGTCCTACGATTTCATCGCAAGACGGCACTGTCATAAGGATTAATTCTTGCAAGAGAGTTTATACTTATCATATTGTCGCAGAGATGTTGAAAAAATTGATAAGACAAGATCAATGGGTCAATACGTGCAAATGTAAAGACGTCCTGCGATTTTTTCGCAGAAAGAAAAGATGTGGCAAAATAATACCTTTAATTAGGAAGGCATAATAAGACCATGAGATTATTGCGATAATGATCGCAGAATTTATGATATTTGCGATTCTACGCAAAAATCATGAAGTTATGCAATTATTGCTAGCGATAACATCGCTGCTATTGAGGCAAATTTAATTGGATTCACAACTAATATCTTATCTCTACTCAATTTTTTCATATTGCAGATGAATAATAGAGGCAAGTATGGGAATGCATAGAATGATGAAATTATTATTCATCCATCATATAATAAAATTGCTTAGATGATACATTTATACAAATAATTAAAGGATAATAATTCTGATTGATTGATTATGTTGCAGAAAAAGAATTGTTTTCTAATTCATACAGATAAAAGCAAAAGAAGTTTATACATCAAGTTGGAGAAACTCGCAGCGACGTTACGAGAAGCAAAAGATAAATGTACAAAATTTACAACGAAGAAAAAGAGAAGAAACAAGACTAAGTAGATCCATCACCACCTTCATCAGAGCTCTTTTCTTATTCAGACTTCTATTCATTACAGATTTCTCTTCTTCATCATTATCATTATCATCTCTATCCACGTCAGATCTCTCTTCCTCGCCAGATAATTCTTCATCATATTCGCTAGACTCCTCAGCTTCGCTATCAGAGATAACTAAATTTGGGGAATCAGCTGGAATTTCCTTTGCAAGATCGGTGTATGTAGAATGAGGGATACCATGATCATTACAAACTAGTTTAACAACGTAATTACGAACACGGAGAAGGGCATTGCTAAAATTTGAAGATGGGATTTTCAATTTTTCCTTAAATCTAGAATACTTTTCATTGCGAGAAGATAGATTTCCCGCAAGTTGGTTTTTCTCTTCTTCTAACTCATCAAATATTTTACGATAGTTCTTTTCGGATGCTGCGAGTAAATGATAACAAAGTTAATACATATAAGGATGATTCAATTAAAAAATAATTCAGGAAAATCATAAGAGTGATAACCTTCTCTTTCAGAAATCATGTCTTTAATTAAAGCCGCTTGATCAGCATGAAGACTAACATCTACACCTAAGTTAATTCTGGCATTATCAAGAATCTCCGCATCCCAAGGAAACTCATCATCGCTATTAATAAAGAGACGAGATCGAACTTGAGTTTCCCTCGCAAGAAGATCTTCATTCTCGCGGATAAGCTTATCTCTTTCCATTTGAACATTAAGAAGAGTTTTATGGAAGTTTGCTAAGGTCTTGGAGCCATTTTTAACGGAAAGATCTTTCTCGTCAATAAGATCACTATTACTTTTTCTTATTCTTTCTACTTCTTTCTTCGAATCAAGATAAAAGCGCTTATACTTGTTGGTCAAACCTAAATTGAATCTGTGTTCAATTTTTAAGAGATTAAATTTGGATTTAAGTTCATTTATGGAGAGGGATTCAATCTTATCATCTGAGAAATTACTTAAAGAATTATTAAGGAAAGCAAGAAGGGTATTATCATCTACAAGGTCAAGAAAAGATTGGAAGAGTGTAGCCTCATCAGTAAGACCATAAATATCTGCAAAAATGGTTGCTTGAATAAGCTGCGATATGGTGAGAAGAATTAAAAGAGAAAAGAAATAAATCATACCATAGAGTTGTTGATTGGATTTATCAAGATCAGAGATTTTTTGCTTGTCAACTAAAGCTTCAGTCTCCAGCTGCTTATTTTTTCTGCGAAGTTCAATAATTTTAGCTTTTAGTTTTTCTTTATGTGACAAAGATTAGCAGCTTTCTTTTCATAAGTAATACGCATATTGTCTAAATCAGAAGCAACAGCAAAAGAGGCTCTTCCAACCTGCGATAGAACTATATAAATCAATGTCTGAAAAAAATATCAATAGATACAAAAAAAGGATGAACAAGTGAAAATATACCAGGCTGCCAAGTGAATTTAAAAGACTTGGAGTCAGCGATCTTGAAACCCCGCGAAGGGTATCACTGTCAGCTAGTATGGGAGCATCACAGACATTGGCGAGGGACTGGGATATTTCATTAATAGCTTCATCTCCATACTCATTTGGGATACCAAACATATTCTTGCCAAAAAATTTAGATAAATGAGCCATCGAAGAATCAGAAGAAGTAGAATTCTTTATAGAAGGGAAGTTGTTATCATTAAAATCCTCGTCATTATTATCCTTGTCAAAATCAACACTTGGATTTTCTGGAGTGGGTTGAGGAGTTGAAGAAGAAGAAGGTCGGGTTTTCCTTTTCTTCAAAGGAGGATCGCCAAATTCTTCACCACGAGGGGCAGAAGGCTTCCCTTTGAGAGGAATAACAGATTTATCCTGATCTCCAGATTCTTCACCGCGAGGGGCAGAAGACTTTCCTTTAGGAGGAACAGTAGATTTATCCTTTGAAGGTTTCTCCTTAGTTCTCACGGGTTTTATTGGCTCTAGTTCTTCAATTTCCTGCGAGCACAGATGAAGATAAGAAATAGGGGCAACAATATATTGTTAAAATTTATGAAGAGATATTTCTTAATTCATCCGTGAAAGATTTAAGAGCTAAGAAAGTGTTGGGCTTCCTAAAATATTGGTAGCTGAGCTTCATTCTCTCAATCTGAGAAAGATCAAAATAATTAGCGAGAATATAAAAACATAAAGAAGATAGTGAATAATAATAATGCAAAAAGTTGAGAGGATATACTTCTTTAGATCTTTCAGGCCAGTTGAAGACCCATGGCTCATACTCTGAGAGATTCGCAGGTAATGGGAGAGAACCAGATATATAAGTATAGGTACCGAATATCGCAAGATATTGGGTTGCGAATATAGCAATGACTATAAGAGGAAAGTGTCGCAAAATAACACGATGATAGAAGAAACGCGGGAGAAGAATGGAAAGTTTGCGAGTATAAAATAAGCTTGCGATCATAAGTTACGATGCTTCGCAGGTTATTAAAGTTGTAAAGATTTCACTATAAATAGTAGTTCAAATGTTAAATTCGAGAGGTTCTTTTAGTGAGTGTTAGAAAATATCTTAGGGAAGAGAATAGAGAAAGTTGTAACTATTCTAGTTCCATTTAGATACTTCTTTGTAATCAATTGAGAGCATTAATAAGAAAATTGTAATTCACCATCAAGAACTTCTTAAGTTTTACAAATTCTACTGAGGGTGTAGTTGTAGGTTAATCTGGAACTACATACTTGGCGCTAGAAACAGGGACTTGAAGATCATCATAGCAGAAATTTGAAGGAATTTTGGAAATTTGAAGATCAAATGGAATCAACAGATGAAGATTGTAAAAGAAAAGAAAGTAATATGATCACAAAGACGATGATTGATGAATTTCATAACAACATAAAGGGAAAAATACACAAACGAGACTGTAGAGGAACAAAGATCATGGAGGTGGAGAAAAGAACAACTTTGAAAGAATGGGAAAAGCAGAAAATCATATTTTCAGTAGCAGAAATTCCAAATGAAGACTTGAACCACACTTCACCATTAGTAGTCACAATTCTGATCATGCGAGAAGAAAAGAAAGCTACAAAATCTATAGAAAAATGGAAATTAAACCGAGTATTGATTGATATAGGGAGTTCTGTTGATATTATATTCTACCATGCACTTAAGGGGATGGGGATCAAGGATGAAGAAATTACGAATTCAGAATATCTTATCCATGGATTGGGGAAATCTACAACAATATCCAAAGGGGAAATAATGTTACGAATATCGCTGGGAGAAATTGAAACACACATAGTTTTATGCGTGGTAGATATGGAATCTCCATATAATATGCTGATAGGAAGACCATGGATTCATGCGATTAAAGCTGTTGTTTCGACATTACATCAATCAATTAAGTTTCCTACACCAAGCGGAATACAAGAGATAAAAGGAGATCTTGATAGTGCAAAATTTTGTTATCAGACTGAAGTAAAACAGTGTGGAGGAAGAGCCAGAAAGAAACAGTTTCGCAGAAAACTTGCAAAAGAAGCAAAAAAGGAAGAGGAGTTCAAGGTGTATACAATAAGAGTAAAAGAAGGAAGAGGAATACCAAGCGAGATCCCAGAAAAATAAGGAGAACCAATGAAAGTAATCAAAGAGCCAACACCTATGGGAGAGCAAAGTCCAAGTTATGTCGCAGCAGAACCAACCAAAGAAATAAATATTGGAAGTAAAGAAGAGCCTTTAATCTTGCGAATCAGAACTAAGATGGACGAAGAAGAAGAAAAAATAACTATTGATCTTTTGCGAGAATACAAATATATATTCGCAGGAGGTGTAGATGAAATACCAGGAATTGATCCATCAGTGGCGTGTCATAGATTAAACATAGATAAAAGTGTGAGACCATTCAAACAAACAATAAGGAAAATCTCGCAAAATTATCATGCGCAAATAGAAGAAGAATTACAAAATATGCTGGATTCAGGAATCATAAGAGAAGCTAAATACCCAGAATGGATTGCGAATATGGTCATTGTCCCGAAGAAGAATAAAGGGATAAGAATTTGTATAGATTTCACTGATCTAAACAAAGCTTGTCCCAAAGAAAGTTTTCCATTGCCAGACATACCACAAATGGTGGAATCAGCTGCAGGACATGATAGAGTCACTTCACTTGATGGATATAAAGGATATAATCAAATATCACTCGCAGAAGAAGACCAAGAATATACTGCCTTTTTTTCTCCAAGAGGTTTATATTGTTATGTGAAGATGTCATTTGGTCTGCGAAATGCGGGTGCCACATATCAGCGAATGGTTGAAAAGGTGTTCGCAAAATGGATACATAAAACCTTAGAGGTGTATGTAGATGATATGTTGATAAAAAGTAAGGAAGCAAAGGATCATGTGCAAGACTTGAAGGAAATATTTGAACAAATGAGAAAGTTCAACATCAAATTGAATCCTGAAAAATGTATAATTGGAGTTGCGTCAGGAAAATTCTTGGGATACATAGTATCAAAGGAGGGAATACAAGTCAATCCAGAAAAAGTACAAGCAGTTCGTGACATGCCAACACCTGCAACAGTAAAAGAAGTGCAAAAGCTGAATGGACTCTTAGCTTCACTTGGAAGGTTTATTTCGCGAATGTCAGATGCAAACATTTCTTCAGCATACTCAAGAAGGGATCAAAATTCAAGTGGACTGATGAATGTGAAAAAGATTTTCAAGGGATCAAGGAGTATCTCACGAATACATCCATATTACAGAAACCATAGAAAGAAAAAGAATTATTGGTGTACCTCGCAACAACTCAACACGCCTTAAGTGCAGTTTTGTTGCGAACGGACGCAGGAGTAGAGAGGCCCATTTACTACATCAGTAAAACTTTTAACACATCAGAGAGGAATTATTCTAAAATGGAGAAATTAATCTTAGCTTTGGTTTATGCGTCATTTAAATTGTGAATATACTTTCAAGCGCATGTGATAAAAGTGGTTACTAAAGTCCCAATTGAGTCAGTGATGAAGAACACAAAAATATCAGGAAGAATAGAGAGGTGGAATGCACAAATAAACCATTACAAGATAAAGTACGAAGTATTATCATCGCAAAAATCACAAGTTGTCGCAGATTTCTTGGCAGAGTTTCCTTTGGAAGAAGATGAGGCAGTAGAAGAAATGATAGATGTTGAAGAAGAATTTGGGAATCCAAAAGACTTGTTAACAGAACCAAATAGGTGGGAAATTTTAGTAGATGGATCATCCAACAGTGAGGGGAATGGAGTAGGAGTTTTTTTGATTTCACTAGAAGGAGAAAGAACAGCATTCTCATTCAGACTAGAATTTGCATCCACGAACAATGAAACAGAGTACGAAGCTGTAGTGCATGCATTGAAGATCGCAATAGAAAAGAAACTCGAAAGTATAAGAATAACAAGTGATTCTCAGTTGGTAATTTGTCAAATTAAAGGGGAATATACCACGAATGAGTCTTCTTTGAAGAAATACAGGAAACTCGTTGATGAATTATCTGCGAAGATACCAAAGCTAAAATGGAGGCATATTACAAGGAAATACAATCGACTCGCAGATGCTTTTGCATTCATTCCAAGTATGATGACAAACCCCAATGCAAGAAACATCAAAATCCAGTCAATTCAACATCCATCAGTAAATAAAGAGGAAGAAGAAATTGAAGAAACAATTGCGATGGAAGTAGAAAGGGAACTACCAGATAACAACGCAGAAGATATCGCATATTGGAGAAAGGAAATTCATGCATATCTTGCAATAGGAGAAATATCCAGGAACAGACTAGAAGCACATAAATTAAAGAGTCGTGCCACAAATTATGAACTACGAGAAGGAATTTTATACAGAAAATCTTTCAGTGGACCATATCTAAGATGTTTAACTCATGAAGAAGGAGAAAAAATATTGAAGATGTTACATGGAGGAAAAGATGGAAATCATAGTGGGGGAAGATCTCTGGCGTACAGAGCAAAAATACAAGTATATTACTGGCCTTATATGCACACAGACGCAAAATTATTGGTAAGACGATGCAAAGAATGCCAACGACATGGGAAAAGAACTCACGCACCAGGAGCAACATTAACCTCTTCAACAAGCTGCTGGCCTTTTGGGAAATGGGGGTTGGACATTGTTGGTCCATTCTTACCTGGATCTAGGAAGAGAAGATTTTTAATAGTCGCAACTGATTATTTCACGAAGCTCGCAGAAGTAAAAGCAGTACAACATATTCGTGATAAAGATGTTTTTACATTCATATTCGAGAATATCATTTGTAGATATGGAGTTCCAGCACAATTAGTATCCGACAATGGGAAACAATTTGAAGGGCAGAATATAGAGATGTTACTCAGTGCTTTTAGGATAAAATGTGGGAAATCAACTCCATTATATCCACAAGATAATGGACAGGCAGAGGCAACAAATAAAACAATCGCAGACACAATCAAAAAGAAATTAGAAGGACATCTCAAAGGGTGGTGCGAACAAGTACCTAGCGCAGTTTGGGAATACAATACAACTAGAAGAGAGGCAACATGAATGTCTCCTTATTGCTTAACATATGGAGTAGAAGCTGTATTGCCAACAGAGGTTATAATTCCGACAACAAAGAAAGAAGGCTGGGAAAGAAATTTAAGTGCAGGTTTGATATTAAATGAACTGGATGATTTGGAAGAAAAAAGAGAAAAGGTGTTGCAACATATGAAAATTTATCAGGAAATATTAGCTCGAGAATATAACAAGAGAGTCATTGAATGTGAATATCAACCAGGGGATTTGGTCATGCGAGAAACACCTCCATATCAGAAAGAAAATGGAGGAAAATTAGCACCAAAATGGGATGGACCATATGTCATCAAAGAGGTTGTGGGAAGCGGAGCTTATCGGCTAATGGATCCAGAAGGGAGAGACATGGGTTTAAGACTTGGTAGACCTTGGAATAGACTGTATTTGAAAAGGTATTATCCATAAAACTCATGATAAATTTTGCGAATATTGTTTGCTCGCACGAAATTTACCAAAGTTATGAATTTCAAAATTCTTCTTGCGATTAGCTTTCATTAAAGAAAGACGCAAAAATTAATTTGCGAATAAAAGACCGCAATCTGTGATCAGCTTTCAAAAAAGAAAGAAAGCCGCAGAAATATTACACATGCAAACCTTTGTGGCGTACACCCTAGTTCGCGAAGCAACATTTCGCAAGAGGTAAAATCCTAAAGTGCGTCATTTAAGGGGGTACCTATAAGCATGGCTCGGGGAAACCGGAACACCACCAAGGAACCTGAGTACATGGAACATTACGGGGTACATAACCCAAAATCGGGGTACCTATCCGGGTTAGACACCTTAGATTTTCAACTTAATCTTGCGATGTACCATGATTTAGGTTGGGCGACTAAGGCATACTGTCTTTATCAAGAAGTGCAGAAAACGATCAAGGCGTCGAGGTACACGGTTGAGTCAAGAATGCCGGGTGGGCTTGAAGCACATCTGCCATTCTTGACAAGTCTTGGCAAATGATGCACTTGGCCCAAAGATACCCCATAGGGTGCAACCTCGTAACTATAAGCCCTATAGTCAAAAAGGATAAGAGGTTGCGATCAAAAGCTAGTTGTTTGTAGAACCGGATGGGAAGAGATAACCTTGTATGGTCGATGTACGCTTCCTTGAATGGGAAACCAAGGGGAAGATAAAGGGCAGCACCCTTCATTAGGGATCTGATACGTGCTATAAGACGCAAATGTCATGAGGCTTTTGTTCGCAAGAACCTAAAGGCTTGTAATATTTGTGCAACAATCATATTCCTGCGAAGTTAAATAAAAAAAAAAAAAAAAAAAAAAATACTCGCAGAATTACATACAATAAAGTTAAGATGAGATCAATGGGTTATTACATGAAAGTGTAATAACGTCCT
Organism: Papaver bracteatum; assembly: GCA_023529315.1. Classification (NCBI taxonomy): domain Eukaryota; kingdom Viridiplantae; phylum Streptophyta; class Magnoliopsida; order Ranunculales; family Papaveraceae; genus Papaver; species Papaver bracteatum. Next base: position 1,577,096 of record JAJJWX010000269.1, on the reverse strand, counting down.
GCGGTTTCATCGCAAGACGATAATGTCACGAGGTTGTACATTTGCAAGAATGTTCAGACTTGTCATATTATCGCAAGAACAAAAATATAATCACAAAAGAGGTGGCAAAATAAGACCTTTACTTAGGAAGGCATGATAAGACCACAGCAACTAAGGAAATCAATTATATTGGAGATTCTTTATATTTCCAACAACGATATATATCAATTCGATCAAGAGTTCTTTATATATTCGCAATCAAGGACGTATATTTCATGTTATGAGGATTGGATATTTTTTATACTTCTTCAAAGATTGAATACTTCTTATACTTCTCATATTCCACAATTAAAGGTTAAATACTTCTTGTATTTCTTATACTTCCTATACTTCGCAATCAAGGAGTAAAATATTTTTTGATACTTCGTATATTTTATATAATTCTTATACTTCTTCAAGGATATTACATAATACTTCTTCAAGGATGTTTTATAAATCATCAAGGAGGATTCATAATTCTTATACTTCAAGGGGAAGATTTCATATTTACTTCGCAAAAACTTGAAGCTTCGCAACTTAAACTGAGGCAGATATTCTAGATACTTAAAACAAGAATTGATCACCTGAAGAGCAATAATAAGGGGGAAAGGGAATACTAAGCTAGGTCTTCAAGGTATATTATTCCTCTTCATATAATCAAGTTATACAAATAAGGAAAGCATTCAATTAAAGAAAGACCAAATCATTATCGCAAAATATAAAATATACTTCTTAAAGGAACATAAACTGTAGGCAGAATTGTTTGACAAAAGGGAACCAACAGTAATCAAGGGAAAGAGTTCAAAAGAAATTTATTATACTCAATGTTCTTCATCAACACTCTGCACTGGGTCTTTAAGATGAGAAGGGTCATTAGCAGTATTCAACTCTTACTAAATATCACCCTTTGCAGAGCCTTCAACAGGAACATTTCCTTGAGGGATATATTCTTTTTCATCATCAAGTCTTTCATCGTCACTCTCGTAATCAAAATCACTATCAGGATCACAAGCAACCTCATCATCAGATATTTTCATAGGTGTAATTCTCACGAGAGGCAAGGACCTTGATAAGATAATGTTATTCGTAAAGACTTGATCTTTCAGATGACTTTCACGAAGTATAGCCTTCTGATGGTTGGTATCTTCGATATTTTTTACATAAGCAAGATAGTTGAATCTTCGAGTGGCACGATCACGAGAGTTGATTAAACGAGTATAAAGCAGAGCGTTTTTCTTGCGAAGCTCAGAACAGGAGGCTTCTAATCCATCTTTAGCACTGCGAAGGTTGTTCTCAGATTCTGCGAGTAAAAAAACAAAATTTCAAAGAATCAATTTTGCGGGTATAATAAAATTGGAAGGTATACCAAAGGCAGTCAAATTTTGATGACTACCTTCTCTTTGTGAAGTAAGAAATTGAGCTAAAGATAGACAACAATTCTTCATCTGATCCATCGCATTATCAAAACCATCACCAACTAATCCTTTAAGTCTAGATTGAAGCTTTTGATCTTTGGAAAGAAGAAAATTTTTATCCTTCGCAAGTTTGGCATTATGACTTTCTAGTTGAGAGTAATCTTCTTTAAGTTTATTCTTCTTAGTGCTTAAGATCATATTCTTATTAAGAAGGTATTTCTTCTCGGCATCAAATGAACTTCTTTCAGCATCTGAAGACCTTTTTAATTCCTCAAGTTCACCTTTTAACAAATAAAGGAGATTTTCTTGATCGCAACATTTACTCTGAAGAATATTTAATTGTTGCGAAGAAACGTTCATTATATTCAAGTACAAACATCGTTCTTTTGATAAGGTTTCATTCTCTTCTAATAGGGTTTCTATCCTTAAACCGGCTTTAGTTAAAGAAGAATTGAGTTGAGATATTTCATCATTCAAAAATTTCTGATCGTAAATTAATTGAGTATTCTCTTGGAAAAGGGCATCAAAATTATCAAGAGCACATGAATGAAGATTAGATAAGTGGGAGAATTGGTTCAAAAAACTTGCATGCTTGGCTTGAGATTCTTTTGCGTCTGATTCATGATGAAGTACCAACATTCTACATTTCTGGATAGATTCTATAAAGGGGAATGGGTTTAAATGGGTGTTTCAAGCATATGAGGAATAGAAGTAAACAAAAAGAAAGAAAATATAGAGATAATAGTAATACCTTTTAATGCATCATTCTTTTTGCGAAGGATCGCACAATCTAGAGAATCATTCTGAAGCTGATAATTCGCTTTACGGAGATTCTCACATTCCGCTTTCAAAGATTCCTGAGATTGGCGAAGCAATACAACTTCTTTTTCCAAGGACTGACGTGAAATAGAAATATCAGGATTGATGAAATTATTGAGCATTTCGCAAAATTCAGATTGCGAATGAATGTTTGAAGACTTCGCAGTGCTACTTAAAACCTCAGATAACATTTGGAAAGTTGAATAAATTCCATCTCGAGCTTCTTGAGAAAGAGGAGAAGAACTTGAAGGAATTAGAGCAAGTTGTAAATTTCTTGGAGCAACAGCACTCAAGGGATTAGGGGCAAAAATAGGTTTTTTGGGAGACGAAGTTGAGAAAGTATCTTGCGAAGGTTGATCTCGAAGAAGTGTTGATAAATTGACATTGGTGGGAGATTCAAAACTGGGTAATGGAGTAGAGGCAGGAGTTTGCGAAGAAGTATTTTCACGAGGGGGAGAGGGAAATTCTTCATCAACCTCAGGAAGGAAGTCATCGATTGAAATTAATGGTGTGGGTTTAGTCACTCGAGATCTCTTAGTGGGGTTTGATTTTTCACCAACCTACGAATCAAAAGGTAGATTAAAAACTGAGGCAACAATATATTATTTAAAAAGGAAAACAGAGTATTGTAACTACCTTTTGATTCTCAGATTTTCTTCTTCGAAGATTAGGACTTGAGTTTTTGGTTGAAGGTTTCACCTGAGGAATAATTTTGCTGAAACAAATCAAAATCAAACAATAAATTAGACAGAAATCAAAGAGGTAAACAAGTGAAATACGTGAGAGGTAGAAGAAAATTACCTTGGAGAACTCATGATGAGACAAAACAAGAAGATAAAATGATAACCGAAAATGTAATAAGAAGATGAAGTTACAGAAGTGAAAAGAGAAGGTGAGAGAAGATAAGGAAGGGAATAAAAGGAGTTTATATAAGGAAATAGTTAGAAAAGAACGGTTACAAAAGATGTGTCCAAATAAAAAGAATAAGTAACGATTATATTCTCACGATCATTACTTCTTTGCAGAAATGACATGAGAAGAGGCAAGATGTAGGTACCGAATATCGCAAGATATTGGGTTGCGAATATAGCAATGACTATAAGAGGAAAGTGTCGCAAAATAACACGATGATAGAAGAAACGCGGTAGAAGAATGGAAAGTTTGCGAGTATAAAATAAGCTTGTGATCATAAGTTACGATGCTTCGCAGGTTATTACAGTTGTAAAGATTTCACTATAAATAGTAGTTCAAATGTTAAATTCGAGAGGTTCTTTTAGTGAGTGTTAGAAAATATCTTAGGGAAGGGAATAGAGAAAGTTGTAACTATTCTAGTTCCATTTAGATACTTATTTGTAATCAATTGAGAGCATTAATAAGAAAATTGTCATTCATCATCAAGAACTTCTTAAGTTTTACAAATTCTACTGAGGGTGTAGTTGTAGGTTAATCTGCAACTAAAATAAGGACCTTCAAGACATAACGGAAAGATAAACCATTTATCATCGCTGGAGTGGCGAGGGCCTTGATTAGTAGGTGTATGCCAATCAATGTCTAACATAAGAGCCTCATCATCAGCGACCTTTTCTTTCTTCAAGCGGACACCCCAGCAAGTACTATCCCTCTTCATAGGAACTATCTTGTAATTTTTGAAGAAATTCTCCACAGTATAATCTGCAGAGACAATGGGAACATCCTTAAATTGAGGATTCTTTGGAGCTTCAGGATAGCGAGATCCTTTATCAGCACCACGAGAAGCATATTCAAGCATCAATCTGATATAATCTCCACCTAATTGATATATCACTCGCGAGAACCTCTCGTCAGATATTATTTGATAAAATAATGGGAGTTCTGGGTCATAGAGAGGAAGGGGAAGACCATATTCAAGTTGACCTAGCGATACTATGATTTTCTGGCGAGAGCATTGATGATCAGAAAATAGTTTGATAGAAATTTCATATTTAGGGCTTTGACCTGGAATTGTAGACAAGGTAAAACCTTTACTTTTGAGCTTTTCTCGCATCTCATTAAAAGCAGTCAAGTTTTTAGCACCAGCAACAACCATTTTTGAGTATGGGAATGAAGAAAAGGTTGAAAAATAAGAAAGAAATCACAGCGATGACAGACGCGCAATTCACGGAAGAACAGTAAACTTGCAGAGAAGTTACGCAGAGAAAGAAGAAGAAAGTAAAAAAAGGAAAAGAAAAGAATGAAAGGAGTATTTATAGAAGAAGAGGTTTCTCGAGAAAATGAACGCAATAAATGATAAGAAAAGACATGAACGGTCAGATCGCAGCGGTTAGAGAGGATGTGTCATAAATTCATTAGAAGATAGAATATGTGAAAACAGTTAGCGAAGGGTACAGAAACGTGTCAGAACAGAGAAATCTGAAAATATAAATAGTTGTAGCATTTTAAAATCCTCATGATCTTCTCTTTTTACATGATAATAGGAAAGATGTATGACCAGAATATCGCTATACCTATTCTCCGCGAGATTAACGACACTTCCTAGCGAGCATCACCGCAAGATCTTCGACTACACTTCACGAGTGTCACAAAAGCCTTCAAAAGAGTGACATGATAAATGGCGATTGGAGAAAACTTGAGAAGAGTATGTTTGTTTTGCGATGATCACAAAACTTGCGAGATTTAACATTATAACTATCACGGTACAATCGCAGAATCAACCCGAAATAAGAGTAAAACTTAGTTGTCATCCACTATGTAACTACCCTATAAATATAGACCCAATATGTCCAGAAAAGGATGATGTATTTTTGAGAGTTAAGAAAGTCTTGAGGATAGAGAAACTTCAAGAGAATAGTTGTAATCTTGAATTCTCTCAATTCTGTAAACATTTCTGAAACCAAAATAATAAAGTGTCGTTTTTCATCTTCAATTCACGGTTGATTATAGCAAAATCTTAACAAGGGTGTAGTGTGGGAAATCCTGCAACTACAGATGCAACAAATTAAGTATTAACAAAAAACAAATTATGAAAAAATCACTGCGAGATTATTCAAGATCAAATTAAAATAAGAATGTGCAAAAATTTCGCAAGAAATTATCATTTAAGATCCAGAATGGGACAACCTTTATGGCGTACACCCTAGTTCGCGAATAAAATTTCGCAAGAGGAAAATGTAAGACCTAAAGTACGTCATATAATGGGGTATCTGTTGCATGGCTCAGTGATAAGGTTACACCGCTACTGGAACATGAGTCATGGAGATTTGGGGTCAATGAAATCCCATCCAGGAGAGACACCTTGGATTCTCAACTTGAGTATATGACTTGAGTTGTGCGACTAAGGTAATAAGAGATCTCCTAAGGGGTGAAGATTACGACCAAAGCGCCGAGGTACATGGTTGAGACAAGAGTGCCCGGGGTGTATGAAACTACCCTGGACATTCTTGGAAAGTCTTGGCTATGATGCACTCGGCCTGAAGAAAACTCCACTTAGGTTGCAGTCTCGTAACCATAAGCCATATAGGCAAAAGTGATAATAGGTTGCGAACACAACTGGTTGTTGTTAAGACTGGATGGGAGGAGCTAGTATTGTATAGCAGAAGTACGTCTCCTTGAAAGGGAAACCAGGGGGAAGATAAGGGCGGCACCCTCCATTAGGGAGCTGATAAGTGTCTTAAGACGCAAATGTCATAAGACTTTTTACTCACGGGAGTATTAAGACTTGTCATATTTGTGCAACATTCCTGAAGAGTCAATAATACAAAAGAGAAGATAAGATGAGATCAATGGGTCATTGTATGAAAGTGTAAAGACGTCATGCGATTTTGTCACAAGACGGAAATGTCATGGGGCTTTAATTTCGCAAGAAAATTTAGGCATGTCATATTGTCGCAGCAAAAATACAAAGAACAAAAAGTTAAGGCAAGGTCAATGGGTTTCTACATGAAAGTGTAGAAACGTCCTGCGATTTTGTCGCAAAGAGAAAAGATGGAAAAATAAGACCTTTAACTAGGAAGGCAAAATAAGACCACAAAAGATTTATAAATATTAACTATTCTTTATGCAGATCATTCATCTCTAAAAATATAATGAGAGGAAAGTATGGGAATTAATAAACAAGATGACATTATCTTTCTCGCAAGTACTTAAAATACCAAAAGTATAATTGAATAAAAAAGTAATCCAAAGTACATCGTTTGCAAGAAAATAAAGAGGAAGAATAATTCAAGAAAATAAAACTAGAACTCAAGCTTTAATATCTTCTTCGCCAGCCTTATCATCTCCACCAACGTTATCATCTTTGCCAATGTTCTTATTATTCTGGTCGACTCTGGTTTCTTCCTCATTTGGCTTATCACCAGTAGTTGTTTCATCACCAACATCTCCTTATTTATTAGGGATTTCTTCTTCTTCTTATAAATCTTCTTGGGAAACATTATCTTCACCAAATCCATAATCAAGGTCAGTATCGGCAGCCCGAGGAGTTTCATCTTCATCTACTTCCAGAGGTTTGAGTGATACTGGAGAAAGAGATTTGGACAGCAAAATCTCATTCACAAGAACTTCAGCACTAAGATGAGCTTGGCGAAGGAAAGCTTTGTCACGATTTCTAATCTCCATGTTTTTGAAATATTCAAGATAATCATATTTTCTTTCTGCCTGACCGCGAGAACAGGCAAGGTGGGCAGCAAGTAATCCATTTTCTTTGCGCATCTTGGCAAGTTTAGAATCCAAAAAAGAAATGGAACAATGAAGCTTTCTTTCAGATTCTGGGAAAAATAAGAAAAAAAATTATTCAGGCGAACACCTAGCAAGGGAAATATTACAAAGAAGTTTAACAAAAGAAAGATGTTTGAGGCAGTCAAAATGACTAAACCCTTAGGGCGAGATTTTATATTGTTTTCTTTAGAAATGAGAAAAATATTCTCCTTCGCAAGAGAAGAATAAGATTCTTCTAATTTGGAGTATTGTTCTTTGAGATGACTTGCTTTTATACTTAAATCTATTCTACCTTGGATAAGTGTATTTTTCTCAGTAATAGAGGATTAAGTTACTTCTTTAAGTTCACTTTTCAGCGAGCGAATAGATTGTTCTTGACTATCACACACCTTTTGAAGAACACTTAATTTCTGTGAAGTGATCGCCACCATATTTAAAAGAGTTCGCTTCTCCTGAGATAAAGTTCTGTTTTCATCTGATAAAGTTTCCATCTCTAAGTTATCTTTAGTCAAAGAATAAGTGAGGCGAGATATCTTGCTACTTAATGAGTTTTGCTCTTGAACTAATTGAGTATTCTCTTTGGTAAGATTATCTATTCGATCAATGTAATATGTCTGAAGATTATCTAATCGGTTATATTAATCCATCCAAACATCTCTATCAATGCGAATTTCTTCAGTGGCAGATTCAAACTGAAATCTCTCCATAATTCGTTTCTGGTTTAAAGCTTTACAAGTGAAAAAAGACTTTAAGAATGAACAACATGGAAAGAAAAAATTTGTGAAAAGGCAAGTTAAAATTGAAGATAAGAAATTCATACCTTTTAATTAATTATTCTTCCTGCGAAGAAGCTCGCAGTCTAAAGAAACATTTTGAAGTTTCTGATTTTCAAGACGAAGAGTGTAACATTCAAGGGTCTTGGTTTGGAGACTTTTCTTCAAAATCTCAATTTCTTTCTCCAAGGATGTTTGCGAAACTATCCTATCAGAACCAAAATATTTACCCAAAATTTTGCATACACCAGACTTGACAGGATCCACAGATGATTTCTTGACATCATCCAAAATATCAGATAAGGCTTTGAAGGAAATATCCATTCCGTCCGTAGTTTCTTCAGAAAAAGGAAGAGACTCAGAGGGAGTAGCAGTAATAATAGAAAGATGATGATTATCATTGTTTATTAAAGAGATGTCATTTGAGGGAGAAGTCTGAGGAAGATCAATCTCTAAGGTTATAGTATAATTAATTTGAGAAGTATAGGTCGTAGGAGAAGAAAAAGTTTCATTCGCAACAAACTCGGCAGAGGAAATTTCATCCATAATAGGATTAGTTGAAATATTAGCTTATGTTGCGATGATTTCGCAGAAAGGAAGTAAAGGTTTAGATTGTGAAGGTGTTGAAGAAGAAGTTGAAAGAACGAGTTTGGGAAAGGAAACATAAGTTTCAACAGTTTTGGGTTGGTGAGATCTTTTAAGAGGTTTAGTTGCATATCCGTCACCCTGCGAATCACAACTTAGATAAGAAACAGAGACAACAATATTATTATTAAAAAATAATAGTGTTTCTTACTACCTTGTCATTCGCAGACTTTCTCTTTCTCGCAGGAACTTTGAGTTGCGAACTTCTGGGAGCATTAGGGTTTTGAACTGTAAATTTAGTATTGGAGGTGTTTTTGCTGAAACAGAAACAGTATGGAAATTACAAAAAGAACAAACAAGATGATCTCAGCAAAATAAAATCAGTTTCAACAAAATCAAAAGAAGAAAAAGAAGAAGAATTAACCTTGGTAACTCCATGGAAGTAGAAGAGAACAGTAGCAGGAAGATGAATTCGGTAAAAAAGAAAGTTTCAGGCGATGAAGATTTGCAGAGAATGTGAAGATGAGGAAGATAAAGACGAAGTAAAAGAAGAAAATTGTCTCTCCCCCAGATCCTTCTTTAAATAGGCAAAGGAAGATGACCGGTTAATGGTAAAATGTGTAAGTAATTAAAGGAATATTCAACACGTGTTAACGGTTATGCTTAATTCACGGAGCCTTGTCGATAGAAAAATAAGTTGAAAGAAAAGATGAACAACTGCGGAATTTTGAAGAACAATTTCTCATGAAATTCTCTCCTTTGCGGAGAAGACATGAGAAGAGGCAAGATGTAGGATCAGAATATCGCAAGAAGGACACACTTGCGAAGCTTGGTTAGCAACACATTGCGAACGTCGCAGAATGATTTGAAGAATGACGTAACATATGACGATTGAAAAAACATGAGAAAAATGTGATGACTCTGCGATGATTATAGTGCTTGCGAAGATTGACAATTGAACTCTTGCGAGAATATCGCAAGTCAGATCCTAAAATAAAGGACAAATTAGCTGTCATCCACTATGTAATTCCCTATATAAAGAGTTAAACAAGCTTAAGGAAAGGGAGATCTTTTTCGAGTGTTGATCAAGTCATTAGGAGATAGAAAATCCAGAGCGGTTGTTAATTCTTTAAGCTTTCCTTTTTATCTTGTAAAAGTTGTGAGATTAATCAATAAAATTTATTATTGTTGATCAAAAAATGATTTGATTGTATGAATTCTGGTGAGGGGTGTAGTGTGGGATTTCCTGATACTACACGAAGGTTTTCCCAATCGGAACTAAGGTTTTGAAACCTAGCTTCTATTTTACTAGTATTTCCTTCAAATACGGTTGCTAAGATATCCCAAGCTTCTTGCGACTTAGTGCAATTAGACACATGGTGCTGAAGATTTGGGATAATGGCATGTATGATTGCATTCAAACCGTCGGAGTTTTTCTTTGCAGCAAGATTATCTGCAGGAGTGTATTCCATAATATTCTTTGGAACATTTACATCTCCAACTGCCTTAACGGGAGCATTATAGATATTAACAACATATACCCATGATTGGAAATCACGTGCTTGAACAAAAGCGTTCATATCAATTTTCCACCATAAGTAATTAGTGTCATCGAAAACTGGTGGTACATTTATTGAGATAGCACCTCTGTCCATAGAGTCAGATCGCTACAAACACAGACTTATGAGGTCTTGAACGTGTTTGCCTTCTCTGATACCAATTGAAAAAGCAGGGGTCTAATAAACTCACCCAATATTTCGATTAGCAATCTATATGGACAACTCCGATTTGTTTTCTAGAGAATCAACTAGACTCAATCAATAGAAAATACTCAAGGAGTTATTATCTCAATCTCTCAATTTGATTTACTCAAGCAAATGTGATTCGCGAGTCTAATCAAAGAGAAATAACTTGGATGGTACCAAAGACCAATATCCAAGCGTCAATCAATTCAAATCAACAACCAATAAGGTCGGATATTCTAATTGATTGAACAACGCACAACATGTATTATTTCAATTATATAAAAATATAATGCAGAAAAGAAATAACACAGACACCGGAATTTTGTTAACGAGGAAACCGCAAATGAAAAAAAAAAACCCGGGACCTAGTCCAGATTAAACATACACTGTATTAAGCCGCTACAAACACTAGCCTACTCCAAATTAACTTCGGTCTGGACTGTAGTTGAACCCCAATAAATCTAACACTGATCCAAGGTATAGTTATGCTCCTAGGCCTCTGATCCCAGTAGGATACTGTGCACTTGATTCCCTTAGATGATCTCACGTACAACCAAGAGTTTCTACGACCCAAAGTCGAAGACTTTATCAAACAAATCTGTCTTACATAGAAAAATCTACAAGGTAGATAAATTCGTCTCCCACGAATAAACCTATGAGTTTTATTCTGACTTTTGATAAATCAAGGTGAACAGGAACCAATCAATAAAACCAAACTTATATTCCCGAAGAACATCTCAGTTTTATCAATCACCTCACAATAGTCTTAATCGACGCAGCGAAAAAAATATTGTGGAATCACAAACGATGAGACGAAGATGTTTGTGATTACTTTTATGTCTTGCCTATCGGAGATAGAAATCTCAAGCCAATTATTACAATTGTACTCGTACGATAGAAACAGCAAGATCAGATCATACAACTACAAGAAAAGTAGTATCGGTCTGACTTCACAATCCCAATGAAGTCTTTAAGTCGTTAACCTGGTTTTAGAAGAAGAAAACCAAAGGTTAAAGGAGAATCGACTCTAGCTTAGCAAACTAGTATCACATAGAATGTGTGGGGATTAGGTTTCCCAGTTGCTAGAGTTCTCCCTTATATAGTCTTTCAAATCAGGGTTTGCAATCAATGTTAGCTTAGTAACAAAGCATTCAATATTCATCGTTAGATGAAAACCTGATTAGATACATGCTAATATCTCTCCACCGTTAGATAGAAAACTTAGCTTGCCATACACACATGTACTTAACGATTTTTGGTTTGTGTAACCGTACCCAAACGTGTATAATAGTTAGTTCAATATTAGTCAACCAAATGGTTAGCCAAATGATAACTTTCATATCAACCATATTCTTCTTCACCATAACTAGTCCAAATGACTCAAATGAACTAGTTAGAGAGTTGTTAAATTTCTATGAGATTTTATGTACTACACAAGACATAATTGAAGCAAAAACGATGTGATTCACTTGAATCGATTCATGAACTATAAAGCCACGGTTTGCAATATCATTCCTTAGATAATTTAGATAAGTTCACGAACATCGTTTTTAGACATAACCACTCAAGTTCGCGGACTGGGTTCGCGGACTTAAGTAACCGATTGGAGTTCATAAACTCTAGCATAAATTCTCGGGTTCGAGAACTTCCGTAAGTTCGCGGACTGAAACCGAGCTACAACTCCAGCAGAAATTCTCGGATTCGAGAACTACGCATGTTCGTGGACTGGGTTGACTGCTCAAGTTCCGGTTTTCACTTGATCAACAAAGTTCGCAAACTTCGGTTCAAGTGCTAAGGACTTATAAATATATGTATTACCACAACAATGTTTATATCCCCCAGTGGTTATATTGTCTAAACTCTTATTTCAATCATTGAAACATTCTCAGAGGACGTCATATAGTTGTTATTCACAAACTAGTTTTTTTCAGAGCAAATTCCAAAGTGATTGAAATATAACATGACTTTCGTCACTGGGTAAAGATGAACTTGGGTAAAGCGAAAGCTTTACCAACACACATTTCGATAAATAGATAAGCGAGATATACATAGCTCGAAATGTCACATGTGTACATGTTTAGTCTATACAGTAAAACGACTTTTGTCTCAAGATAGGAGATAAAGTAGATAGACTTTTGAGTGATATATAAGTTCAAGTCTCCACATACCTTTTAGTCGATGAAGATCCATTGGTTCCTTGAGTAGTCCGTCGTCTTGTATGATGAATTCCATGGAGTTCTTGAGATCAACTACACTTTCTATCCTAGTCTGAGACCTTAGATATAGTAGACTAGAAATCAAGACTTTATAGTTTTGGTCACTAACATTGATAAACATGCTTGATATAGAAATGCATGCGAGTTCGACCGAGCAATGCTCTAACACCAAGCAACTAAACCTATAGTTTACCTAGTTCCCTCAGTATCCATGTGCCTCCAACTTGCAATAAGTCACGTACTTGGAACATTTTCTTTGGTTCGTATTCCAAACAGTAAAGAAACAAAAAATATGTTCGGTAATAACACTTTTCAAATAACGTGATATGAGTTTGACAAAAGGCTCTTCCGTTTATCCCAATAAACTCCTTTTTCAGGTTCTTAGATCTATCTAATAACAACTACCAAAGTAATTGTTTAGATTTTGTAATCAATACATTGAATCACAAAGAATTGTATTGATGTCGATATACTTAACTAATCAATCCAATCTATTACAGAGATAAACCGATTATAGTTGGATCCCTTTCCAGCCAAAACAAGTTTTGTGCACACCAAATATTATGAACCCAAATATCTTTTTGTCTTCAAATCTTCTTAGATCTTCAATAAAAACCTGCACACAAACCACTTGAATCTCTTGTGATCAATCACACATAGAACGGATTCTGTTAACGATGGATTATCACAAGATGCCTTTAGATCTACAAACAGTCTAAAGATCTCCCGTCGAAACTTCGATCTAGTTTGAGTGAATCTTATATAAGAAGAGAAGATTCTCAAGCATAAACAAACTAGCTGCAATCAAAGTTCAACAACCGTTAGTTAATCAAATCAATCGAAAACTAATAATAAACTGCAATTATCTAGTTTCCCACCAACGGTACTAATAGAGCTTCTCAATCCCAAAGAAGTCTTTAAACCGAGCGGCCGTAAGAGATTTCGCCTAATTATGTTTCTTTCCTCTCCGAATAGGCGGCTCCACCAGTAAAAACACAACTAGGTATTTTTGCTGGCTCTAAGGATTAGTTTGCTAGAAATGCAAACTTCAGTATTTATAGAAAGGAAGTTTGGACATCAAGGAATTTCCAAAACCGAATATTCTCAAAGATATGCAATAAGGTAAAAAACAGTTTTCATAATTCCTGGAAATGCTTTGTCCAAATATTGACCGAAATCTTAGTAGAAAATCTCCAACTAGTAAATGCACATTACTAATTTTTATTTTCTAAATATATACATTTTAATTGCTGGAAATTAAAAGCTTTTAAAACTAAAAACCTTAATTAAAATATTCTTAATTTATTTCGATCCGAGATTCTCCTTTAGCTATTAAGGAATATCTTTGAACAATAAAAGATAAGAGTTAATGCACATGTTCAAAGTATGTCGACATCTTTACTTTGTAAATCCTTTTTCATATTTACAATCTTGGAACCTATTTGCCACACTTCCAAACAAGTTTAGAATTGGTTCATCTGACTTCCAAGAACTATGTGATTGATTATCCTATAAAATCACCATTAATGGGTTTCACGGTTCTACCTCAACATAAAGTTTCGGTTCTACATCCAAGTGGGTACTAGAATCAGTTACACTAGTTACCATAAAATGACTAACTAAGTACTAGGATCGGTTACCACTTCTTATGGTAAAACTTGTGATCGGTTGACCAAGTTATAGGATCCGTTACACCAACTTACTAAAACTTGTTAAACCTCTTACAAGGATTTATTACACTCACTCTCTTGTGATCGGTCACACTTCTTACTAGGATCGGTTGCCCAATGTCTAGTATTTAGTCACATAAATTTCAAGATATCGATCTTACCATCTCAGGTGATAACTTAAGATCAGTTTCACTAATAAAAGTCATACCAATACAAAAGTCAGGACCTGTGAATAGTTTTACCAAGATACATAAACAAGTTATGAACGGTTACGCTAAACACACATATTGGTAATTCAAAAGATTTGCAATGAATAATAATACCAATAAGCCTAACGATTTCCCTTTCGATTCACAAAACAAGTTTATGAATTTACTTCATTTAAACGAATGTGAAACATTGTTTCCTAAGAAGAAATATTCACCCATACCCATACATAATCACAATAGAATTCATACGATTATGTCGATGTCTTATATACGAAGTTCAAAAGATAGACGTTATACTTCGTATTGTAATTCCTTAATACTATGTCTAACTAGACTATAATCTTTTACAGGTTTGGAGTTATGTTTTCAATATGCATAACTTGCAAGATACATTAGGAATGAAACAGTTCAAGTCAAAAATTACTAACCTCAAGTGGAAGGATGATGTCGTCATTGTAGTTCTTTACTTCTTCACATTCTTCAAGTCTTCATGTAATACTTGTAAGTCTCATATCCTAGTAACTTTCTAGCTAACCTATACGAAGTTGACTCTAGTAAATAATCAAGCGACTCTTTAAATGAGTTTTGATTCACTAAAATATGACAACCAAACTTGACATACCAATACTTGGTGGGTTCAACCGAGCTATGCTCTAACAATCTCCCCCTTTGTCAATTTTAGTGACAAAACTCTTACATCATATGGATAAACAAATTACAAGAATTCATTACACATATGCTTGATTCCAAGTTTCAAAAACACAATAACATGTATAAATTCAATCCTTTATATGTCGTTGTTGGCATTATAATAGCAAAGCTAATACTCCCCCTAGAGGTAAGATAGGTAGATTTTCAATCCGCACGTCTTTGTTATTCCCTTTATAGTTAAGATACACAAGTATCAATATGATATGCTACTCCCCCTTAGTCTATGCTTTACTCTGTCGTTAGATATAACGTTTAAGCACCATTGTCCTTTCCCTTAGTGATATCAAATCACTTGTTTACTCCATATATTTTTTCCCCTTTTTGTCACAAAATGACAAATGTATGAGTAAATAAAGGACAAACCGAAAGGATCTTACAAATCTAACAAAGAGACTTGCAACCTATAAGAGTTAAGCACGAGGGTTCCACACACCATTTTTGGTAACCAATATCAAAACCGAAATTACAAGTAATTTTTTTTTGATATGTTACTAAGGAAACAATTTCCCGAAGAAATTTTACCTAATAGTTTATCAAATTAAAAATTGACTAGCATCTTAGTTATTTTGCTAAACCGATTGTACAAATACAGTCGCTTATTTGATAAGACCAAAATAAAGATCAGAATTAACTCTATTTTTCTCATCAGGCTCTAATTATTCTCATCAATAACTTAGACCTTTCACTTTTAAACAAGACAAGTACTAGGTTAGTTAACTACCATTTCTTGTTAAGGCATTCGATTAGACGTGAATAACCGAAACCTTCACTTGGATAAGTCTAACTAAGATCATAATTAACTTAGTTTATCTTATCCGATAACCAATTGTGAAAAGACGAAGGTACCCAAATATACCTCAATCCAAAAAAAAAAATCCACCTATAAGCCCTTTCTCCGAAAATGATTGTTTATGGACCGAGTCAAGACAATACAACTAATCGGTTCACACTTCGTGTGATCGTCTATGGATATGAGATCGAGACAATATAATAACGAAGTATGTTTACTTGATAAAAGGTTCAGACTTAACCAAGCACAATAGGATTACTATCAAGTAAATAAGAATTAACGTTTGTGTATTTTACTTCTAATTATAATAAAAACAATTATAATTGTAGGATCAGAATATTGTCACAACAATATTCTTGAGAAATAAATAATTGTTCTGCGATACATCTATAATAAACGACTACTCTGCGATACATCAGTAATATTCTGCGACACATCCAAAGATGACTTAAACAATGACGTAATAACTGAAAACGACAGAAACACGAAGAAAGTGTGACATGTCTGCGATATATCAATAAAACCTGCGAAAGTTAAAGGCGGTGCTAACTGCGATTTATCGCAATAACTCAGATCCGAAATTGAAGGGAATCTTAGCTGTAAATGAGCTGTCATGAGCTGTAATCCACTATGTAAATACCTATATAAAGAAGATGAATAGTTCCAGAGAGGGTAATGAATTTTTGAGTGTTAGGAAAGTTTTAGGAGAGAGAAAATCTTTATCTAAGTGTTCTTTGTTCTTGATTTCTGTAATTCCTTAAGATCAAATTAATAAAAAGTGTTCTTAATCTTCAAATTATGTCATAGATATTAGTAAATTCTTGAATAGGGTGTAGTGTGGGAATTCCTGCAACTACATTTTGGCGTCCAGAAACAGGGAGAATCAAGCATGAGAAATTTCAAATCACAGTTTGAAGATTTGAAGAAATTATTAGAATTTAAGAGAAATGGCTAGAAGGAGAAGAAATACATCAGAACCACCAACAACAATGAGAAGAAGTAAAATAATTGCATGGGAAGGAACAGGTGAATTGGAAGGATCTTTAAGGAACAGATTAGGAAGAAGTAGAAGGAGAAATGAAGCAGAAAATTTAATCCAACCACCAAATCAACAAACGCGAGAACAAGATAGAAATATGGATTATGATAGAGTAAGTGTGCATACTTGGAGGTCGGATTCGATAGAAGAGGCGGAAAATCAAGAGGAGGAAAGAAATCAAGAAATGGATGGAGGATTAATTCATGAAGAACATGAAATGGAAGATGCTTTAAGACAAAGGATACAGGAAGAAAGAAGTTTAGAGGCAGAAGAGCGTGCCAATCTTACAATACAAAATCATGAATTAAGAATGGAAAATTTGAGGTTACAAAACAGAAGATCGAGAAGAAGCATGAGATCAAATTTAAGATCATATAGAGAAGAAACAAGGCATAATCTCTCTATACAAAATGTTGGGGAGAATTTGATAAATGATCGTTATATTCCACGCGGGGAAACTTTAGACATTAGACGAAATCAGGATGAGGGAGAGAATCAAGAAGAGAGAAGGAGAATGTTACGTGATGAAGAGATTCGAAGAAATCGCAGGATTATCGAAGATGATATTGAGAGGCATTATATTGAGCAAGTACGCTTAGCAGGAGAAAGAGAGAGATTGCGAGCAGAAGTAGAAGTAGAAGAGCAAGAAATTCAAGCAGCGTTGCGTCAGAATAATCATGACAATCGAGAAAGACGACGTGCGCAAAATCGTAATAATGATAACCTCAATGAGGAATATGAGAGAATTCGCAGAGACATAGAAAGGCAACGAAGAGAAAAAGTAAGGGATGAGGAAATTCATGGAGAATAGAATGAAAGACAAATTAACTTGCAAGAAGAAGAAAGTCGCAGAAGAAGGCAAAATCAAGATGTTGGAGAAGAAGCGAGAAACATCGCAAGACAAGAAAGGCATGAACGCAGACGAAGAGAAGCTGCGTTGAAAGGACCAATGGAGCAGAATTCTGATAGGAATGAACAAATCTTGCGAGAATTGGCAGAAATGAGAGGTATAATAAATAACAGAAGAGAAGGAGGAAGAAGGCAACTTGATGAGGCAATCGAAGAGGCTGCGAAAACTCCATTTACTCAAGAGGTACAATTAGGAGGGATACCTCCAAAATGCAATTTACCAGTGTTGACCAGTATATTTGATGGAATTACGTGTGCTATCCCACATATCAAAGCTTATATTCGATGTATGCTACAATGGGAGAACCATGATGTCGTTTTGTGCAAATATTTTGCGTCAAGTTTAACTGGCGAAGCATTGAAGTGGTTCGAAAGTCTTCCCAAGAATACAATAACTTAGTTCATGCACTTGCAAACCACTTTCTTAGGAGCCTACATCAGCTATAATTCTGCGCGACCTAGAATTGAAGATGTGTTTGGATTGAAACAGAGGGTTGGTGAGAGTTTAAAGCACTTAACCATAAGATGGAGGACAATGTGTAGTGAAATGGCAGGAAGAGTAGATGAAAGATATCTCATTTTGTCCTTCATAAATGCTATGTTTGCGATAAATCTATTATACATCCAGGTCTTCAGAGTTAAAAATACAATCACTATGACAGATTTGCGAGAATTGCAAGAGGAATACATCACTTTGGAGGAAAAACAAAATGAGATGGAGTCTTATCCAACTCTTGCAGGCACAAGTTTAGCCGCAGCAAATGGAAGTTTGTTACCAAGGATGATTGATACAGTAGCAAGTACTTCCCAAAATCCGCGAGAGAAAATGGAGACTGATAATCAACTTAAGATAGTAGCAATGGGGAGTAGAGATCAAGAGGAATTAGAAAAGGAGAGAAATTTTTATAATCGCAATAACAATAATAAGGTCCCACGGTTTGATCAACCGCAGGAAACTTATGGTGGACAGAGGCAGAATTATTCAAGAGAGCAAAGAGGTCGAGGAATAATGTGGGAAGATATCAAATTGCCGCCTTTAAATACTGGTATAGACAAGATTTGGGAAGCGATTATTTTAATGGAGAATATACCCTCACCCTGGAACATGGGGAAGGAACCACATCCCAACAACCACAATCAAGAATTTTGTCCTTATCATCATTTTCATGGTCATTCTGTGAATAATTGTAGAAATGTGAAAAGAATCATTTTGCGAATGATCGAATAAGGAAAATTAAATCATTTTTTAGCAAGATATTTACAACCGCAATAATTGCCGCAAGCACCAGAAATTCGCAGAGTTAATGTTGCAAAAGAAGCAGAAACATTTGTCATTGAAGTAGGAGCTACAACAAAAAATCTATTCTGCAATTCAATTGTACATTCACAAAAAACGATATAGGATTTCCATGACAATGTGCTAAGCAGAGTATTTGCAAGGGATATAGAGGGAAGAGAGGTGATGAATATTGCGAAGATTTCTCCGTTAGAAGAATGGCAGAAACAAGTTATCTCTTTTACTGCAGAAGAGATACCAGAGCCTGGGAAGATGCATGACAACCTATTGGTGGTGAAATTAGAGATAAATCCAAAATACAGAGAAGAAGAAGATAATGATGATGCAGCAAGTGATTCTTGGGCAATAGATAAAGTTTTAATTGACACTGGAAGCTCGGTGGATATTTTGTTTTATCATACTTATCGCACAATGGGTGGAAGAGATAATGAGATAATCCCTTCAACTTACAAGATCTATGGTTTTAATGGCACCTCAAACAAGCCAAAAGGAGAAATTACTATGGAAATTCCATTGAACAAGATATCTTCAAAAATTAAGTTTTGCGTAGTGGATATAGAATCTCCTTACAATGATTTAATTGGAAGGCCATGGATCCATGGGATCTTGGGCATAGCATCAACATATCATCAATGCATAAAGTTTCCACATCCTCATGGTATTGGGATAATTAAAGGTGATTGGTTTGAAGGCAAAAAGTTTTATGAAGTTGACATTAATACTTGCGAAGAAAGAAGCGCCCGAAATCGTAATTGGCAACATAACAGGAGGCAAAATCAGAGAGCTGCGAAATTGATGGTGGACAATATAGAGTTGCGGAGAAAGGGTATACTTCAAGAATAGTTTGTTGCAAAAGATTCAATAACGATTGATCATATGAAGATGAAGATAAGTATAAGATGTTGCGATGAATCGTTTCTCGCAAGAAAATAAATAAAGTAACAAGAGGTTGAGAATAATCATTCATCACAGAAGAAAAGAAGTGCAACAATATCATGTTGCGAACAATTGAAAAACAAGATGATTTCGAATCATATAATAAAAACTCTGCTCAAAAATGAGAAAATTTTCTATTAAAAAGGAAAAGTTGGTGATTTCTAATCATATAAGAATTTTTAATGCAAATGCATAATAATAAGGGTGCAAATCGCCTAAAAATATATAAGAACGGGATGAACTTTTATGGCGTACACCTTAGTTCGCGGATTCTATTCCGTAAGAGGAAATGTCCTTAAAGTGCGTCATAAGGGGGGTATCTCTTTGCATGGCTATGGGAAAGGCTATACCACTGCTGGAACCTAGTCATGGATATTTGGGATTATTGAAAATCCATCCGGGAGAGATAACTTGGATTCCCAATTATATAAGGTTATACCCTGGTTGGGCGCCCGAGAGTTTCTCCTAAGGAATGCAATGTATGATCAAGGCGCCGAGGTACACGGTTGAGCTGTGGGTGCCCGGGATGGATGAACCTACCCTGGCCATCCATGGAAAGTCTTGGCTTACGATGTGTTCGGCCCGAAGAAAACCCCACTTAGGGTGCAGTCTTGTAACTATAAGCCATATAAGGCATAAAGTACAAGGCTGCGAAAACAACTGGTTGTTGGCAGAACCGGATGGGAAAGTGCTAGTCTTGTATGGCCGATGTATAATCCTTGAAGGGGAAACCGGGGGAGAGATAAGGGCGATACCCTCCATTAGGGAGCTGTGTATCAAAAAAGATGGCAATGTCATGGGACTTTATATTCGCAAGAATATTTAGGCCCGTCATATTGTCGCGTGACAGAGACAGCAATGTCATGGGACTTTATATTCGCAAGAATATTTAGGCCCGTCATATTGCCGCATGACTGGCCAAAAAGCCTAATAAGAAATGTTAAGATGATATCAATGGGTTTTTGCGATAAGATCAAATAATGAGATAAATGAAATCAATAATAAGAGGATATAAATCGCAAAGACGTCCTGCGATTTCATCGCAAAGACGGCAATATCATAAGTCTTAAAAAGCAAAGAGAGATTAATCTCACAAGATGGCTTAGATTTATCATATTGTCGCAGAAATTAAAATTAAATGATAAGACAAGATCAATGGATTATTACGCATAAAGGTAAGAATGTCCTGCGATCTTGTCGCATAAAAGTGTTATAATAAGACCTTTAACTAGGAAGGCAAAATAAGACCACAAGAAAATTATGTCTGCGAAACATATAGTTCGAAGAAAAACTTACGATGATTCAATAATCATATTGCGGATTAATAACAAGAGGCAAGTATGGGAACGATATATAAGAACAATAAATATTGTTATTAATCATTATATGATAAATTCATATAAATAACAGATGGATAGAGGCAAAAAAGGAATTTATATATATTGAAGAACATCAGGAATTACAAGTATTTTGCAGAAAGAATGATACAATTTGTCGCAGATAATTATCGCAAGAAAGAAAGGGAAAAATACAGGAGAAGATCAAAAAGAAGAAGCAGAACTATTGGGATTTATCTTCGCCATTATCTTCATCTTCATTATCTTCATCATCAGTTTCTTCTTTATCTTCGCTTTCATCCTCATTTATATCAGCCTCACTGTCAGAAATAATTGGTACTTCAGAATTGGGTGGGATATTTTCCAAAAGGCAAGGATATAAACTAAGGGGAAGATCATTATCTTGGCAGACTTTCTCAATAGCATTATTACGAACGGTGAGAAGGTTACTACGCAAACTGGAGTTGGATATCTTTATCTTCTCTCGCAGTCTAGAGATTTTATCATTGCGGGAAGCAAGATTGTTTACAAGACTATTTTTTCTTCTTCAAGATCTGCTATCTTTGAAGAATGTTTTTCTTCAGATTCTGCGATGATACAATAACAAATTAGAAATTTATCAAAAATTTACAAAAAATATAAAGATGTTAGAGGAGCAATAAATAACCTTCTCTTTCATGAATCATTTCTTGTATCAAGGTTGCCTGTTCGGTATAAATACTGACATCTATTGCTAAGTTTTTCCTAGCATTATCGAGAATTGTCGCAGCCCATGCGAATTCATCATCATTTTGAATGAGAAGATGGGAACGGATTTGTTTTTCTCTTTTAAGAAGTTCAATGTTTTCATCCTTAAGTCTATCTCTCTCAAGTTCAGTGTCAATAAGGGCATTGCAGAACTTTGATAGAGCTTCAGCACCTTGAAAAGTAATGCGTTCTTTATCCTTCTCAAGTTCCTTCTTTTGGGCTTTCAAGGTTTTGATTCCTTTTCCAAATTCATCTCTACAAGTCTTAAAACTATTGGATATACTCAAAGTAGATCTATAATCCATTCTTATAAGGGAAATGTGATATTTAAGCTCATCGATAGACAGAGCATTAATTTTTTTCATCGGAATAATTATTTAAAGCGTCATTAAGACGCTGAAGAAGAATGGATTCATCTATGGGTTCATCAAAAGAATTGAGAATAAGAGCTTCATCAGTAAGATTATAGGCATCTGCAAAATGGTTGTTCAAATAAGCTAAAATAGCAAGAAAGAAGAAAGTAAAAAATAAATAAATAAATCATACCAATAATTTGTTTGCAGAACTTCTCCTTGTCAACTAGTTTTTGTTGAAGAACTTCAATATCTACTTCAAGCGATTTATTCTTGTTAAGGAGCTCAGTATTCCCAGATGCTTCCAATTGCTTACATTTTTCGTGAAGAATGGATATTTCATCTTCATATTGCTTATTCTTTTCGCGAAGTTTCGCAGATTCAGATTGCGAATCAGTAATCCTTTTCTGCGATAATGATAATCTATTTTCTAATTCCGAAGCAACAGAAAAAGAAGCTCTAGAAGTCTGTGGCATATAAGAGGAAATAAGTAAGGGTAAGTAAAATATCTTCGATATTCATGACAAGTGTAAATTTTACTACAAGAAAAATAAAAGAAAAGGGGCATACCAATGAAGCTAGTGCATGAAGAAAATCTGGGTTGATAAATCTCGAGACTCCTTTAAGATCTTTATTATTAGTTAAGATGGAAGCATCGCAGATTTTTGAGAGATAATTGCAAGCGTGAGCAGTATCGTCATCACCAATACCTTGCATGTGATTCCTAAAGATATTTGACAATTGATCCATGGGAGTCTCAGGTTGAGAAAGACCCATCGCAGATCTAACTCTTGCGGAGGAAAAACGTATTGAAGAGGTGCCCACAGTAGCATCATTATTAATTCTTCCACTTTCTTCAACCTCATTATCTTTTTCAGCGACAGAAGAAATTTCTTTAAGTGGTTGAGTTTTTCTTCTCTTTTTTGGGGGACTCTCAGCAGTATGATTCTTATTACGATGAGGAGAAGTGCCAGAACTCTCATTTGGAGTTACTACTTTTTTTGCCTTTATCCTTGGCTTCAACTACTACGACGAATGGTATTTCCTAGAAAACAACCACACATGAAGATAAGAAACAGGGGCAAAAATATATTGTTAAAAGTTATAAGAGAATGTTTCTTACTTCATCTGTGAAGGTTTTCAAAAAAATTAGGAGATTAGGATTCCCAGTACTGGCGTAGCTAGCCTACATTTTTCCAATATGATAAAAAATAATTCAATAACTAGTAAGAACAGTATATTTATCTAAGTTTGCGAATAATGATTAATTTCGCGAGATATACCTCAGAATTCTTTTCGGGCCAATTAAAAACCCAAGGACGATAAGCCGCAAGATATGCAGGATTCGCAGGAAGGTTAAGAGTACCAGAAATATATGGACCTTCAAGGAGGAGTGGAAATCTGCACCATTTATCATCCTTGGAGAAGCGTGGACCATTCTTTCTTGTGGAATGATAGTCTATATCTTGCATAAGAATTTTATCCTTCGCAAATTTTTTATCCCTATTCAAACGAATAGCCCAACATGTGCTTTCTTTCTTCATTGGAATCACTTGATAATTTGCAAAGAAATTCTCCACGGTATATTTCCCAGGAATAATTGGGATTTTTTCATAATCAGGATGTTTCGCAGTATTAGGATAAAGAGATCCTTTACCAGCTCCGAGGGAGGCATATTCAAGAATAAGACGTATACAATCCCCACTTAATTGGCAGATTGCTCGCGAAAATTTAACATGAGAAATAATCTCATAAAAAAGAGGGAGATTTGGGTTATAAAGAGGAATAGGAAGGCCAGCTTCTAATTGACCCAGCGAAACAAGGATTTTCTCGTTAGAAGAAGGAAATTCCAAAACCAGATCAATGGAAAGTTCAGTATCTGAAGAATGACCAGGGATCTCAGAAAGTTTGAGTCCTAGTGTTTGAAGTTTCTGTTGGTGTTTTTGAAAAGTGGATTGACCTAATTTTTTAGCAGGAGCCATTTCTTAATATGGGAACGATGATTAAGGCGAAGAAGAGTAAAGAAGGAAAATTGAAAGAATAATAGATCCGGAATTTGCGGAAGAAGATGAGGAACAGTGAAGTTGCAGAGAAGAAAAGAGAAAGTAAAAAGAAGAAAACAAATTAGTAGAGAATGTATTTATAGGAGAAGAAAGTTCTCGAGAATATCAATGCATTCAATGAAGAAAGGACGTGAATGGTCAGAATTCAACGGTCGAAAGAATACGTGTCAAGGAATAAATGGAAGGAAAAACATGCGTAGAATATCTAGCGATGGATGCAGAGACGTGTCAGAATAAAGGAAATATGAAAAGACAGGAAGTTGCGGCAAATCAAGAAGTTTAAATTCTCATGATCTTTATCTTCTTCGCAGAAAAGATATGAGAATAGGAAAGATGTAGGATCAGAATATTGTCACAACAATATTCTTGAGAAATAAATAACTGTTCTGCGGTACATCTATAATAAACGACTACTCTGCGATACATCAGTAATATTCTGCGACACATCCAAAGATGACTTAAACAATGACGTAATAACTGAAAACGACAAAAACACGAAGAAAGTGTGACATGTCTGCGATATATCAATAAAACCTGCGAAAGTTAAAGGCGGTGCTAACTACGATTTATCGCAAGAACTCAGATCCGAAATTGAAGGGAATCTTAGCTGTAAATGAGCTGTCATGAGCTATAATCCACTATGTAAATACCTATATAAAGGAGATGAATAGTTCCAGAGAGGGTAATGAATTTTTGAGTGTTAGGAAAGTTTTAGGAGAGATAAAATCTTTATCAAGTGTTCTGTGTTCTTGATTTCTGTAATTCCTTAAGATCAAATTAATAAAAAGTGTTCTTAATCTTCAAATTATGTCATAGATATTAGTAAATTCTTGAATAGGGTGTAGTGTGGGAATTCCTGCAACTACAATAATTGTGAAAATTGAAAAGTAAAAGACACAACAAGATTTTGTTAACAAGGAAACCACAAATGTTGAAAAACCTCGGCACCTTGTCCAGAATTGAATACTCTCAGGATTAAGCCGCTATACAAAATCAAACCAACTTCGTATAGTTGATACCTAGCAACTAAACCTATAGTTCACCTAGTTCTGTTTGTATCCCTGTGCCTCCAACTTGTAAATAAGTCACGCACTTGGAAAAAATATTTTGGTTCGTATACCAAACAATAAAGGAACAACAAATCTGTTCGGTAACAACTCATTTCAACCAAGTGATATGAGTTCGACAAAAGGCTCTTCCGTTTATCCCAATAAACTCCTTTGTCAGGTCCTTAGATTTATCCAATAACAACTACCAAAGTAATTGTCAAGATTTTGCAATCAATACTTTCAATCACAAAGAAACGTATTGATGCCGATCTACTTAACAAATCAATCCAATCTATCACAACGATAAATAATTATATAGTTAGATCCTCTTTACCAGAAACAAGTATTGTGGACACCAAAGATTATGAACCCAAATCAGAAATATTATTCGTCTATAATAAATACCTGCACACAATCAACTTGAATCTCTTGTGATCAATCACGCACAGAACGGAGTCTGTTAACAATGGATTATCACAAGACGTCTTTAGATCTACAAACATCCTAAAGATCCCCCTCGAAAATTGGATCTAGTTTGAGTAAATCTTATATCAAAAGAGAAGATTCTCAAGCATAAACAAACTAGGTGCAATCAAATTTCAACAACCGTTAGTCAATCAAATCAATCAAAAACTAATAATAAATCGCAATTATCAAGTTTCCCACCAACGGTACTAATAGAGCTTCTCAATCCCAAAGAAATCTTTAAACCGAGCGGCCGTAAGAGATTTCTCCTAATCAGGTTACTCTCCTCTCCGAATAGGCGGTTCCACCAGTAACAACACAACTAGGTAGTTTTTCTGGCTCTGAGGATTAGTTTGCTCGAAATGCAAACTTTGATATTTATAGACCAATGAAGTTTGGACACCAAGGAATTTCCAAAACCGAAAATATTCTCAAGATATGCAATATATTCCAAATTCGGTTTCCATAATTTCTGTAAATGCTTTGCCCAAACAATGACAAAAAATCTCTTAGAGAATCTCCAACTAGTAAATGCACATTACTATTTTTTATTTTCTAAATATATGCAAAACTAACAACCTTAATTAAAAGATTCTTAATTTATTTTCGATCCGGGATTCTCCTTTAGCTATTAAGGAATATCTTTGAACAATAAAACATAAGCGTTAATGCACATGTTCAAAGTATGTCGACATCTGTACTTTGTAAGTCCTCTTTCATACTTACACTCTTGGAATCGATTTGCCACACTTCCAAACAATTTTAGAATTAATCCGTTTGTCTTCCAAGAACTGTGTGATTGATTATCCTATCAAATCACCAATCATGGGTTTCACGTAATACTTGTAAGGTCTCATGTCCTAATACTTTCAAGCTAAGCTATACGAAGTTGACTCTAGTACATAATCAAGAGACTCTTTTGTAGTTGCAGTAAATCCTACAATACATCCCTCACAAGAATTCATAACAATCAACACATTTCTCAAGATCAATAACGATACTTTTTATTAATTGAATCTAGAAATTTTACAAGAAGGAAGTGAAATCAAAAATACAACACTGTTTTGGACTTTCTCTCTCCTCAAAACTTTCTCAACACTCCAAAAATTATCTCTCTTTCTTACACTTATTCATCTCTTTATATAGGGTAATACATAGTGAATGACAGCTAAGTTGACCTTTATTTTCGGATATGATTTGCGGTATTTCGCAAGCTTACAAATGTTAATTTCGCAAACATCCTAAATTTTACTAGATCATCACACTTTTCTCATGTTTACGCTGTCATCATCTGTTATGTCATTTCTGAAATCACTCTGTGACGTCTTCGCAATGTTGTTGATGAAGATTTCGCAAGTGTTTTGTTGTTGCGATATTCTGATCCTACATCTTTAAATGAGTTTTGATTCACCAAAATATGACAACCAAACTTGACATACCAACGCTTGGTGGGTTCAACCGAGCTATGCTCTAACAATCTCCCCCTTAGTCAATTTTAGTGACAAAACTCTTACATCATATGGATAAACAAATTACAAGAATTAATTACACATACGCTTGATTCCCAAATTCAACAGCACAATAACCTATATACATTCAATCTTTAAATGCCGTTGTTGACATTATAGTAACAAAGCTAATACTCCCCCCTAAAGGTAAGATAGGTAGATTTTTTAATCCGCATGACTTTGTTATTCCCATTATCATATGATGATATGCTACTCCCCCTTAGTCTATGCTTTACTATTTCGTTATATAAAATGTTTAAGCACCATTGTCCTTTCCCTTAGTGATACCACTCAATACCAGTATCACTTGTTTACTCCATATACTTCTCCCCCTTTTTGTCACAAAATGACAAAGATACGAGCAAATGAAGGACAAACCGAAAGGATCTTACGAATCTCACAAGACTTGCAAACCTACAAGAGTTAAGCACGAGGGTTCCACACACCATTTTTGATAACTAATATCAAAACCGAAACTACAAAGTAATTTTCTTTTGATATGTTACCAAAGAAACAATTGCCCGAAGTAATTTTCCCTAATAGTTTACCAAACCAAAAATCGACTAAGCACCTTAGTTCCTTTGCTAAAATGATTGTACAAATACAATCTCTTATTCGATTAGACCAAAATAAAGATAACCCTATTTTTCTCATCAGGTTCTAATTATCCATATAACTTCGACCTTTCACTTTTAAATAAAACAAGTACTAGGTTAGATAACTAGCATTTCTTGTTAAGGCATTCGATTAGACTTGAATAACCGAAACCTCCACTTTGATAAATCTAACTAAGATCATAATTAACTTAGTTTCTCTTATCCGGAATCGAATTGGACTAAACAATTCATCCCGAAACCTTTTCTTTTGTTAAGCCATAAACAATTCATACAAACCAAATAAATCAACTTGTATAATTATTTACCTCAACCGGAAGCAATTGAAACAACATAGACATTAAAGCACCGAAATTTTGTAAACCTAAACGATTGATACCAAACAATAAAGCAAGATAACAATAGTTTTTCTTAACCGGAAATAATTGAATCACACACACATCCATACACAAATAATGGAATAAACATCAATTGTACCGAAATTTTGTTAAGCAAAAGCAATGAATATTATGCAATAAAATCATGCTTTTCTTAAACAGGAAAACGATTAACTAACAAAGTCGTTACCTCAAATTTCACATCCTCTTCTCCAATAATGTATGCATCTTCTTTCTAGGGAAAATTGATACCAAAATATCACTATGTTGTTATCCTTATGCAAGACTAAAGAACAACAACAACCAACCTTTGCCAGAGAAAGGTTGAAAACCGGTTTTAACTTATGCAATGCAAAAGTTGAAAACCCCAAAACACATAAGCTTTTATGCTAAACCAAATGATTCAACATATTGTGACTTTTTCACATATTGTTTCAATCAGAACCCCTCATGATCCTTTGATAAATCCTACCAACATGGGCTAGAACTTCATCCTTATAAACCAAAAAGTCACCCAAACCATAAGGGTTCACAACATATGAGATCGAATATCAAGGTTATGAAAACTAAAATCAAACATCCCATAATCATACATAGCAATAGTATAAAGCATTCAAGCACAGGCTATGTAAACCAAAAACTATCACACAAAAAAATGATAAACCAAATAATTTTATTCATAATAATAGTTTTATTCATAATAGACTAAAATAATTAATGAAAGAAATCAAAAACTGATGTCTATTATCTTTGATTAGGTATTACAGCAAATAACTTAATCTCTAGTGGTGCTCTTGTTGTTCACTGAGGTTTCTTCGGTGCTCAAACTTTTAAAGCATGTCTCAAGAGACTTGTCAGCAACCTATTCTTGTTTTTCAATCTTTTCAACTTGAACCTTCATATCAACAAGATCATCTTTTGTCTCCTCAATTTTATCTTTAAGCCAATTGTCATGTACCTCCTGAATTTTGGGCTTGATTAGTGGGATTCAGAAACTTTTGTTAGTTCTTACACTTTTCTGTTGGGCTTGTGTTTTTGTATTAGCATAGGTTATATTATTTCATAGAGTTTTGTGTGAGATTGATGTAATCCTGACTGTTGAAATTGTCAACCATGAGTGGGAAGTTAAATAACCTATGATTGTGTAAGAATTTGGCCATGAATGTAAACCTTATTTTCCTTGGAGAATAATTAGGCTTTGGTTTTTGAGAGAAGGTAGCTTGCTACCAAGTAATTCATCAACTCTTGTACTAGAACAATACAATTGGTATCAGACTTCCATTCTGGGACCTCAATCATGCCATGAGGTGATAAACACACCATTAACAGTGTTCATACACTTGCTCAGCAAAATTCCACCGCAATCCAAGAAATCCGTGATCAATTAAAGGTTCTTTCTGATGCATCAACTGCTACTGAGGTTAGATCGAACACCAATTTCGACCGTATCTTCAAAGCTTTGCAGCGTCTGTTACCCCCGGAAGCGCCATCCGAAGAAACAATCGAACCTAATTCTCATCAATATTCCTCAAACGGATCTCATCGACATCATGAGATGATTAACACTTCCCATAGTAAGTTTTCTCGAACTCCCAAGGTCGATTTTCCACGATTTGATGGTACTAATCCTAGGGGTTGGGCTCAAAAATGTGAACGTTACTTTACTATCCATAATTTTCCCGAATCAGAAAGAGTTGATATGGCTGCAATTCATTTTGATTCGAAAGTAGATCCATGGTTTTTAAATTATCAACAGGGTAAGCATAAAATGTCTTGGGATACCTTTGTTCATGATCTGTGTATTCGATTTGAGGACGTTGCACATGACAACTATGTTGGTAGTTTTAACAAGTTATCTCAGACTACTACAATTGAGGATTATTTTGATATATTTGAACACTTTAAATCTTTTATGGTAGCGAACAATCCAAAATTGCCTGAATCTTTCTATACTCTGTGTAGTTGCAGATTATCTTACAACTACACCCTCAATAGAATCCATTAATTTGATTTGATGATCTAATTTATTTGATATGAAAATGAAGATTAAAGTACTAAAATTGTAAAAGAGACACAAATATTTTTACATGGTTCGATCATTGTGATCTACATCCATGGTTCTTCACTAGTGATTGTATGAAATTACATGATTTTACAATTTAGGCTCCATTAAAGAATATTTGGAGCTCTAGATTTTTGGGGAAGAAGATGATAAAGAAAATAAATCTCTCCTAAATTTTTCTCTCTCTTACTAAAATTATTCTCCCCTTCTCAAAAAGACCTCTCCTTCTTCTCATGCCTAAATGGCTATTTATACGATCTTACAAAATGTTGACAACTAAACTATCCCTCAACTTCGGACTTGAGGATTTATATTGCGAAGCTTCGCAATCTACTTCGCAAATATCTTGAACCTTCACAAACTGATCACGCTTTCCTCATGATTTTTTTATCATCACCTATTGCGTCACTTATAATACACTTCTGCGAAATATTATTGTTGCGTCGTTAATTGTTCGCATAATAATAATGATGCGAGATTCTGCTCATACATCTTGCCTCTTTTTTCTTGGATATTGCGTGAAGAGCAATCTTTAAGAAAAAATCTGTTGTTGTAGTAGTTTCTGATCTTTGTTGATGAAGGAACAAGCGAAAGAATATCAAACTCAAAAAATATATACTTAATTATGTAGTTGCAGATTATATTACAACTACACCCTCAGTAGAATCCATTAATTTGATTTGATGATCTAATTTATTTGATATGAAAATGAAGATTAAAGTACTAAAATTGTAAAAGAGACACAAAGATTTTTACATGGTTCGATCATTGTGATCTACATCCATGGTTCTTCACTAGTGATTGTATGAAATTACATGATTTTACAATTTAGGCTCCATTAAAGAATATTTGGAGCTCTAGATTTTTGGGGAAGAAGATGATAAAGAAAATAAATCTCTCCTAAAATTTTCTCTCTCTTACTAAAATTATTCTCCCCTTATCAAAAAGACCTCTCCTTCTTTTCATGCCTAAATGGCTATTTATATGATCTTACAAAATGTTGACAACTAAACTATCCCTCAACTTCGGACTTGAGGATTTATATTGCGAAGCTTCGCAATCTGCTTCACAAATATCTTGAACCTTCGCAAACTGCTCACGCTTTTCTCATGATTTTGTTATCGTCACCTATTGCGTCACTTATAATACACTTCTGCGAAATATTATTGTTGCGTCGTTAATTGTTCGCATAATAATAATGCTGCGAGATTCTGCTCCTACATCTTGCCTCTTTTTTCTTGGATATTGCGTGAAGAGCAATCTTTAAGAAAAAATCTATTGTTGTAGTAGTCTCTGATCTTTGTTGATGAAGGAACAAGCAAAAGAATATAAAACTCAAAAAGTATATACTTGCCTCTATTCTTTTGCGAAGTTCTGAAGATTTTAAGATGTAATTAGAAGTATCATCTTGCGAAGTATAAAGTATGCGAAGTATCCTTGAAGAAGTATGAAATATCTCAGAAGAAGCAGAAGAAGTACTCAATCCTCGAAATATATAGGAAGTATGAAGTATCCTTAAGAAGTATAAGAAGTACTTAATCCTCGAAATATATAAGAAGTATTCTTCCTTGAATGAGAGTGATAAATATTGCCTCTGTTCATGTGAAATTATTACTCCATTTTTGGTTAGGATTCTCGTTGAGAAGATAAAGAACATAAAATGTTTTCTTAGTACCCATAGTTGCCTCTGTTCTTTATCTATGAGAGTAGAATCCTTAAGAAAATGTTGAATGAACGAATTGTTTCTTTATTCTTATCTTGCCTCTTCCTCATGTGATAATCTTCTTAAGAAAATAATCACATTCTTAAAACTCTGAATACTAAGAATAATTGGCTAATTTCTGAATATTCCTGCTAGATTCTGACACATTCTTTAAAATTCTGAGTCATTCTGCGAATTTGTAAAGTATTCTGCGATATTCTGAATAATGTTCCTGAAATAGTGCTGTGAATAGTGTTGCGAATAGTGTTGCGAATACTATTGCAAATACTGTTACGCATTATGATATTTATGTAATGATTATGTTATTAAATGCGTATGCGATGCTTATGCCATGAAATGCTTATGCAATTCTTTTATGATGCGAGTATGATGCTTGTATGATGAGAATGCTTATCTATTGTAATGTATAGCTAATGTTTGTGTTACTTAGCTTATTTTGTACGCAAGAATTGATGTAGCTCCAAATTGCTTCCATTCCTACACTATTAGTCTCACATGATATAATATAATTAAAATATTAAAAATGCATAATCTCAACTTCATTTCAATATATATGTTCGCAAGCTTGTTTGCTTACATATAATCATCTTCGCAAGTTTATTTGCGTATTCTCTTGTGGTCTTATTTTGCCTTCCTAGTTAAAGGTATTATTTTTCCATCTTTTGTAGCGACAACATCGCAGGACGTTCTTACACTTTCATGCAAAAACCCATTGATCTTGCCTTAACTTTTTTGTATAGTATTTTAGCCTCTTCAGGAAGTGTTGCGACAATATGACAGGCCTAAATATTCTTGCGAACATAAAGCCCCATGACATTGTCGTCTTGCAATGAAATCGCAGGACGTCTTTACACTTTCATGCAAAAACCCATTGATCTCATCTTAACTTCTTTATTATGTTCTGCGAGTTCTTTTTTTTTTTTTTTTTTAATTTATTATTTTTTTAGAAGGCTCGCAGAAGTTCAGCTGTTGCACAAATATGACAAGCCTTTATGTTTTTGCGAACAAAAAGCCTCGTGACATTTGCGTCTTATAGCACGTATCAGCTCCCTAATGAAGGGTGCTTCCCTTTATCTTCCCCTTGGTTTCCCCTTCAAGGAAGCGTACATCGACCATACAAGGTTAGCTCTTCCCATCCGGTTCTGCAAACAACCAGTTTTGTTCGCAACCTCTTATCCTTTTTTCCTATAGGGCTTATAGTTACGAGGTTGCACCTTATGGGGTATCTTTGGGCCAAGTGCATCATTTTCCAAGACTTGTCAAAAATGGCAGATGTGCTTCAAGCCCACCCGGCACTCTTGACTCAACCGTGTACCTCGGTGCCTTGATCGTTTTCTGCACTTCTTGAGAAAGACAGTATGCCTTTGTCGCCCTCCCTAAATCATGTTAGATCGCAAGATTAGGTTAAGAATCCAAGGTGTCTAACCCGGATAGGTACCCCGCTTTTGGGTTATGTACCCCGTAAAGTTCCATGTACTCAGGTTCCTTGGTGGTGTTCCGGTGTCCCTGAGCCATGGTTATAAGTACCCCCTTAAATGACGCACTTTAGGACTTTGCCTCTTACGAAATGTTGCTTCGCGAACTAGGGTGTACGCCACAAATGTTTTCCTGTGTAAAATTTTCTGCGGCTCTCTTTATTTTTTGGATGCTAATCACAGTTTGCATCTTTTCTTTATGAAAGCTAATCGCAAGTAAATTTTTGCGTCTTTCTTTAATGAAAGCTAATCACAATTGATTTTTGGCGGTATTTTTTCGCCTTTTATAAATCGAATCATAATTCTCTTTATTCGTAAAAACTCATCATTAATTTTTCATGTTGCGAAATGCCTCATTTCCTTTTCTTGTTTTTCAAAATAATTCCTTTATACGTTTTGAATAAATATACTGATTACCTTTTTGTTTCAATCCTTGAATAAATATGAGAAGTATTCATATCATGTCTTTAAATAAAAAATGTTCTATAGAAATATATAAATTTAATTTTTTTTTTTTTTTTTTTTTGTAACTTTGAAGTCTTTGAAATTTTTTGAGATCTTTAAATTTTTGCGATGAATTCATTTTTGAATCTTGCGATTGTACCGCTTTTCACCAATCTAAAAAATCTTTGAAATGTTTTGAAATCTTAGAAATTTTAGAAATCTTGCGAGTATATCACTTTTGGTAAATAAAATCAAAAATATCCAAGGAAATGGTACTTACCTTTTGCGGCTTGTTGTTGTCTCTTGCGAAGTAAATGGCTTGCTTGAAAATTGAGAATAAATGATAAATGAAGTCTTGCGAAATTAACTCTTGATCTACCTCTTGTGTAATGTTGCACCATACCAATTGTTCTAACCCTCTCTTGCAAAATATGTCTGCGAAATAATCTCCCATTTTCTTCTTGCGAAATAACCAAAGATGTTGCGAAGTAAATATTTGCACGGAGTAAACGAATATCTGTGAACACTTGTGAGGTAAACATTTGCGAAGTTCAAAATCACGAACTAAGATGTTGTTGCGAAGTAGATTAGTGGTTGTGAACTGGAAGAAGAACATATCATATAGTGTTAATGATTTAAAATGTTAATCAACATTAGAACAGCCGTAAGTCTTTTTCGCAAAATTAATCTTCTCTTCATTCATCGTCAGCTTGTTGCCTCTACTATCTTGATAGTCATTATTAGAGAAAACTCAATTTAATTTCTGCTGCGATCAACAAGCCAATTCCATTAGTAATCCTGAAAGGCTTGTGTTAATTTTCTTCATTCAAGGAAGAAAAGTTATCAATGAAAACTAATTTGAAATTATCCACAGGAAACATCCTAAATCAATTTGAAAATTTCACACCCAATTTTTCTTTGAAATTCATTGGATGGGTTTATAAAATTAGATTTTTATATCAATAGATATTTGATTAAAATTGGTTTTGAGTCAAGAATTTGGTTAAAAGATCGAAATTAAGAAAAAGTAAAATTTGTTTTTGAACCAAACTTTTCAAAATACTCATTTAGAATCAACAAATCTGAAAATTAAAAATAAAGTCAAGAGTTAAAGATAAAGATTTGTCCTTCTAGAAGCGATTGTTGATGCTCTCTTTCTTGAGCTCTTTGTTTGTTGTTCTTCAACATCTCCTTTGATGTTTATTGTCTGCAAAGGAAGTATTTGCTAAGAGAAAAATGTTTGCGAAGGAAGTATTTGCGAAGTAAAAATATTCCACGAAGTCAAATGTCTGCATTGTTGAGAGTTTTTGTTGGGGATGAGTCAAATGTTCTAAAGCTCTTGCTTTCTTTTAATTCGTTTAAATTTCTCCTTTCGCACTCGCGTGGAGCAAGTCCCTTTGTTTGCTGCAAAACAATTCTTCCCTGCAAAATAATTTCTCCTAGTTCATTTTGCTTTGCTATTATTGCGCCTTTGTCTCCTTTCCGATCGTGTGATATTCGCACAAATGTGATTTTTCCTTAGTTGATGTCCATGGTGGTCTCTGCTGTTAGCTCAAATTCTTCTTTTTTTGTTTTCTTTTATGCATCTTTTGATTGTGCTATACGAACTGGCATCATCTTGGTAATCTGTAGCCTTCTCTAACTCTGGTAGGTGAATGCAATTGTTTAAACTTGATGCTCCTGCTATTCGCAGCTATTTGTTTCACCGAGTTTTCCTTCCTTATTCTATAAATTCGTTCAGCTATCTTGGAAACCATGTTAATCTTGTAAATATCCCTATTCATTTTTGACACGAACTTTGAGTTTTGCTGTGAGTTGATCATTTGCCGATGATATATGTTCCCATTGTTGGCACAATGTCATGGCACAGTTTTCATCTCTACGAGCAACAAGTTCAGTTGAATAAATTTCTTTGATTGGA
Organism: Papaver bracteatum; assembly: GCA_023529315.1. Classification (NCBI taxonomy): domain Eukaryota; kingdom Viridiplantae; phylum Streptophyta; class Magnoliopsida; order Ranunculales; family Papaveraceae; genus Papaver; species Papaver bracteatum. The sequence goes on along the minus strand of JAJJWX010000269.1, from coordinate 1,541,134 downwards.
CTTATCATTTGATATTACTTAAAGCAATAATTTTCGAAGTTAGAAATTAGAGAATGAAAATACTTCCCTTTCAGTTGATTTGTTCGTGATCTCTATTTTACTCTCCAAGGAATTATTCTACCGATTAAGGTGTTTGCCGAAGTAATGCATTCATGCCTGACGATTGACGGGATAACTTGTTTCTTAATGATTGTTGATGAAGTAGGTGTTGTTGTCAAGGGAAGTGAATAAAATGCTTTGAACTACTTTCTTCTTTCTAAATAATCACAGGCTTTGTGAAGTAAACCTCCGTATGAAGTATTTGTTTACGCTGCGAGTGTTCGCAAAGTATACATCTGAAGCTGCGTCTTCTTCTCCTGGTAGGAATGCTTTTATTCGATTTTTCTTCGTAAAACCGATGTACAAAATCCTATTTTGTATGGCTTATAACTGGAGTTGCCGTGACTTCATTCTATGAACTGGTACATGTTCCAACTTAGATATGTGGCAAATCAACGCATCATTCATCCTCGCATTTGTTTAATAAAGTGGTCGAATCTAAACTTAGGTTCTGGATCCCTTCTTGGCTAACTCGTTCTGCTCTTTGCTGCTCTCTATTCTCTATTACTGGTCTCATTCTTGTCTATAGTTTTATCTCCTCATTCTGGGACTTCTTCATCTGATGATGATGACTCATTGATCGCAAGCTTTCTTTGCTGCGATCAATTCTTGGCCGCAGTTAACACATGAAATGGGAGCTTGCGATTTATTTACGCAATATTTCACTGTTTTATGTTCTTCTGGTTTAGTTGGATCATGAATTTCATCCTTTAGCTTAGTCTTGATTCTCTGAAATTCCTTGAGTCCTTAACGAAATCTGTTGCTGAATAATTAACTGCGGCTTAATATGTGAATCTTCGGCTCAACTGTATTGATTCTTATGATTAACAACTTTCAAATATGGCACTAATGATTTTTCATTCATGGCTTCATTCTCATTCATCTTCTGATTTTCTTCTTTTTCATTTCCTTTGCTCGTAACTTCCCTTATAAACTCTTCGCCTTTCCTGTGAAGTTGTATATCTCTCTGCGAAGCATTAGTTAGACTACATATTTTTGTAATTGGATTATGTTCGTGGCATCTGCGGTTGAATTCTTTCCGTCTTTTACTGTCTTTTGGGTAAATTGGTTACTCCTGGCTAATGAATTTTCTGCGAGTAAACTTTGATGAACTCTTCTGTGAGTGAAATCTTTGTAAATCGTTAATCGTTGTATGATGATGATCTCTTGGTGTTACTGAGTAAATTTTCTTTGTGCCGTTAATTGACTCATTAATTTTCCTTCTTTGCTTGGTCGTTTTGTTTCTTTGATTTATTCTGTATTGTATATCCTTCTGACGTAGAAACTCATCCCCTTTTACATAACTTCGCATTTTCATCTCTTTCTTTTATTTTCTTTAACTGTTGTCGATGTTTTGCTTCCTGAAGACACAATTTCTCAATTGAAACTTTCACTTTTCTTCTCAAAATTTGTAGACCTAATGGAATTCATCACCAACAGTAGCCATTTTTTCTAAAATTTCTTGAACCAACAAGTTACAGGAAGGATAAATCCATTACTCTTTCTCTGTTTCTAGCGCCAATTATGTAGTTGCAGATTATCTTACAACTACACCCTCAGTAGAATCCATTAATTTGATTTGATGATCTAATTTATTTGATATGAAAATGAAGATTAAAGTACTAAAATTGTAAAAGAGACACAAAGATTTTTACATGGTTCGATCATTGTGATCTACATCCATGGTTCTTCACTAGTGATTGTATGAAATTACATGATTTTACAATTTAGGCTCCATTAAAGAATATTTGGAGCTCTAGATTTTTGGGGAAGAAGATGATGAAGAAAATAAATCTCTCCTAAAATTTTCTCTCTCTTACTAAAATTATTCTCCCCTTCTCAAAAAGACCTCTCCTTCTTCTCATGCCTAAATGGCTATTTATATGATCTTACAAAATGTTGACAACTAAACTATCCCTCAACTTCGGACTTGAGGATTTATATTGCGAAGCTTCGCAATCTGCTTCGCAAATATCTTGAACCTTCGCAAACTGCTCACGCTTTCCTCATAATTTTTTTATCGTCACCTATTGCGTCACTTATAATACACTTCTGCGAAATATTATTGTTGCGTCGTTAATTGTTCGCATAATAATAATGCTGCGAAATTCTGCTCCTACACTCTGAGTTTTATTAGTGGTTTGAAGGATGAAATTCGTACTACAGTTCAAATGTTTAAGCCAGCAGATACTTCTCATGCTTTTTATTTAGCTAGAATGCAACAGGCTTCTCTGGTTAACACTCCTAAACCTATCAAGTACCCTTCTAGACCATTCTTGCCTTTACCTATTTATGTTCCTCAGAATTCATCCACATCCAAACCATTCTATTCTCCTTCTCATACACTGAGTAAACCTTCTACTTCTTCTTCCACCTCTTTCATTACTCACCCACCTACACCTACCAAATCTGACCCCCCACTTCCACCTATTAAAAATCTTACTCCTCAGCAAATGAAAATTCGCAGAGATAAAGGACTCTGCTATAACTGTGATGAGTTCTATAGGCCTGGACATCTTTGCAAAACTCAACAATTATTTATTCTTGTTGCTAATGAAGAGGAACTTAGTGATCAGAGTGACTTATCATCCCCTGAAGAGCGTATGACAGATTCTCCTTCTAGTTCAGATACCACAATGGAAATTTCCTTACATGCTTTGATAGGGGCTAGTATTCATGACACCATTCGTATTTCGGGACTTCTCAATAATCAAAACATTATAGTCCTCATTGACACAAGCAGTACACACAGTTTCATCGATTCTACACTGACAGATAGGATGGGTCTCCACGTCTCACCTACAAGACATATGCTAGTTATTGTTTCCAATGGAGATAGAACCATCAACAAAGGTGTATGTCGAGGCCTACAATGGGAAATGCAGGGTTACAAATTCACTGCTGACTTATGAGCTCTTCCCCTCGGTGGTTGCGACATGGTGCTTGGGGAAGATTGGTTACGTCAGTTAGGTGATGTAACTTTCAACTTTGCTCAACTAAAACTTTCTTTTATACATCTAGGGTGTCCAATTACACTAATTGGGAGTTCTTCTAAAGCTTCTTTTAACCTTATCAGTGCTACTACTCTTAAGAAATTCTTCAAAAGTAAGGATCCTGCCTTAATTTGCCAATTTTTCATGTTCATGCTACCCCTGTACAACAACTTCCTAGTGAAGTTTCCCCCTACTAGACTCCTTTGCTGATGTCTTTTCAAAACCCACCCAATTACCACCTTCTCGTCCACTTGATCATAAGATTCCACATAAACCCAATTCCACACCTACCTCCCAAAAGCCCTATAAATGTCCTTTTATTTATAAAGTTATAGTGGAACAGCTTGTCCAAGAAATGATATCTGCAGGGTTGATTCAAAAGAGTCATAGCCCTTTTGCTGCCCCAATCATTTTGATTAAAAATAAGGATAGAACGTTGCGCTTCTGTGTGGATTATCGCAAACTAAATGACATGACTGTGAAAGACAAGCTTCATATTCCCTTAATCGACGAATTGCTGGATGAACTGAACGGTGCAATTATCTTTACTAATATTGATCTACTGTCGGGTTATCACCAGATTTTGATTTATCCACCGGACATTCATAAGACAGCCTTCCGCACTCATCAAGGCCAATATGAGTTTTGTGTAATTCCCTTCGGCCCTACGAATGCTCCTACGACATTTCAGGCATTGATGAATGAGATTTTTCAACCATTTCTTCGCAAGTTTGTACTCATATTTTTTGACGATATTCTTGTGTACAGTTCCTCTCTTGCAGATCACCTGAAATACCTTCATGTGTTTTTTCCTTGGTTCATCAACATTCCATGTATGCTAAGTTCTCCAAGTGCACTTTTGCTCAACCTCAACTCGAGTACTTGGTCCATTTAATTACAGGCAATGGGGTAGCTGCAGACCCTGACAAAGTTGCTAATATGGTTCGTTGGCCTCAACCACAAACCTTGAAGCAGTTACAGGGTTTTTTAGGCCTGACTGGTTATTATCGTAAGTTCATTCAAGGATATGGCACTATTTGCAAACCTTTGATATATATGTTAAAGAAAGATTCATTTGTCTGGACAGAAGAAGCAACCACAACATTTTCCTCCATCAAAACAGCAATGACTCAAGCCCCAGTATTGGCTCTGCCTGATTTTAACAAGTTATTCACATTAGAGACTGATGCGTGCTCTAAGGGTGTTGATGCAGTGCTTCTACAAGACAACAGACCTATAGCATTTTTCAGTAAACCCTTAGGACCTAAAGCCGTGGCATTGTCAACATACGAAAAAGAGTTTTTAGCCATTGTAATGACAGTTCAGCGATGGAAGTATTATTTGGGACATGCTAAATTTGTGATCAACACAGACCACCAAAGCTTGAAATACCTCATGGAGCAGAAGCTTTCTTCAGCATTACAGTAGAAATGGCTAGTCAAGCTCATGGGTTTCGATTATGTCATACATTACAAGAAGGGCAAAGACAATATGGTGGTTGATTCCCTCCCTGGGCTACCACATGGATCTTGTTCTACACTCTTATTATCTCAACCTCAGTAGACTAGTGATATTATCTCCAGCTATGATTCAGATGAGGTGGCCCAACACTTAATCACTCAGCTTCTTATTTCTCCAACCATGCAATATTATACTTACCAACAGGGTATCTTAAGGTTCAAAGGGAGGATGTACATTGGTTCAGGTAATGGCATTCGAACTTCTATTTTACATTCAGTTCATTCATCTGCTGTGGGTGTCCATTCGGGCATTTTGGGTACCTATAACAGAGTTAAAGCTCATTTCTATTGGCCAAAGAGAAAGAGTGACATCATCCACCTTGTTTCGACTTGTGATATCTGCCAATATAATAAGGGTGCTCACTCCTTTCCTAGCGGACTTCTACATCCTCTTCCAATCCCTGACACTACTTAGAAGGATATATCATTGGACTTCATCGAAGGTTTGCCCATGTCTTTTCGAAAGAATGTCATTCTGGTAGTCGTAGATCGCCTTACTAAATACATCCATTTTATCCCACTCAGCCATCCCTTCACTGCCATAACAATTGCCAAAGAATTTATATCCAATGTTTTTAAACTGCATGGGTTACCAACCACTATTTTCAGTGATAGAGATAAAATTTTCATCTGTCAGTTTTGGCAGGCTTTGTTTAAAATATTAGGCACCACTTTAAACCTGAGTTCAACTTACCATCCACAAACAGATGGTCAAACTGAACGAACAAATATCTGTGTAGAATAATATTTACGATGTATGACAGGTTCCCAACCTAAATAGTGGGTTCAATGGTTATCTTTGGCAGAATATTGGTTTAACACCAATTATCATACAGGCCTCAAAATGTCTCCATTTCAGGCCCTTTATGGCTACCAACCTCCTCACTTGGTGTTTCCAATTCCAACTCCTACTTCTGTGGAAACTATTGAAGATTATTTGCAGGAACGAGATCTTATGCTATAACTTCTCAGAACTGATCTTTCTAAAGCACAGAACATGATGAAATTCTTCGCAGACCAGAAACGCTCTGGCAGGGAATTTGCAGTGGGTGACATGGTGTTTCTAAAGCTTCAAACATATCGACAGACTTCAGTATCTATTCGGAAGAACTTCAAGCTTTCCTCTAGATACTTTGGACCATTTGATATTCTTCAGCGTATCAGTGTTTTTGCTTACAGGTTAAAGATTCCAGTGGGTTATCGTATTCACCCCATATTTCATGTTTCCCAACTTAAAAAGAAAATTGGGTTATCGTATTCACCTCAGCTACCACTTGTTGATCACAACGGACATTTTGTTATAGAACCAGTAGCTCTCTTAAAGCGCAGGCTTACACTCCGAGGTGGTTTGTCCATCCCTCAAGTATTGATTCGGTGGTCTAATTCACCTCCTGAGGATGCTACCTGGGAGGATTCTTCACATATCCAAGCTCAATTCCCTAATTTCACCCTTAAGGACAAGGGTGCTTAAATGGGGGAGGCATTGTCATGTACCTCCTGAATTTTGGGCTTGATTAGTGGGCTTCAGAAACTTTGTTAGTTCTTGCACTTTTCTGTTGGGATTGTGTTTTTGTATTAGCATAGGTTATATTATTTAATAGAGTTTTGTGTGAGATTGATGTAATCCCGACTGTTGAAATTGTCAACTAGGAGTGGGCAGTTAAATAACCTATGATTGTGTAAGAATTTGGCCATGAATGAAAACCTTATTTTCCTTGGATAATAATTAGGCTCTGGTTTCATAGAGAAGGTAGCTTGCTACCAAGTAATTCATCAACTCTTTTACTAGAATAGTACACCAATCTTGATTTCGAACCGTCATTACTAGGTTGGTTCTTAGTTCTTCAAAACCTTGGATATGGTCAATCATACTATCATAATGAATCCACTTGGTTTTGGTTGGATCTTGTAAATTATAATCCAATAGACATGACTCATCTTGTAATCCAACGGAACTATCGGAATCATAATCATGCATGATTTTTGATATGATTTTCTTTTTCCTTTCTGTATTGATTCCTTGACAACCCTTAACCTTTTGAGTTTCCTCATTATTATCCTTTGTGACAATGCGAGTTATTGGAGGCATGCTCGGTTATTTAAATAGGGATTGATCAGGGTTTCAAAATACAATCAAGAGATAGTTTCTCTTTAAGAAGAGACAACTTTTGGACCGAAAATACTACAAGAATACATTCTATTTCCTTTGTCTGAACTTCTCATGTTGGAAGGCTTATAAAAATTCGAAAATGCCAAATAAAACCTATTTTTGGAAGATCATGATAAACTTGAACACTTTTTAGACAGTCATGGATCCGCAGTCATCCATAAAATTTCACAGATTTTTTCTGATAAACAATCATACAAAGATGTGCTCTTTTTTGTTGTTCTTTTATCATCCATAATTAAGAGCACGGAAGAGGATGAGAGTGCATAATTTTGATACAACTAGGTTGTATCGGAGTAAGCTATTTCTAGCTTACACCGAGTATCAGAACCATTGCTCATGTTTCTCCTTGGGAATTTCTGCCCAAAATATTTTCTCCCGGAATAATGATCCTTTATAACTCTAGAGATATGATCATGTGGAGGAGATGTACTGATGTGAGAATATTTAGGGATATTTAAATTTCTCTTAATTTTATCAATGAGATTTTCATAAGATTTTCTCATTATAAGGATTTCCTTATGATGCACATCAGTAAGACTGTCTGAAACAATTATCGGGAATTCCTGATTGTTTCTTTTGGCAGAGATTCTTCCTTTCCCTTTCTTCTGGAGTCGTTCTTCATCAAACCAGGAATTGTTTCGATATGGGTGAGGAGGAACCTTTTTACATAAGTGATTATCAATTCTTTCCTCTGATTCTTTTGAGTTTATCTTATCGGTAGTGGTATGATCTGTCTTTCTACTGAGGAATGGTCTTTCAGTTTTTTCAGACAATAAACTTCTTTCAATATTTTTACCACCGTATTTTGAAGAAGTATAAGTTTCATGTCAAGTGACTGAAAGTTGTATTCCTTAAGATCACTTTCACGGAATCGGTTCAAAGTTTCTTTTAGACAAGATTTCGCCTGATCATCAGTAGATATAGAAGATGGTTTCTTATCCTCTACTGACTTGATGTAGTTAGGAAAACTACCATCATCTTGATCTGTTTCAGATGTGACTAAATCGGTTTTAACACAATCTGTAAAAGTCAAGAAAGGAATTTTAGTTTCCTCAACATCAGAAGAAATCACAACAATATCATTAGTCAGATTCATAGGACGTCTCTCTTTATATTGAGTAAGATATTTACCTGGAGCTTCTATTTTGACAGTGAGATCCATATTCTCTTTGGCTTGAATATTCAGTTGAATGTCTTTATCTATGATCTCATGTTTAAGAAGATTTGACTCTGTCTTTAGTATTATCACTTTAGTACATAGATATTTTATAGGCTTTATGAGTTTTACCAACTCTTTATCAGCATCTTCTTTTCCATCAGAGGACGACACAAATGTTTTCGCAACTACTGGATCAAGAGTTAGCGAAATGGTAACATCTTCAACTTTTGAGTATTCATACTCTTACAGAACGTTAACTGAATCAGACATGGATTCAATTTCTTATAGGTTGGATCGCACCAAACACATATTGTTAGATCTTTTGGTGTTTTCCTGCTCTGATACCAATTGAAAATACGAGGGTACCCAAATATACCTCAATCTAAAACTTTTCCACCTATAAGTCCTTTCTCCGAAAGTGATTGTATATGGACCGAGTCGAGACAATACAACTAATCGGTTCACACTTCGTGTGATCGTCAATGGATACGAGATCGAGACAATATAACAACGAAGTATGTTTACTTGATAAAAGGTTCGGACTTAACCAAACACAATAGGATTACTATCAAGTAAATAGGAATTAACGTTTGTGTATCTTACTTCCAATTATAAAAACAATTATAATTGCAAAAATATAAAAGTAAAAGATACAACAAAATTTTGTTAACGAGGAAACCGAAAATGCATAAAAACCAGGGACCTTGTCCAGAATTGAATACTCTCAGGATTAAGCCGCTATACAAAATCAAACCAACTTCGTATAGTTGAGACCAAGCAACTAAACCTATAGTTCACCTAGTTTAGTCTGTATCCCTGTGCCTCCAACTTGTAAATAAGTCACGCACTTGGAACAATTCCTTTGGTTCATATTCTAAACAATAAAGGAACAAAAAATCTTTTCGGTGACAACTCTTTTCAACCTAGTGATATGAGTTCGACAAAAGGCTCTTACGTTTATCCCAATAAAGTCCTTTGTCAGGTCCTTAGATCCATTCAATAACAACTACCAAAGTAATTTTCAAGATTTTGCAATCAATACTTTCAATCACAAAGAAACGTATTGATGCCGATCTACACAACTAATCAATCCAATCTATCATAAGGATAAATCGGTTATAGATGGATCCTCTTTACCCAAAACAATTATTGTGCACGTCAAAGATTATGAACCCAAATCATAAATCTTCTTCGTCTTCAAATCTTCTAACATCTTCAATAAACACCTTTACACAATCAATTTGAATCTCTTGTGATCCATCACGCACATAACGGAGTATGTTAACAATGGATTATCATAAGATGTCTTTCGATCTGCAAACAGTCTAAAGATCCCCGTCGAAACTTCGATATAGTTTGAGTGAATCTTATATCAGAAGGGAAGATTCTCAATCATAAACAAACTAGGTGCAATAAAATTTTAGCAACCGTTAGTCAATCAAATCAATCGAAAACTAATAATAAACCGCAATTATCTAGTTTCCCACCAACGGTACTAATAGAGTTTCTTAATCCCAAAGAAAACTTTAAACCGAGAGGACATAAGAGATTTTTCCTAATTAGGTTGATTTCCTCTCCGAATAGGCGGCTCCACCGGTAACAACACAACTAGGTAGTTTTACTGGCTCTGAGGATTAGTTTGCTCGAAATGCAAACTTTGATATTTATAGACAAAGGAAGTTTGGACACCAAGGAATTTCCAAAACCGAAAATATTTTCAAGATATGCAATATATTCCAAATTCGGTTTCCATAATTCCTGGAAATGCTTTGTCCAAACAATGACCGAAATCTCTTAGAAAATCTCCAACTAGTAAATGCACATTAGTATTTTTTATTTTCTAAAGATATGCAAAACTAACAACCTTAATTAAAAGATTCTTAATTTATTTTCGATATGGGATTCTCTTTTAGCTATTAAGGAATATCTTTGAACAATAAAAGATAAGCGTTACTGCACATGTTCAAAGTATGTCGACATCTTTACTTTGTAAGTCCTATATCATAATTACACTCTTAGAATCGATTTTCCACACTTCGAAACAAGTTTAGAATTGGTTCTTCTGTCTTCCAAGAACTATTTGATTGATTATCCTATCAAATCACCAATCATGGGTTTCACGGTTCTACCAAAACAAGTTACGGTTCTACCTCCATGTGGGTACTGGAATTAGTCACAATAGCTTTCCAAAATTCGGTTGACTAGGTACTAGGATCAGCTCCCACATATATATGGTATCTAACTTGTATTTGTTGCACATATCCATAGGATCGGTTCCTAATGTCTAAAAATGTGTTGCACTTGTTCATAGGATCGGTTCCCAATATCTAGAAACTCGTTGCACCTCATACAAGGATCGATTCCCTTCTTGTGATCGGTTACACCTCTTACTAGGATCGGTTCCCCTTTGCCTAGAGTTGGTCATTCCAATAACACTAAATCGATCAGACCATCTCAGTGATTACTTAAGATCGGTTTCACTAATAAAAGTCATACCAATACAAAAGTCAGGCCTTGTGAATAGTTTTACCAAGAACAAAAACAAGTAATGAGCAGTTATACTAATCACACATATTGGTAGTTCAAAATATATGCAATGAATAACAATACCAATAAGCCTAGCGATTTCCCTTTCGATTCACAAAAAAAGTTCATGAATTTATTTCCTTTAAACGAATGTAAAACATTGTTTCCTATGATGAAATCTTCACCTCATACCCATACATAATCACAATAGCATACAAACAATTATGTCAATGTCTTATATACGAAGTTCAAAAGATAAGCGTTATACTTTGTATTATATTCTATGTCTAACTAGAGTATAATCATTCATAGCTTCGCAGTTATGTTTTCAATATGCACGACTTGAAAGATACGTTAGGGAATGAAACAGTTCAAGTCAAATATTACTAACCTCAAGTGGAAGGATGATGTTGTCGTTGTAGCTTCGTACTTCTTCACATTCTTCAAGTCTTCACGTAATACTTGTAATGTCTCATATCCTAATACTTTCAAGCTAACCTATACGAAGTTGACTCTAGTACATAATCAAGCGACTCTTTAAATGAGTTTTGATTCACCAAAATATGACAACCAAACTTGACATACCAACTCTTGGTGGGTTCAACCGAGTTATGCTCTAACAAATTGGACTGAACAATTGATCCCGAAAAATCTTTGTTAAGCTATAAACAATCCATACAAACCAAATAAATCAACTTGTATAATCATTTACCTCAACCAGAAGCAATTGAAACAAACATAGACATTATAGCACCGCAATTGCATCGAAATTTTGTAAGCATAAACAATTGATACCAAACAATAAAGCAAGATAACAATATTTTTTCTTAACTGGAAACAATTGAATCACACACACATCCATACAGAAATAATGAAAACATCAATTGTAACGAAATTTTGTTAAGAAAAAGCAATAAATATATGCAATAAAATTAGGCTTTTATTAAACAGGAAAACGATTAACTAACAAAATCGTTACCTAAAATTCCGCATCCTCTTCACCCAAGAAAGATATAATGTTAAGCGCCAGTTCAAGATAGAACTCTCCCCCGTTGTGTTGTCATCCTCTCACGAGACAAAAGAACAACAACAAAGAGCAACCTTTACCAGAGAAAGGTTGAAAATTGGTTTTAACTATTGCAATGCAAAAGTTGAAACCCCGAAACACATATGCTTTTATGCTAAACCAAACGAATCAACATATTGTGACTTTTTCACATATTGTTTCAATCAGAACCCCTCATGATCCTTTGATAAAGCCTACCAACATGGGATAGAACTCAATCCCGCTAAATCAAAAAGTCACCCAAACCATTAGGGTTCACACAATATGAAATCGAATATTAAGATTAATAAAACCGAAATCAAACATCCCATAAACATACATAGCAATAAAACAAAGCATTCAAGCACATGCTATGTAACCAAAAACTATCACAAGAAAAATTATAAAATAGCAATTTTATTCATAAATAAGATAGTTTTATTCATAATCGACCTTATACAATTGTTGATGGTGGTTTTTAACTTAGGTTCAAAATCGTAAAACCTTGCATCTGATTTGATGTCACTCTGCAAGGAAACAGAGCCACGTGTACTAACCTCTCCACTGAAAAATTTATTGAGTCGCTCAATATACTTACATGAAATTTATCCAGACTAGCGAATCCCAGATGTTCTGTAAATTTCGGTGCCTCGCGTATATTCTCTTAATATAAGTTCTTCTAAATGCCTTACATGCTATGTTCTCCGGCTGAATTCTTAATGTTGATTTGGCATGACGATTTGTGTTCACTCACAGCAGAGTAACACGAATCTCCAAGTATCAAGAATAAGATATTTGCATAAGGTATTCAATCAGAAAAGCATGCTGCTCTCAAGCAACGAACTTAAAGGAACTCTGTGTCGACACATAAAATTCCGTCAATCGTCCAGACTAAAGTTGCAGAAGTTAGGGTTTCGCGCTTTGCGCAATGTACTAGACCTTGTTTGTCAAAATTAATTAAATCCCCCGCAGCGCACTGGAAGTACGGCCACGCCCTAGCTTGCCGGCCCCACATCCCATTGACTAATCAAGTCGCCCTAAAGGCGCCACACTCTCACCAGAAGTGTGTTCACACCTTATGTTTGGCCGACCCCCTTTTGTGTCCAATCAGATTTCTCTAAACTTGCCACCATACATTAAAGGCCAAACGCACCCTACCATGGCAACTTCGCAACCTGCCATAAATAGCCATCATACGGCAATTCCCACTCTTATGGCCGTTTCCACACTATGGCCTTGCCATGGTTCCTTTGGTATAGCCATGGCGCCATTTGCACAAAAATAGCGCATGCCGCAGTTGCACGCCACGTGCACTAATTAGGTATTTGACAAACCCTAATTTGAGCAAATTGCTACCAAAGCCAAATAACGTTCCCAGAGAAACAGGGCCAATGTTTCCACACCACATGTGGGTCCGACTCCACGACGCCTTGGCCACGCTAAGCCCTAATTCTTCCAAGGCGCCTTGGCCACGCCAAGCCCTAATTCGTCCACGGCGCCTTTGGAGCAACTTTAACCATGGTATCATCATCAACAGTAATCTCTAGAGGAACACCATCCATGATCTCAGCATCGACAAGGATCTCTGGAGCGTGATCATTCATAGTCTCAGCACCAACGACGGTCTCAGGAGCAACATCCTCAGGGCTTCATCAACTAATATTCTCTGAAGTGTTACACATGAAGCGTATTTCTCTAAGAACCAATGATCCATATCAATATGTTTAGACCTGATAACATGCTCACATGAAATTTTTCCCAAAGCTGGCACGACTGGTGGGCATAATCCAAATTCTTCTACAAGATGTTCTCATCACCTCTACAAATGAGATACAACACACTTCAGGTCATGGGTTTGCAAAAACGTACCAACGGGTGAGGAATGGGATAACGCTTCCTCAACTAAAGATGTTCGTCTATGTCTCTTCTACAACATACCAAAAGGACGCATTAATCGTACATACGAGCTGAAAGATATGGCCTTTACCGTCAGGTCTACGAAACCTGAAAAATTTGTACGGGATTACAAATTGCAAATGTGCACGCTTCGTTGGCGGACCTCTACAACTCCAAATTGAGTGATTCTTATATCATGTAATAACTCAGTCTTTTAGCTTCAAAATTTGGGGTCAAGCATCGAATTCCGACGTCGTGCGAGGTTCCTATAGCTTCCAAAGCATACAATATGCAAGCAGAAATTCGTGGACGGGATTCATAACCTCTACAGTCGATCGATGTCCACCAGGTCTTTTCGCTAAGTCCTTCATCAAGGTACCTCCAACTTCTACCACCTGGGTATTTGCATCAATTTTCCACCCGGGTCCTCTACCTAAGTAAGTCTTACTAGAAGAAGAGAAAACGAAAAGGAGAGATTTAACAAAATATTGGGGACAGACGGTCCACTGATCATGATGATCAGTTTCACAGTCCAAGACTCGTGGCACCAGATTCTCATGTGCTAATTATTAATCATAAAAGTAATTCTACCACCGGAACATGAAACCATAGTCATTACATCATCCCATCTCGAGATCAGCCTTAGCTATGGTCCCGTGACCAGGGTTTCAGAAGTGATGTTTCTACAACTGACAGAAGCAAGATGGCACTGCAAGCACCATGATCATGTATCAATCAAGGGGTCCTGATCTAAAATGAATCAATGACATTAAAATCCTTTACCAACTATTCAAGACACAAACGAATGGTCTAAAGACACAACATGAGTGTTTTACAGCAAGCTCGTCTGAGATGATTTTACACTGTCCTGTACAAACCGAAGAGCTGGGAGCAATTGATGACGAATTTTGGGATGGGTCATACACTAGTCTCTTCGTATGGATGTCCTGGACAACATATATAAAATTCACAGCAATTGGAGAAACGAGCAAAGAGTTGTGGCCAAAACATTGGACCACATGCCAGCTGAAACTTTTATGAAGGTCTCCTGGAAGTTTACTGTTTCATCAATTTTGGATCCTAAACATGCTTGGAACCCAAAAAGCTTCTTTGTTAAAGTTTGAAAATTTCCTGGGCATGAGGATACATGGGTAGACAGCGAAAATACGATATCAGACGAAGATTCTACAACAATTTCAATGAAGACCTAACTTCTGAATTTTCTGATGACGAGTTAGGACGAAATTCTTTGTTCATCCACATCTGAATCAGGATCTACACCATCAACGCAAATCATGCCTTCATCGTCAGCCGATAATCTCATTTGCTGAAGTCGGCGGTGCTTCTACTGACAGGGGACGACTCATAGATGATCGAGAGACATACAAAATACCAGCTTTCCGCCGTCTCTAAAAGGTTGATTCATCCCAGGATGAACATCTGCAAAAGTATTCATGTTTGACTTGATATTTCTGGACCGTTCACCGGAAGATCCAGAAGGGTGGTTTTAACCAGAATTCACCACTATCCGAGGCGAAATACATGGAGACATGGATATACCAAAAACAAGCACGCGCTGAAACGGTAACAATCCAACTCTTGCATATTTACAATTTCACTAGTTATAGTGATTATAACGTCAAAATTTCGAAAAACTTGCTCGTCCCTTCAAATCTGCAAAGACGAGCAAAATTTATTATTCAAAATCATGACTTGATTTTCATCAAACCGTGAACAACCCACGTGAATTTTAACATCCACTGGTTTTTCAAAAATTGGACAGACGTCCATCTTACAATTGTGAAAACTCACATACAGACATTATTTCACCATGTATAATTGTATATTTTCAACAATTGTTCAAAATCAAAACATTGATTTTACAAATGCATATATTTGACGTGAAACTCACGTAAATTTTAAAAAAAAATCTATATATTTTGCTCCCTCGCACGAGCATCTGTCTTTGAAGCGATAATATATTTTCAAAATTTTGTGAACGCTCACATATCGAAAATAAAATTTTCATGAAAGCTCATAGACAAAATATTTATTAACAGACGCACGTCTTTTCATAAAATAAAAAACTTTTCTCTCGTACGAGCATTCACCTTTAGAACGAGAGTTTATTCCATTTTGTGAAATCTCACAAAGATAAAATTTTGGTTTTCGTGAAAGCTCATAGACAAAATTTTATATCATTAGACTCAGGTCTATTTTGTTTGTTCCTTAAACTAATGAACAAACGAACGTCTATTCCTAAAATAAGGATTTCTTTTTTGGGCCCGGACCGTGAATCCTAAATTGACCAAGGTTCCACCATTGAATCAGCGGTTGTACACCAATTTATGCTCGCTGGATGATGTTCTATTATGCCACTGAGGTTTCTCTCACACCCTGGTTTGCTCATTCAGTCGAAATCCGGTAATATATTATCTTATGACTAAGTTCAATTACTTATTTCTATTTTGTACCTGGAAAATCACCATTTAATGCTGACTGAGGAACATGATTGTTCGTCACTAAGCAGGGGACTTAATGTAGATGGTGGATTTTCGACAAAGGGTGAAATTTTAAAACTATACTCCAGCTTCGGCAATCAGATAAGTATTGAGACTCATGTCTCTAAGCATGAAATCTCATGCCATAAACCTCTGATGGAGAAAGTCTCTCAGAGAAGATTTAGATGTGTAGTCTCTCAGTTGAGACCACGGCACATCTCATGAATACTGAGCAATTTCAGTAATTACTCTGGATCCGGCAATCGGATGAGTATTGAGACTCATGTCTCTAAGCATGAAATCTCATGCCATAAACATCTGATGGAGAAAGCTTCTTAGAGAAGATGTAGATGTGTAGTCTCTCAGCTGAGACCACTGCACATCTCACGAATATTGAGCAATTTCAGTAATTACTCCGGATCCGGCAATCAGATGAGTATTGAGACTCATGTCTCTAATCATGAAAGCTCATGCCATAAACATATGATGGAGAAAGTATCTCAGAGAAGATGTAGATGTGTAGTCTCCCATCCGAGACCACGGCACATCTCATACTGTATAGAATCGAAAGATTTGGCAGCTCATAGACAGCATGCCTGCTAGTATAGAGCGACAACGTCTTCGGGATGCAACCAGGTTTTCCCCGACTATGCAAGAGGAATATGACACTCCAGCAAGTTCATATTGCTCAACCCTCAGATGATTAATGCTCCTAGACAGGAAGCCCTTATGGTATAGAGTCAATAATTGTCTGAAATCGTCTGAATATCCAGCAATATTCTACGAACCATCGTCTGAATATCCACTAATATTCTACGAGCCATCTTTAATTTTTTGAATATCCAGCAATATTCTACGATTCTTCGTTATATTTCGTCACTTCAATTTGTGGTTCTTCCAAGCAGAATTCCACGGGCTAGTGATAAATATCCAACGAAACAGGCATCTGAGCATCGAATAAGCCCTGACACAAAAATGGTGCAAGTGTAATTAGCAGATAATGCGCAGACCAGCATTTTGAATGCACGAACGAGCATTTCAAAAAATACGAATGAACGAGGAACCTATGCAAAATAGGAGGCGAAAATAATAATAATAAAATATTAGCAAAAGCGCCAGGGGACTAGGCTCACCAGCCGGCCAGTCATGCCATGACCAGTCCCGCGCCCAATTTTATAATTTATCATACTTTTACTATTTTCCTGATCTCATGAAAATCCTCTTGTTCGAGCAAATTTTCTTTATTTCAAAGAAATTATCTAAATCACATGATTTTATCAAAAATAATAAAATTAGGGAAAGGTGTCATCGGATCGCCGGCTGGCAGGTCATGCCTTTGCCGTGGCCGGTCCCACACCTCACATCCCATTATTTTATTATTTCTCTCAAATTATGAAAATTCCTTGATTTTATGAATTTTCCCTAAAATCATGAAAATTACCTAATTTCATGTATTTTCTCTAAAATCATAGAAAATATTAAAAAATTAGGGCAAACTTGTGGGATCGGGCTCTATCCGGCCGGCCATGCCCTAGCCGGTCCCACACGCCTATTATTTTATTATTATTTGGTGTTTTGTTTCCTGATTTCATGAAAACTCCCTGATTTCAACAAAATATCTTGGTTTTCAACAAATCCCTTTGATTTTATGAAAATTCTCTAAAATCATCAAAATTTGGTAAAATTGGGAAGAGTGGCTTGGGACCCGCGCCCATTGGCCGGCCGGCCATGCCTCGGCCATTGCCAGTCCCACACTCACCTTCCCTATTTTATTATTAATTTATTTCTCTCATCTCACGAAAGTTTCCTAATTTCATCAAACTCTCTTGTTTCATGGAATTTCCCTCAAATCAGAGAAAATACATAAAATTACATAAAACTGGGAAAGCATGTGGGACCGTGTTTGTCAACCGGCCGGTCATGCCCTAGCCGTGGCCGGTCCCACACCCTGTAATTTCCTGTTTTATTTATTTTCATCATCTCATGTATTTTTCCCAGTTTCAGCAAAACCATGGATTTTGCATATTTTCTCAAAATGTTGCTCAAACGTGCACCAGAAAATATCAAAATTCTAAGGACTGAAGCGCAGACACAATGGTCACATGGGAACATCCCCTTGACTGACCAAGGGTGACCCTGAGGCTTGCAAATAGCTGGTCCCGCATGTTTTAACGATTTTAACCTAATTTGCTCAATTGCTCATATTAGGTTCAAACTCTTTCCAAACAATTGGAAGTTTGCTCAAATAACCGTCATTGGTCCCTCTGCCACCAAGATACGGTCCCATGACCTCTTGGTCGGTCTTGCATTTTTCCATAAGTCAGGTTTTATTATTTTTCGCTCACACGAACATTATTTTAGTAAATGATTAAACCAACATTTAATCATTATTTCACCAACTGGTCCTCAAGAGACTTTGGTATTTTTTGCTCATTCGAGCATCTGGGAATTATATGGTGAACCCGTCATCCCATGTAGCCGGTCCTGTGTTTATTTGCAATAAATCGTCATTTTGGTAAATTAGGGTTTTGAATCCAGAGCTCTGCAGAAACGTGATTCTGAGCAGATTCAAACACTCTGATAATTTTATGTTGATTCCATAATCAACAATTTATTTATGTTGCTCGACCTAGCAGTCAGTAACTTATATTGATATTTTATTTGGTCTTGCTACCAATGATTTATCAAAAAAGCAATATTTTCTCGAACTAGCAATATTCGCTCGAACCGGCAATATTCACTCAAATTAGCAATATTCGCTCAGACTAGAAATATTTTCTCAATTCAAAGAATATTGGTTTAACTATCAATATTCAGCAATTCAGCAACACAGTTTGCTCTACAATAATACCTCGTCTCAGCAGACACATTTAATTCATGAGTTTCAGAACATTTACTAATCATGTTCAGCTCAGCACTACATGGACTCATCGTCCCATAAAGTCAGCAACTAACTCCACAATCACGAGATTTCAATCATGTCACATGGGGGATATTAACTAGGGTTTTGTTCTGGCGGTCGACGACACATATGTTCACCCACGATGAGAAAGTGAGCAAGTCGTGCAATCAGTTAGAAGAGTCAGCAAAGTAGTGGGTGGAAAATTAACCAAGTCTCCGCACGATGAGTAATTGGTTTAACACGATTTCCCACTTCCCCACTCTCTGATTCCAGCAAACTGTCACACTTCATGGGATCATGGTATTTTCATCTCTGGCATTATAAAATGTCTCTGAATCCTGATTGAAACAACAAGTTTTTCGATCACTCGAACAACATTCGCCAAAACGATCAATTTCTTATCAAAGTTCATACAGACAATCTTTCGTCTAAACGAACTCAGAGAAACCACTCTCAGTTCAGTAAAATTCAATCATTCATAGCGTTTTCACATTGAATTCACAACATACCTACAATCTCAGATCACCATTGATCTCACACATTTCTCAGCTTCCCTCCTACAGATCAACCCATCCTCTCTTGTGACCTAATTGACTCTAGAACGGTCATTGTTCTTGGTTTAGTCCGGAGTCCTACAGATTGATCTCTCGAACTTAAAGCACTCCCTTCTTGCAGTGCATCTATGTGAAGTTCAACATTTCGCTCGGTTCAAGGAGTCTCCACACGGTCGACTCTTTAATTCCATAAAAACCAGCAAATCGTTTTCCCCCATCTACACATACTTATCCGAAGATTCAAATTCGCTGGTCTATATGTATCTCAACACCCGTCCCGTCATAAAGAAGAGGATACCTAGCTATTATACGATTAAGTCTCGATGATCCTCCATCTTGGCTACACCAACGATTATCCAGTATCATTTTCCGATGGGACCTTAGTTCACCCAAGAAGAAGAAGGAGAATATCTTCGCACTTGAACCTACCAAGAGAAAATAAATCTAAAGTGAGGTCAACAATTTAGATAAAATCCTGTTACTCGACATACAGCTACAACCATCTACTATGACTGAAGTAAAACAAGAGAAATATCTGAGACCATAGCTTCAGGATACACTTTTCTAATTCAGACGCATACTAGCAGTTCCCTCTGTCAAAGTCTCTTCTATCGAGAAAATCCACTTAACAGGTTATTCCATGAGTCAGGCTCAGACCGATGAGCGAAGGACGAGATATGACGATCATATACGATTTACTCATGTTAAAACACGACTCTTCTACATGAAAAATTACCTAGAAGATTCCTAGAGAACTCTATTATCAATAAAAACAAACAAAAATTGAATACACAGTTGGACCTGAATGTATCTATTACCTTACTAGTACCAGAAGGCATATACTACTCTCAAGTTTTTTTAAGCATCCTCTCAAAAGAAGAATAAATCTCAACGGATAATTTTGCTACATAAGTTCACATGAATCCCTGTCAAGACACCTTGTAGAGGCGGAACAACAACTTCAGCTTGTCCACAAAGACATATGCGGCAGTATCTCAACATGACTCTCCACAAATGTCTCCAACCCACAAATTATCGCTTTCCCACTTTGAAGACTCAATCTCGTACGCTACAAGGGTCTTACTTTATTTTCTAAGCATCCTGAGTCAACGGGAATCCCTAGTCTTATATCAAACTGGGGACTAATAAAGAAGCGTGCGTCACACACCTTCATGGCCAACATGAGGTGGCCCAGACATCCAGTTTTCATATAACAGATTTAGAAACGATCAGCGCAAGAGTCTCAAAAGATCGGGATACATCAAGACCATTTAACTCCCCAAACCCACAACACAATATGTTATTACTTGGGATTAGGTGACTAGAGATCGGCCTTCAAAATCGTGAAGGGGACTTATCTGTGACTCGATAAATCTCGCATCTCTCTCCGGTCTCGTCGAATTGTCCTTCATCAGCATCTTTTCTGTACTCAGCAATTACAACTATATCCCAGATCCTGACTGAAGATAAGATGTTTTAGGGTTTTGTACGTGTGTAACATGACTATATCATGTATAAGAAGCTTTCAAATTATCCCTTGAAAATAAACGCATGAGATGAACTAGGGTTCGCAATCGGTTTGAGGATGAGTCTATAGTTTCCACTTTACTCAGATGTGACTCATACTTTAGTCACGTAACTCGACGAACTGAGACAAATGGGTAGAGAATTTGACAACATGCCCTTGATGAAAAATATTTTCTATGTCTCTCCTACCATATGTTAAAAGGAAATGATGTTTCAAAATATGGTCCAAGAGATATCATCAAAACACTTGAAGGAATATATAGTTGTTTTAAAACCATATATTTCCGATTTCAACTTCACGTGGACTTATCACCTGAAAACAATCTCCAGATATTAATTTTATTTCTCTATAATATATGAAAGACATGTCTTTTCTGTTCGATAGTTAGGGTCAACCACTGAAATCGGACGTCAAACGAAGTTTCTACAACCTCTGGAGTGAAGATCGCGTAAGGAAGGACTTCCTATTACGAATTTTACTTAGGGTTTTCACCTACTCGCATATGCAATAAATCCAATTATGGTTTTCACAAATTAAGAACTCATGAGGGTCTTCTTCCTTTACCATGTGTATAAGGAAAAGGTCCAGAAAAGGAAAATATCAACCATAAAGAACAGAGGCCCCTAAAATATCTTGCTTCATTTTCAGCTACTTCACTTTTGCCTCTGCATCTCGAGCCACTTACTTAGCATGTTCCAGCTCTTCATGTACCATGCTTCATTCCAGATTAAGAAACTCTCTAAAATATGAAGACCTGAACTCAACTCACCCCGACGGATCTTGACAAAATTGAGCCACTTGCAACCACCTCATATTGAAAACAAAGATTATCACGGTTGTCACCAAGTTTCCCAGGTTTACAAGATCATCAGAAGCAAGACCGTTCGGAGTTATCATTCTCACGATATAATCCGTCGCCCGCCTCATCAGCATTCTACCAAGGACGAACTCGTTCTCACCATGAAGACTACTCTACAAACAAGGGAGCAACAACACATGACTATGGTTTGATTTACATGAAGAATGGTATTTTCTCCTAAAACCTTGTCCTCGTACAGTCCCTTCAAGCTTTTTCACGTCCAATCCCTTCAAGCCTTGTCCTCTCCTAATCTCTTCAAGCCTTGTATTCTCCTTATCCCTTCAATCATACCCTTATGCCTAGAGTCCTATAATTATTAGGAAATCCATCTCACATCTCAATAGATACTCGTGGATATGTTTGATTCCACACTTTAACAAAGGATCAAGGAAAATACGTTTTCTTCACGACAAAGGGTATAAACATAAAATCAAATATGATGGACATGTCTCTGACCAAGGAAGGAAAAAATCACGACCTACTAATCTAAGGAGGGTTAATAAGGTCATAAAACTCCAAGATATCATTTCCTAAGAGTCTCAATCCATCAAGATTTCAAACGCAACAAGGACTCCTTTCGAAAACAGACATCTGCATATTCCTGCGCAAAGACTTGAAAACTGATGACAATCCATAAGGAATTTTGGGATACTTTCTGAAGAAAACATGTTCCTCTATGTCTTCCCAACAACATACCAAAAGGGAACCTCAAACGTACAAACGAGATAGGATATGTGGTCCCAACACCGAAGTAAGTGCAATCTGAAAAACTCTTGAAATTTTTATACGATATTTCTGAAGTCAAAAGTGTACACGGATTTGATTGACCAAACGAACTCGGAATCAAGCAATTTTTTTTTTATATAAATACTATCCTATTACCTTTCAAATTTTGGGTCGGTGACTCAGATCGGAGTCTCTATGAAGATTTTACATCCATTCTCCCTAAGTGTCTCAAATCTGAAGTTTTATGACAAATACCTAAACGAAGAGAATCCTTGACAAATACGACTACTTATATTTATTCAATGGTCAAATAAGTATGCATCAGAGATGATTAAGGAAATATAAATCTCAAGACTTATTTAGGATACCTCAATGAAGAACAAAGGATGGGTATCTACATCATAAACTCAAGATCATTAGTACTTCTGCTAACCTTTATATCATTAGTTTGAATATTAATATCGATCATTTTCAAAGACGAATAAAGTTATCACCTAAGGAAATAAAGATGTTTCCATTAAGTAACATTCATTCCATGATTAAAAATCAGGTATCAAGAATTAATTTCAATCATCAAGTATAATCAACGGGTTTCCAGCAATGCCAATTCATATAGAAAGAGGAATTCTACTCAAATAAGGAATTCGAATACAAGAAAGTCGTGAAAGAAGGGTAGACGGGATTTCTATGCCTAGTGCATGCAAAATATAGGTGAAAAAATACTTCTCTTTTCAATTCTATCTCAAAATGGAAGCATTGAAGCAAAATGAAAAAGAATTAGAGCCAAAAGAGAAATTTAGAGGAATTTGGATCAAATAAGGAAACTGAGAATTTTCTTTCTTCTAAAAAATTCCTCCAAGCCGTGAACAAGCCCTTTCCATGTGTGAGAATTATATCCTAATACAATGGGATGTCACTTATTCTATCGGTATTTTTTCAGAGGGATCAAAATCGAAGGGAATTAGGGTTTTGACGAAAATAGCCCTAACTTCAAAAACTCTACGGAACAGGGATTTATTCTAAAAGAGAAAGGACCGAGCCTATCCCCATTATCTTGGACGGTTATATACACCTCTATCAATCCCTTTCATCTCATTACTCTTCAACAAAAACGAGTTCATAAGGGATTTTGACCAAAATACCCTTATTTCGCAATTCTGAGTATTTTCAAAAAAGAAAGCTCTAATACTGCCAGAGACTGACCAAGTTCTCATATACTCATTCCAAATGACACATACACGTGAATATTGAGTTCTCTAAGTGTTCTAAGAAGAACAGGATTGAAACGGAAACCAGAAAAGCAGAATTTCAGAGAAAATAAAGGGAATTTAGCTCAAACAGGGAAGTTTGAGTTCATAATTTTCAAAACCAAGACCAGGCATGAGCCTATATCCCTCTCTCAAGCCGTGACCATTCCTAAGGAATCTCACGAAGTCATTCATGTCTGAAAAAATCAGGCTCATATTGGTTTTTGATGAAAATACCCTTGGTTTCAAAGATAGGCATTTTCTCTCGGAAAAGAGGTGTCTGATTAGTATAGGGGATTTAACGAGCTCTCGTCATACAAGGTGCTAACCTTTCAAGACATATTCATTCCTACCAAGCCTCTTAAAGCATCTCCAGAGTGTCTGAAGGAGTCATATGCGGACAAAAAGAGAAATTAGGGTATAGGCGCAGTACAAGCCTGAATTCAGAATTTACATGGGATAGGGACTCCGTAACTTCAATAGTAAGTTCCAATTTATTCTCATATGATTTTTCTAACCTCACGGACAGCCAGGAAGCCTCTCAAATCCCTATTTTCCCCAAATACTCACTTGCACAAACTCGAAAGCTCAAGGATGCACAAAGAGAGGAAATTAGGGCTTTGTCCAAGTAAACCCTAATTTGCAAATCCCATTCGAACAAAATGGAAATTTGATCTCCACAAGACTCTATTACCATTCCAATGACACTTCCCAAAGCTAAAGCCTAAAAGGATTCCAAGTCCAGGGTCAATTCCAAGCTCAGAGTTGCACAAAATGAAGAACTTAGGGTTTTGATCAAAGAAACCCTATTTCACAAGTATAATCTCTCAAAATGGAAATTTTACTTCATCAAGGCTCAATTGTCATGATAGTAATGTCTCATAACACAAAATCCCATAAAGCTCCCAAATCCAGAGTTGATTTAAAGTCCATAATCAGAGCAAGCAACGACTAAGCATCGATTTGAGGACTCCGCAAGTGGATTGAAATTTCGCGCCTGAATGATTCGTAACCATCTATATACTCATCATAGAACAATCAAGGTTCTACTCTGAGTAGGGGACTTAATGTAGATGGTAATATTTGGATAAGGGGAAAAAGTGTTATTTCAATACCATAGACAGAACTCAAATCTCATGGGAGAGATTACGCCCTTGGTCCTCAAGGCACTCATAGCCACAAAATCTAGTATACGTCCCCGCGAGACACTGTTTGTCGTGATGTCGTAACTCCTAGCGCATATCCTCAACGAGATATATCTGGTCACGTAGGTTCTGTAGAGCGTAAAACGTCCCCAGTAGACTTATGAACTAGAACAACCACAATTCCGACATATCTTCGCGAGACGCAGCTGATTGTGATGCCATGATTCCTAGTATACATCCTCGACGAGATACTGCTGGTCATGTAGGCTCTGTAAATGCGTAAAAACATCCCCGACGGACTTATGACCCAGAGCAGAGACATACATGTCTCCTATAAGAATGACTCACAATATTTTAGATCAAGGACTGATTCATATTATATCATCGCGAGATACACTGGTCATGTCCACTCTAGGCTCTGGATCGACTTACCGAGGCTTCCGAATAATTCCTAGTACATCCCCGCGAGATATATCGGTTATTCTGCCTCCGAGCCATTTCGACGGACTCCTAGAATATCCTTTCGAGATACACTGGTCATGTTGGCCCCATAAATACGGGCACAATTGATTCCTAGCACATCTCTGCAAGATACGTTGGTAAAAGACAAGTGAGACAAAGTTGCGCGGTGACATTAATCGGGCGTACAAAGCCTTTTATCTCTCTTCAGGACGAGTCCCATTTGACCACAAAGATATTTGGATTTATTAAGAAAATCTTCGTAGAGATTTTGATCTGTCTGCAAAATCTCATAGAGATTCACATCTCTCTACAAAATCTATCTCCCTGAGAGATTCATATCTCTTTGCAAAAACCCGGATAGATTCACATCTCTCCGCAAAATCTCAAAGAGATTCACATCTCTTCTCAAAATCCCGGAGAAATTCACATCTCTCCACAAAATCTCAAAGAGATTCACATCTGTTTTCATAATCCAGGAGAGATTTACATCTCTTCGCAAAATCTCAGTTTGATACAAACCCTATAATTCTCTTATCTCTCTCTTCATTTGCTTCCCTCCCTAAGACAAGCCCTAAATCTCTTCCATGTGACTGAGGTAGCCTTTGAAATGGGACTGTGCGTGATTTAGGCCAAGAGCGGATCCAGAAATTTTAGGCTGGGGGGACAAATATACGCGGCCGAAGGGCGCAATTGTTTTTTTAGGTGCCAACTGCACAAAATGAGAGACTCCCACTCGTGTTTTTGTTCAATTTCTTTACTTTAAATAGACTATACTAATGGTAACATGAATGCGACATAAAATTTCTCTCGTTCACATTCAACCACGCAAACATAAGATTGGGGAAGGCCACTTCCAGAAGACTTAAGTTCAATTGATACACAAATGAGGAGCATGAAGGTCAATGACGATGAACGACAAAAAAGGGATAAGCAAAACAAGAACCCCAACAAGATCTCTGGTAGTTATCTCATACATATATTAGGTGAAGAATCTTCGCATAAGTAATTATCCAAAGGTGTAAATATCTGCTAACTGTAAACTAGAAAAATTAGGGGGACAAATATTCCATTTGATCAGAATATCTCTACTAACTTTTGTGTTTACCGAAAACTAGGGAGGAAAACTGTCCTCCCTATTCCCAACGTGGCTCCGCCCCTGGTTTAGGTGAAGACTATTCGTGCTCAACCTCTCATAAATCAATTTCAGAAACCCTAGGATCCCACTTCTAACCTCTCAGATTTTAGGTAACTACAAAGAGAAAAAGAAAATTAGGGTCTATTTGGATCAGAAAAACTCCGATACCATAGTGAAATGGTTCTAGTGAAGGAAATCGTTCGTTCTCATTAACCAACAAGAGAATTACATAGTGTCTTATATAAGAGACATCCAATACTAGAGGCAACAGAAAGTAAGAGGAGGTTAAGAAACTTTGTTACAGTTAACGGATATAAACAAACGAGTCCAACTTTGTGCACCCCTCTAAAACCGAGGTGCACATTCCGGCCTTCATTATTGGATAATATTCTCGGGAGAAAACCACCTCTTTTTACAAATCTATTTTTACTCCATAAAATAAGGCAAGATTTCCTCGTAACTCTCTCTCTCCCGTCTCTTTCCTCCTTTTTGATATTCCATTGAGAATATCATACATTCATGCTCATTGATTTATTGCATTATTATTACTTAATTACTTCATACATGTTCATTAACTAACAGAGATTAATTAAAAAGAGATGAAAATTGAAGAGAAAATTGATCATGTCAATGTCGAGTAGCGAGTCTTAGGTTAATTTATATTTCCTTAGGGAGTCTTGTCGTAGTGGATATACAGAGCTGTGTAATCATGATCATCAAGTATCTGAATTTTCATAGCTACATTTTTCTATTGCCAAAAAAAAAAACGTTAGGCTTTTTTTTCTTTTTTTCCTAGTGAATCTGTGATCTTAACTATTAAGAAGAAAATTGATTTTCCCAATTGGTTGTGGTGAAATTGAACAGAGAATGAATTACGTATAGAATCTCTACATTTGCAGTCTCCGGCATGTTGCAACTGTTCAATATGTGAAATCAAGGATGATTTTATTGTCGTTCCACCATATGAATTTCCGAACTCCCTGATGCTCGTGATCTATTTACAAGTGAAAAAAATGAAAGCCATATTAGATTTGCAGAAAAATGGTACGAAGAAAAGTGCAAAATTAGATGATTCAAATGTTCCTCATCTCCTTCTCTCCATATAAATCTTCCGAATGTTCTTTGGATAATTGTGCAAATCAAATTTTACCCATGAAGAACACAACAAAATAAAATGATGATGAACTCATCAACATATTTATTCTGGGAATAGTAGCAAAGAGAGAGAGGATGTTGTTTCATTGTTTGGAAACGGTGTTAGTAATTAATCTCTGTTAGTTAATGAACATGTATGAAGTAATTAAGCAATAATAATGCAATAAATCAATGAGAATGAATGTATGATAGTCTCAATGGAATATCAGAAAGGAGGAAAGAGACGGGAGAGAGAGAGTTACGAGGAAATCTTGCCTTATTTTATGGAGTAAAAATAGGTTTGTAAAAAGAGGTGGTTTTCTCCCGAGAATATTATCCAATAATGAAGGCCGGAATGTGCACCCCGGTTTTAGAGGGGTGCACAAAGTTGGACTCTAAACAAACCGTCATGCTAGACAGTAAGATAAAAAAGGCACGGATATTATCATCATTAAAGAAAACGTAAAACCCCGGGGAAACCAACCTTCCTTGACAACAAAGAATCAACCACAAGCGGATTTTTTTTAGAACATAATAAATCATAACCAGTTACTAACATGAACCAAGTGCAAGGAAATCTCTGAAACAAACGTGGAGGGGAATATAGAGCCAGATGCATGCAGAAACTGGTAACAGTAGGACCATAACATCTTTGCTTTCTCAGATGACAGAAAAAGGAAAATCTGAATTTAATGATAAAATTAACATGATATTCAATGATTTATCTTGTCCTCTCTGTAATACAGCCAATGTAGAAGACATAAATCATCTCCTCTTTACTTTCCCTTTTGCTACAACAGTCTGGAAAGCTTCTTTCCCTCAGCATTTTTCTCTTTTACTGCATCATAACACTCTTATTGATTGGATTTTCACTTGGTCTTCAATTGATGTTGTCATCAATTTTTCTTCAGAATTCTATACATGGAATAATTGCAACAATGTGTCACATATGGAGATACAGATGCCAAGTTACTTTTCAGCATGTTCATATTAATCTTTATTCTGTTTTGCTTCCTCTGTTCAAGTATCTTGCTAACATTACTACAACATTAGTATATCATCAGCATACATATCATCATAATCAGAATGTAGGATAGTCACATCATTGGAGCCCTCCTGCACCAGACACTTTGAAAGTTAATGTTGATGCATCGTATCCTAAGAGTTTTTATCTATCTGGTATTCGTATAATCATTAGAAATTCTACAGGGAAATATGTTGCTTCCAGGGGAATACTCAGAAGAGCAGCCAATGCTTATCAAGCTGAAACATGGGCTCTATTAGATGCAATGCAATGGGCTAAAGCTAAAAATTGGGATGTTGTTATCTTTGAATCTGACAATAAAAGTTTGATGTTGTCTATAAATGCTGGTTTGCCTTTACCTCCTTGGGAATCTTCTTCTCTTCTATCTTTGTGTGTGAATCTTTGTAAAACAAAGAGTAACTGGAAATGTATCTATGTACCTAGGGTGTGTAATAAAATTGTAGACTGTCTAGCCAAATCAGTCCGCAAGTCTCTTGATACAGGAGAATGGTGGAATGTTCCACCAGCTAAAATCTCCGTTTCTTTGGCTAATGATGTATCTGTTACATAATGTATAATGTATAATATATTCCCCTTTCGGTAAAAAAAAAACATGATATTAAACCTTATCTATTGAAAAGTTCATATTCAACTAAACATGTTAATAAATTAACTAGTCGATCTAGTAGTACTACGTTAAAATTCGGATTGTTGCAGTACCGACACTTAGTTAGTATTAGTTTCTTTAAATAGTTTATCTATATTTAGCTTGCATTGATTTCCTTGTTTAGGTAAAACTCTATATTTAGTATTTCATGTTTTGCAAGTATGAGTAGCTATAAATACAAGTCCTGAGCTTGTAAAAGAACTTAAGAATTAATACGAGAAACTCTTTTCAATCTCCTCTAGACTTTTTTTCTTCTTCTAAATCTTCTTATTCTCTTAATTCTTCTTATTATCCAGGTTCTAAACCTATTTCAGTTACATAAACCCTTTGTTTTGGTCTAGAACCCTAACATCTGGTACAGAGCAGGTTCAATTCTATACCTAGTTTTTACCCAAATTTTTTTTTTACCATGACATACACAGATGATTTAGCTAATCTCCAACAGAGTATTGATGGAGTTACAACCAAACTTGGTACATTGGTTGACACTCTCACCAAAGATCGTGATTTGGACGCAGCTTCGGCTAAGACGTTACGTGAAAAAGATAGAGCCAACCGTAAACTTGATCTTGCTGACCACGAAAAATCTCTTACCGCTGGATTAACTAAAGCTTTCACTAATGCGATTCAACAACTCATTCCTCATATGAAAACAGCGGAAGATATTCCTCTCACTAATACCAATCGTAATGTTCAAAACAATGGTAATGGGATTCTTGATACGCCTCCTCGCAACCCACCAGTTCACCTGAAGTTTGCTTCTTTTGATGGTGATGATGTTGACGGTTGGTTATTTCAGGATGAGAAATATTTTACTTGGCATAATATCGCTAACAATATGAGGGTATCTCTGGCTGCGGATCATCTTAAAGGAGATGCTAATGCATGGTTTCGTTGGAAACGCACTACAGTCGCCAATATACTGTGGCCTCAATTTTGTTCTTTGGTACGTGAACGTTTCTCTCCTGAAAAGTTTATTGACGCTAAAATGGCCATAAGCACAATTCAGCAAAAAGGTATTGTTAAAGAGCATATTCCTGCGTTTGAACGTCTTTTGAATTATGTGGATTTTTCAGAATCACATTTGATTAACCTGTTCATCCATTCATTGAAACCCGAGATTGGTTCCGTGGTGAAGTTATTTGAACCCACAACATTGGCATCATCATTTAAGAAGGCACTTCATCAGGAAGCAGTTTTGTTGACATCCCCCAAAGTTTTTCCTAGGACTAATCAGTTCAGATCACCTATAAATCCTACCAATCCTCGGGTTAGGAGATTTCCTTTACCGGCTGGTGTTAAACGACTTACTTGGGAAGAACAAAAGGAAAAGCGAGACAAAGGTCTTTGCTTTAATTGTGACCAACTCTACCAGCCAGGACATATTTGTTTGAAGCCCCGACTATTAGTTCTGGATGTTCCTCAAAATTCGGAGATAACTGATGAAGCTCATGTTGATTATAGCTATGATTCTACTGACGATCTTCTTCTTACATATAATACGTTTCCAGAGAATTCCGAACCAACGCTATCATTAAACTCACTAATGGGTTCATCTTTTCCAAAAACTATGCGTATTCTGGGTTATACCAAGGCTCAGCCCTTTACAATCTTGATTGACTCTGGATCCACCCACAATTTTCTTCATCCAAAAGTGGCTAAACAGTGTGGATATTCTGTCAACTCTGGAGATGCTTCCTTACAGGTTACTGTGGGTGATGGTGCTCAAACACAGACTCGAGGGTTTTGTAGTAATGTGCACGTTAAACTTCAAGATTATTCTTTTCATACAGATTTTCATCTTCTCAATATCAGAGGTTGTGATGTTGTTTTAGGAGTTCAATGGTTACGTACTTTGGGTCCTATTACTTGGGATTTTTCAAGATTAATGATGAAGTTTCGTATTCATGATCAGGATGTGGTATTACTAGGAAAAACCTCTTCCAGCATTATGCTTCTGGATGTCAAGACCATGCAGCAATTATTATCTAGAGAAACTTTTGCAGTTTTCTTTCAAATATATGCATTAGATATTTCCACTATTGAGGCTCCAAATCTTTCACCTTAGTTACATGATTTGCTTATCAAATATGTTGATGTTTTCAAGACTCCTACATCACTGCCTCCTAAGAGATTACATGATCATCGTATCAATTTTTTACCAGACTCTGCACCCGTCAATGTCAGACCATACCGTTATCCACATTTTCAAAAAGATGCAATTGAAAGGATAATTCATGAACTTCAACAAGATGGCTTTATTCGACCTAGTTCTAGCCCTTATTCTTCTCCCATTCTGATGGTACGAAAAAAGTATGGTTCTTGGCGAATGTGTGTGGATTATAGAGCTTTGAATAATATAACGATTAAAGACTGTTTTCCTATACCTATGGTGGATGAGTTGCTGGATGAATTACATGGTGCAACAGTTTTTTCCAAACTTGATTTTCGTTCTGCTTATCATCAACTACTTATGCATAAGCCAGACATTCCGAAAACTGCTTTTCTCACTCATGACGGTCATTACGAATTTTTGGTTATGCCGTTTGGTCTCTCTAATGCTCCATCCACCTTTCAAGGTTTGATGAATCATATTTTTCGTCCTTACCTTCGTAAGTTTGTGTTGGTATTTTTCGATGACATTTTGATTTATAGTCACACCATGTCTGAGCATCTCCATCATTTGTCTCTGGTGTTTGAATTATTAAGACTTCATCAATTGTTTGTCAAAGACTCCAAATGCACCTTTGCACAAGCTACAGTAAATTATTTGGGTCACGTAATTTCTTATGAAGGTGTCTCAGTTGATCAGGATAAGATTCAAAGTATCTTATCATGGCCTCTTCCAACTACACTTGAAGAACTGCGCGGTTTTTTGGGATTAGCAGGTTATTATCGCAAATTTGTCAAGGATTTTGGTCAGCTTAGTGCACCTTTACATCAACTCTTGAAAAAGGATGCATTTTTATGGACTGATACTGCTACTAATGCCTTTTAACTGCTTAAGAAGGCTCTCACTACTACACCAGTTTTAATCCTTCCAGATTTTTCTAAAGAATTTTCCTTGGAATGTGATGCATCTGGAAATGGGTTAGGAGCTATGCTAATGCAATCTGGTCGACCCATTGCTTATTACAGCAAACCTTTGACTGGTAAGAATTTAAACCTCTCCATTTACGACAAGGAAATGCTTGCAATTGTCTCTGCAGTTCAAAAATGGAGACGTTATCTGCTTGGTAGACATTTTAAGATTCTTACAGATCACAGGAGTCTCAAATATTTTCTTGATCAAAAACTCTCTTCTATGGAACAACAAAAATGGTTATCCAAACTTCTAGGATATGATTATGAGATTATTTTTCGCAAAGGAAAAGAAAATATTGCGGCTGATGCTTTGTCTCGCAGCATTGGATCTCACTTCAGCTTAACTGCACCAATTTTCTCTGGAGTCACTGAAATTATTCAAGAATGTCACCTGGATGCTGAGTTAAGTGTACTAATTCAAAAACTCATTGATTCTCCTTCTTGCAAACTTCATTTTTCATATATTGATGGTGTTTTGCGTTACAAAGGTCGAATAGTTGTGGTACCTACTTCTGTATGGTGTACCAAACTTCTTGAGGAATTTCATTCAAATCCTATAGGGGGGCATTTAGGATTTTTGAGAACTTATAAGCGTCTACAACACAATTTTTACTGGAAAGGTATGAAACAAGCAATCAAGGACTTCGTGGCTCACTGTGATGTGTGTCAACGAAATAAAAATGAAGCTATTTCACCACTAGGATTAATGAGTCCCCTTCCCATTCCTGCTGACGTCTGGATTGATATATCCATGGATTTTATTGATGGTTTTCTCTTTCAGAACGCAAGAATGCAATTTTGGTGGTTATTGAAGTATGCACATTTTATTCCTCTCACACATCCCTATTCTGCTAGCTCTATTGCAGACGTGTTTGTCAGAGAAATTGTCCGACTTCATGGAATGCCAAGAAGTATAGTGAGTGATTGAGATCCCATCTTTATGAGTAATTTTTGGATAGCCTATTTTAAGCTACAAAACACTCAATTATGTCACACTTCTACATATCACCCTCAGAGCGATGGTCAGACTGAGGTCACTAATAAGACATTAGAGTGTTATTTAAGGTGTTTTGCTGGTATGAAGCCGAATGATTGGACCAAATGGCTACCATGGGCTGAATGGTGGTATAATACTAGTCATCATTCTGCCATTAATATGACTCCATACCAAGCTCTTTACAGCCGTCCACCTCCAACAATTTCAGCTTATCTACCTGGTACTACTTCGGTGCATGATGTGGATGTCAATCTTAAAGCTCGAGATCACACGTTGCAGCTATTAAAATCACACCTCCATGATGCACAAGCGAGAATGAAAACTTACACTGATGCTCACTGTACTGAAAGGGTTTTATCTATAGGTGATTGGGTTTTTCTTCGCCTACAACCATATAGACAGAAAACTGTTAGTAACCAATCTTTTTCTAAACTTTCTCCACGATTCTATGGTCCTTTTCGTGTTCTTGAGAAGATAGGATCAGTGGCATATCGATTGGAACTTCTGGCAGAGAGCCGCATTCATCCCGTGTTTCATGTTTCTCAATTAAAACAGAAATTGGGAGCAACTAATTCAGTTCAACAGTGATTATTATAAATGGGAACCTGAAGTTGTATTGGAACGACAAATGTTCAAGAAAGGTTCTTATGCAGGCACTAAATGGCTAGTGAAGTGGAAGAATCATCCAAGTGATGAAGCTACCTGGGAAGATGCAGGTGAACTTCTTATTCGTTTTCCAGATTTCGAGGCTTGAGGACAAGCCGTTTCTCAACAGGGGAGGGATGTTGCATTACCGACACTTAGTTAGTATTAGTTTCTTTAAATAGTTTATCTATATTTAGCTTGCATTGATTTCCTTGTTTAGGTAAAACTCTATATTTAGCATTTCATGTTTTGCAAGTATGAGTAGCTATAAATACAAGTCCTGAGCTTATAAAAGAACTTAAGAATTAATACGAGAAACTCTTTTCAATCTCCTCTAGACTTCTTTTCTTCCTCTTAATCTTCTTATTCTCTTAATTCTTCTTATTATCCAGGTTCTAAACCTATTTCAGTTACATAAACCCTTTGTTTTGGTCTAGAACCCTAACACTGATCTTACAGAAGCACTGATATTTCGACCATTACATGTTCAAGTCTGGTATTACTAGTTCTACCAGCATTATTGGAGCGAATCTCAAACAGACATCCACCTGGTAACTTGGGATTCATGGCTTGGCTTCAAAAAGAATTGATGAATAGGGTGCAACATTATAGGTATCTCCAGTAAATGGAGTTCCTTCAGGAACGAAGTCATTTGGAGATTCAAGATTGGTGTCCACCTGCCATTTAGGACCAGAATATAGCTCGTCAGTTCAGTACCAAATACATCAAAAACGACACAAAAATATGGATGCAGAAAGAATACCACTCTGAGCCATCGCCTATTAGGAGGAGGTGAAGGTATAAGAGCTTTAACAAAATAATCATGTGCATTAAATGCTACATAAATATCAGCCCCGTGATCCCTTTCATGGATCCTGCAAAATCCATGTTTCAATAATTAGAAACATGCCCGAGTGATGGGACTACATTGTTCCCAAATCAGATTTGGACAAGAAAAAGACCAATAATAATGTCAGCCAAAGAGCCCACAAATTACTAAAAGCTAAGGTCCAGGAACTAGCAAAGGACACAAACAATAACCAAACAGAGAAATAAATTTTGCATAGTGCAAGGACATTTTTGTTTAGAGATGTAATTCAAGTTCGGACAGAACTTTTAGTTTCAAAATAACAAATCAAAGTTTTTATTTATCTCTTCTTTCAGTGGTCTTTTACCGAGTCAACATAAAAATAAAGCAGAAGGCTACTACTTCTTACGTAAATGCGAGGAACTTGCTCTCATGGTTGTCCCAGTTATCCTCATGCCAGGTAACATCATTCTGCGCGAATAGGATATTAAATTTAGCAACACATGGAAACTAAGTTAGCATTAGTACTATTTACTCACTTTAACAAATAAAAGAAATGAAGAAGCTGTAAGAGGTTAGAATCGAATAAAATCGAGAGTCAATAATCTTTTACCTTTTCAAGAAATTGGTCGCGTCCCAATACAGAATGTTTTCGGCGAAACTTTATCGACTCTGCAAAGAACCTAAAGTGATTCTTTTTCCTGGCATCAAGCTGTTCACAAATAATCTACCATTTCTTAGGCATTTCTCAAAGTAGACAATAAAAAAGAATTAGATATCCTTACTAACCTGGTGCCACTGAAAATTATTCATTGCATTATCATGTCCATAACTGTTGTTATTGCCCCCCCGTGTGTGGCCGTATTCATCTCCCATTAGCATCATTGGAGTCCCCTGTGTACATGGAATTTTGCACATAAATCAAGTCGACTTTTGGTAGTTACGAAATTGATTACGAACCAGAACTCAGTTTTAAACTTGTGAATGTGTAACTAAACTCATCTCACTCCAAGAATAAAAGAACTGGGGTGGAATAGCAAGAATCTTATTTAGACAGTAGAACAAGATACCAAACTCAATTGACATGATCAAGGTAGACAACCTTTGTTGAGTTCTATGAACATCTTGAGATGCATGCAAGAACTTGTACCAGTACAAGCGAATTTAAAATCAACGATATAGAAAACATGACTTAATTGAGCTCTAACCCAGAAAACAAGAATTCAACTTTACATGCTAAAGAGTAAAGGTCAAAATGATTATCGAACAGTCTACCTGTGAGATCATTAGAGCCAAATGGAAGTTTTTCATTTGTCGTGACCGCAGAGCTTTAATGTTTGCATCAGCAGTTTCTCCTGTTCAATTTGCAAATAAATATGCAACTTCTTAGCAAAAAGCAAGTAAATGCAAGACGCTTATATGTAAGAAATGAAAGGGAATCAGTGGATGGTGGTGCGGTGCCACTATTATTAATGTTATATTCTTTTACCAGTATTAATTTAATTGTTCAACTCTCTTTTAAGAAGTATAAGCTACATACATTACCTTCGTGTCCACAATTCCAACTAAAATTATCATTGCATCCATCATTCCCACCTTCCCCATTAGCATCATTGTGCTACCAAAAGAAAGAAAAGAAGAGAAATATTTTGATAACAAAGAGCATAAGAAAATAATAGAAGAACATATGAAATTGTTCGGAAATAGAACAATACCTTGTTATTGTAGGATACAAGATCATATAGAGTGAAACCATCATGTGCAATGATGAAATTAATACCATGGTAAGGTTTGCGCTTGTTTACCTGCGTAATCAGATTGTACTAATCAAACACCATATCAAGGAACTGATGCGTAATCAGATGCTAACAATGTTACCTTGTTACAGACTAAAACAAATACGTTCATGAAAGTAAAGAACAAAATATTTACTAACAGTAATTGTAAGCTGTGAAATATGCTTTGAGACATATGTTCCCTTCCGGTTCAGTTTTTAAAGCAACAACAGAGAGCTCGACTAGAAAATCATAATAAACACCAATCACAGGGAACAAATAACCTCAGAATTTCAGGAGATGCACATAACCGCATGGAAGGAAAAATTTGTCATGTTCAGCGAGAAATTAGATTGATGAAATTTTCTGGAAGTGATCCATTTGTTTGTTTAAAATCACTCGTCATCCTTTTTTAATTTCAAAGTTAGGTTACTAAAAGTAGTAACTGTGTAATAGTAAATGTTCAACTACAGACAGTTAATGAGAGTTTCAAAGTTAAATAGTTACTAAAACTATTGTCATTATATGACGCTTACTCTGTATAAATCAGCAGATCCAGACACTCGAGTGGCGAAACTCCCCTTCATTCCCGAGTCACCCTAGAAACGGACAAATCACTTGATCATTACAAAAATGTTGTTCGAAAAAAACAAAAAACGATTAATACAACCTAATCTAACTATCATAATCTGAGATCTTTTATTCTAAAATTTAGTCCCGTGGTTTTTTAACAAAATAAATTGCTTCAAAACTGCACACGGCAGTCAGGGTATCTCAGTCATCGCAAATGGATGTAAGAGATACAATCATATATTCTGTTGAGCTTATAAGACTAAAATCACTGTATCCACGAATATGATTGACTTCATTATTGCTCCACATGCATGGTATGCTTAAATGCCAAGATGATATATATTCCCATGCTTGTAACTCGACAAGAATCTACAATCAAACCTATTAATCATTAGGAAGGTTTCTCCAGGGAGTTGTTTACCTTTATAAATCTTCGAAGATCATCTCGATATCTTCCATTCCATTCAGCCCACCTAGAAGGTCAACACAAGATGATAACTTCATATGAAACACATTTTTTGCGACAAGAAATGATACCATCATCTACTATAACTGAATTCCTATTAGCTCTGATGAACAGCCTGTAACATATGTTATGCTTTACAACAAAGAAGATGGAAGAATAAAAATCAAGAGAAATATGAATACAAATACCTATCCCAATTGGGAAAGCTGCCAACAAGATAGAGACCACCACAATCCCAAGGCTCTGCAATAATTTTGCTCCTAGATAAAATAGCATCTTTGGCAATAGCCTGCTCCGAAATAGAAATATTTAAGTAACCTGGAAACTACTTGAGAAAAGCTGTTACAAATCTGTCAATATGGAATCCCATATATGTTGGAATGAGTCATGAATGAGTCATGCATATGTCATAATGTTTAGTGTTAGAGATATTTTAGGAAACCTAAGTGTAGAGGTTTCCTATGTTAGAGATATTTTAGGAAACCTAAGTGTAGAGGAAACCTAAGTGTATAAAAGAGGAGGCTCTCCTATGGAAATAATAATAATTTTCATCTATCTTTTTCTCTATTTCTACATGGTATCAGAGCACAAGAGAGAAAGAAGAGAAAAACCATATTAGTTCCTTCTTAAGCTTGATCTACTGCTGCTTCAATCTGTGATTAAAGATCTTAAAGTTAGATCTTGAAGCTGTTTCAAAGGAGCTGACGTTGTTCCAAATAGGGCTGCAAACTGCTGTTCTTGAAGAACCTGAGGCTGTTTGTAAGTTGTTTTTCCTGAAATTTGTCTTTGTTTGTTGAGTTAAAAGTAGTTCTATGGCTAGTACTTCTGAGAATAGTAGTGTGTCTCATTCTAGGAGTTCAGCTCAACTAAACTTTTCTCATAACAATAGTTTGAGTGTCAAAGTTGTATCGGAACTACTTCTGAAAATAGTAGCTCTTATATCTCCGGTACCTCGAGGAAGTTCTGTTTTGAACAGTGTTAATCAATCCGTTTGTGATTGTTGTAACAATAATGGTAATAGAAGAGTTGATAATTTGTTTGGAGGAAGAAGAGAAGTTTATAGTGGTAGTTCGAGATCGTATCACACAACTAGTAAAGAGGAGTTTCAGCCTTCATCATCATCACTACCTAGTGTTTCCTCTCACCCATCTCAAGTTCAGCTGGAACAGTTGATAAAGGACTATGCTAGAATGCAGTCATCCAAGGAAAATTGGAGTGGGTCTACTTCAGTGACTCAATCAGGTAACATTGGTAGTGTTGTTAACTCCAGTGTGATGAATCCAAGGGTCCTTGGGTTGTTGACAGTGGAGCAACTGACCACATGTCCACCGAGTCCAACCGCTTCTCCACCTATAATCCTAATCCGAGTAAACCATGTATTCTGACGGCTGATGGATCTCCAATTAGTGTTTCTGGTGAAGGACGTATTCCGATAACTAGTTCCATGTCTCTTTCTACGGTGTTACATGTTCCGAATCTTTCTTCCAACCTCCTCTCAATCAGTCAGATAACCAAAGCTTTGAAATGCAAGGTTACCTTTTATGAGACTCATTGTGTTTTTTCAGGATATTCTCACTGGAGCAACACTTGGCGTAGGCAAAGAGAGAGGGAGTCTATACTACTTGGATTTACAGGAGACGAAACAAGATGACAGTTTAAGAGCCTATAATTCAGCAAGTGTGTCGGGTCCTAAAGAACAGATTTGGCTATGGCATAAACGATTAGGGCATCCTTCTTTCGGGTATTTAAAAAGGTTGTTCCCTAAGTTGTTTTCAGAACTTGATATATCCAAATTTCATTGTGAAGTTTGTGAGTTAGCTAAACATCACCGTGTTCCTTATCCATTAAGCATGAATAGAAGTTCGTCTCCCTTTGCTATCGTACATAGTGATGTTTGGGGTCCTTCACGTGTCACTACTAATTCTGGTTTTCGTTGGTTTGTTACCTTCATTGATGATTATTCTCGGGTCTCGTGGGTTCACTTATTGAAAGATAAGAGCGATGTTCATACCATCTTCAAAAGCTTTCATAAGTTCGTTCTAACCCAGTTTGACAAGAAAATTCAGGTGTTAAGATCTGATAGAGGTGGTGAGTATCTAAATCAAGGTCTCTCCTCTTACTTCTTGGAACATGGCATTGTCCACCAAACTTCGTGTACTGATACCCCACAAAAAATGGAGTTCTTTGAGCGGAAAAATCGTCACCTATTAGAAGTCACTAGGTGCTTGTTGTTCCAAATGAATGTGCCAAAAAGATTTTGGGGTGATGATGTCATGACCGCAGCACGGCTGATTAACAAAATGCCTTCTCGGGTTCTGAATTTTCAAACACCATGTGATGTCCTTTCTTCAAGCACTTCACGACAACCACATAATTTTGCTCCTATAAAAGTTTTTGGGTGTGTTTGATATATGCATGTCCATAAACAAGATAGGAGTAAATTGGATCCAAGAGCCCTCAAATGTGTCTGTTGGGTTATTCAGCTACAGAAAGGCTACAAGTGTTGTCACCCTCCCACGGAAAAAATCTATGTATCCATGGATGTAACCTTTTGTGAAGATCAAGCCTACTTCTCAGAGTATTCAGCGACTTCTCTTCAGGGGGGGAGCATATAACATACTGTGAAGATCAGCCTTGGTTTGATCTTCCTAGTTCAGTACCTAAGGTTGTTATTCCTCAACCTCCTCAACCCAAGGTTGCTTTGCCACCGATTCGGGTTTACGACGAAGAGACAAGGCTCCTCGGGTGGAGGAATCGAGAATCTCCTACGAGTTCTGATGAGGCCGAGGCTCCTCGGGTGGCGGAATCAGAATCTCCTACAGTTCCTGATGAGACTGATTTTAGAGTTAATGAAGATAATGTTTCAACTGATGAGTCAACAAATGTCAGAGATGTCGACGCAGCTGATGAGCCCACAAATGTCAGAGATGTCGACACAACTGATGATCCCATAAACGTTGAGGAAGGTAGATATCCTAGTCGTATATGTAATCCTCCAACTCGATATGGTTTTTCTACTGACCACCCTATTTCCAATTTTGTGTCTTCTCATCGGCTATCACCTACTTATGTTGCTTTTGCAAACAACTTATCATCTGTGAGCATACCTACAAGGATTGAAGATGCTCTTGCTGATCCAAAGTGGAAGGAAGCTCTGGTAGAAGAAAAGAAAGCTCTAAAAAAGAACTTCACATGGGTTGAGGTCGAATTACCAAGAGGAAAGAAGACAGTCGGTTGCAAGTGGGTATTCACTGTGAAGTATAAGTTTGATGGAACTATTGAAAGATATAAAGCAAGATTAGTAGCCAAGGTCTATACTCAGACTTATGGAATAGACTATCAAGAAACCTTTGCTCATGTTGCTAAGATGAACACCATTCGTGTCTTGTTATCTTTGGCAGCAAACAAGGATTGGCCACTCCAACAGTTCGATGTGAAGAATGCTTTTCTTAATGGTGATTTGGAAGAGGAAGTATACATGGACATTCCTCCTGGATTTCAAACAGCCGCTAATAAAGGAAAAGTATGCAAGTTGAAGAAATCCTTGTATGGTTTGAAGCAGTCTCCTAGGGCATGGTTTGGAAGGTTTTCCCAAAGTATGCGGAGATATGGATTTCGTCAAAGTCAGGCAA
Source organism: Papaver bracteatum (assembly GCA_023529315.1). Taxonomy (NCBI): domain Eukaryota; kingdom Viridiplantae; phylum Streptophyta; class Magnoliopsida; order Ranunculales; family Papaveraceae; genus Papaver; species Papaver bracteatum. Next base: position 1,499,862 of record JAJJWX010000269.1, on the reverse strand, counting down.
ATCATACCTTATTCCTCAAACGTTCAAAAGCTGGAAAACTCACCATGCTTATTGTGTATGTGGATGACATCATAATGACAGGTGATGATGTGGAAGAAATGGGGAAGGTAAAATCTTACTTAGCCAAAGAATTTGAGATAAAGGACCTAGGAGAAGTGTGCTACTTCCTAGGAATTGAAGTGGCAAGATCAAAAAAAAAAGGGTATCTACATCTCTCAAAGGAAATATGTCCTAGATCTTCTAGCCGAGACAGGAATGTTGGGATGCAAGCCTATTGACACACCAATCGAACAAATCGAAAAGCCGGGAGAAGACACTGATGGTATTTCGGTGGACAAAGAAAGATATCAAAGGTTAGTGGGAAGATTGATTTATCTCTCTCACACTCGTCCTGATATTGCATACTCAGTAAGTGTAGTAAGTCAGTTCATGCATGCTCCAAGGGAGACACATATGGATGCGGCGTCACAGAATACTTCGCTACCTAAAGTCTGCACCAAAAAAGGGCTACTATTTTCTCGGAATAACCACACGAGAGGTTGAAGCATACACAGATGCGGATTGGGCGAGCTCGGTGATTGATCGTAGGTCTACCTCGGGATATTGCTCATTTGTGGGAGGAAACCTAGTAACTTGGCGCGAAGAAACAATCGATCGTAGCCGGATCTAGTGCGAAGCGAGTTTAGGGCTATGGCTCATGGAATATGTGAGTTATTATGGTTAAGAATACTATTGACGAAATCGGTCTCAAGCCTAAAGGTCCGATGAAGTTGCATTGCGATAACAAGGCTGCCATCGGCATTGCTCACAATCCATCCAACATGACGAGAACCAAGCATGTGGAAGTGGACGGACATTTCATCAAAGAGAAATTAGATGAAGGGGTCATCGGCACTCCTTTTGTAAGAACAGGAGACAGTTGCGGATATGCCGACTAAAGGAGTTCCTAGTCGACCATTCAACTCTTTCCTCGACAAGCTAGGAATGCATGATATCTACGCACCTGCTTGAGGGGGAGTGTTGGAATGAGTCATGAATGAGTCATGCATATGTCATAATGTTTAGTGTTAGAGATATTTTAGGAAACCTAAGTGTAGAGGAAACCTAAGTGTATAAAAGAGGAGGCTCTCCTATGGAAATAATAACAATTTTCATCTATCTTTTTCTCTATTTCTACAATATAAAGTTCATATCAGTGCATGTTTGTTGGCATCCAATAACATATATAGGAATATGGAATCCCATATAAAGTTCATATCAGTGCATAAAAATATAACATCATGCATAAAATTAAAAACACTGTCGAAACTTTGGTTTTTGGTCATTTCACAATTCAGTACTACACCTATGGATTGTATGGTGATCAGCACTATACCTGCATAGGTAACCTACTTCTAAAATGTTCTCAGAGTAGTTCAATTTTCCAATATCACCTCAGGACTTTTGCAAGTTAGCATATAAACCCACATTCGTAGCTCGGGCAAGGTATTTTTCATAGCATCAGAGAGAAGGGAAAATTTTGGGGGTGGCTAACAAAAACCTATTCGGATGAGTACAGAAAGAGGCAATGGTCAAGGAAACCAGAGTATATTGCAACCAATTACGAATTGAGCACAACAATATAACATTGTTCGTTGCAAAGTAATAGAGGCGCAATTTTTATTGTAAAATAGGAAAAATTCAACGACTGTGTCACGCCCTAATAATGTCTATTTCACAATTTTATAAAGGAAAACTTCAGCATACTTTTGGAATGACATATCATAGATTTATTTGCAATGGCTTCCATTATATAGACTCAATCTTTACCAAGATGTTTATTTTTTATTTTTTTTGCCATCCATTAAAGTGGGAAATAGCTGCTTTTTGCAAAAAATTAATACATCATGCTTCCCGCGCAATAAAAATTTCAAGAAACTCCAGATTTGATAATAATAACTAGACGATCAACCGTAAGGTAATGTCATTACCCTAATGAGAGGAGGAGCATTCAGTGGAGAACCATCAGTATCTCGGCAAAGCACACTTGCAAGGTCAAAGCGAAATCCATCGATGTGATACTCGGTGACCCTTTTGTTTACGTACAGGAAAACAAGAAAATGAGATAAGAGAAGAAAGTGGTTTGCCATTCATGAACCCACATCAAAGCAACAGGAGACAATGAATGAAAAAAGTGGCCATACCAGTGTCTCAGACTATCAAGTACAAGATCCATAACCACAGGATGGTTGCAGTTTAAGGTATTTCCTGGTGCCAAAAATTAAGATAAAGCATCATTATGGTGACTGACTCATATATCAATTGAATTGTAAAACAAAGATCGGACATATCTTTCCTTTGATAACATAATCTCTAAGCAAGACGTTTTATATATCCATTTCACATTTTAAAATGAAGAAGGTGTAGTGACGTAGAATAGTAGATGATGACTAATGAGTAAGACTTGTAAGGGTAACAAAATTGAACGAAGATAACCAGCTCAAGAAAGATGAAGTTACCGCATCCAGAGAAATTAAGCAGTTGACCGTTGCCATCTAACATGTAATAAACCTGTAATTAAATAGTACAAACATCTATTACTAAACCCACAAATCATCCGCAAATCTCAAACTTATATAAATCATATATATAGGAATTTTGGCAAGAGCAATAAAATTGGAATAACGGCTTCCAGACATCCTGGTTGCTCTTTTTCTCACATATCATTTGCTTGCAAGATGTGGAAACAAACAAAGGACACATTTTCCATCATGGAATACATACGAACCATAAATATACAGCATGTATCTGCACCTCAAAGAACCTGAATTTCAGTTGCCTGCTACATACTATACGGCAAGTGGAATTCATACCCTAGTGGATCAGGCCCCGGACCTCGTGGTACAACTACCAAATGCCTGACCAACTTGACACTTGCATATTTTGGGAGTAACTGATGAAATTGGTATGTCAAAAATCACTACCAATCATATCATGAGAAAATTGGGGAAAATACAGGCGAACCATTTCAATCATCACACAGTGTTCAAATTATCAATGAGCAAGAACTTTGAACTAGTGAGCACAGATAGCTCACCTTATTGTCGATGCCACGAAAAGATGTAGCGTAAGGGTATGTATCATCAGCTTCGTTAGTATGGTTATAGACAACATCCAATATAACCTGCAATATGGAAATACCAGTAAATCAGTCTAAAGAGAGATATTAGGGGGCCTTCTACAGTATACAAGTGTAGGTTTCTCAGAATTCACTTAAAAGCAAAAACAACAAAAGAAGAAAATTTAACCTACCTCAATTCCTGCATCATGCAAGGCTTTCACCATTTGTTTGAACTCCAGAGAAGCAGCAGTAGGTCCCCCACCATTACTCGCATAGCGGCTCATGGGAGCAAAAAAGTTTATAGTAGAGTAACCCCACGTGTTGATCTAGAATATCAAGAAAATTTGCACAAGTTTCACTAGTCAGGTCTAAAGTAACTTCACAAAATGAAAGGCTTGACCCAATAAAACCACAATTCTGACGAGTAAGGAACAATGAAACATGTCAAGCTCTTGTGTGGCCACAGGCATATGAATAAATGACCACAATGCTTATACATAGGACAAAGCACACCCCAGTCGTATCTCGTGCAAGTAAAAACCACGTGTTGTTGGAGTAAGCTATCCAGATAATGACGCTAGAACACTTTCTTTCCTTTGCCTGGTAAGAAGGAATGCCTCTTGAGTTAACATGACAGTCAGTCAACAGCCACTATAGTTGAAAGACTCCCTACGTTTATAATTGTCAAACTTTATTCAGAGGCGTTCCTTCTTGCTACGCGAAGAAACAAAACTGTTTTGGCGTAAGGATTGTCGGGAAAGTTTAGTCCAACACACAAGTGGCGTAGAATAGTATATCATCAAAATGTAAATTCTACAAGGAGTCAACAATTCAGGAATAAATAACAAACTCCAACCTAAACTTTAGTCGCGTACTACTTGATTCTGAATTATACCAGTCTATAACAGGAACATATGGGAATCCTCAAAAGAACTGAAGAGGATGCCTAAAAGAAGTGATTACTTTGCACGTGGTTCGTGATTTGCGATCTTAGAGTATAATTTTATTAAGCAAACTGTGTTCAACAAAATTAAAAAGTGAACAGTTACCATATGATCTCTTGGATTTGAACGCCTCTGAAGCTCAAACTCATCAAACTCAAATACAGGCAACAATTCCACTGCGTTGACCCCAAGATCTAGAAGATGTGGAATCTAAAAAAGAAAATTGGTCAGAGGCTTGAATAAATTAATCGCCATCTCAGTATTAGGTCACCCTAACAATGAGTTACAAGCTTCCTTACAAGTGCCAAGACGATGTAGACGTATGTTTTAGGAAAAACAATGCAAGCTTGAACGAAAAATTAAGATGTAACGGAGTTACCATCAGTTATAATGATAAAGCGAAGTAGCTGTAGCAATCATCTCTTGAATGAAACCACATTTAGGTTGTCTATGAAAACAATCAAAGAATACCTCTACAATACTCCCAAAGCTACATTCGGTGCTCACCCAAATGAACAATGTACACTGGAAAGATATATAAATAGTGCAGTGGAATTTCAATCTGAAATTTGAAAGTTATATTCTATGTTGTGTAGCCTAAATAAGTCACAGTCGATCCCCAGCAACCGAAAATCTGAAATGAAGTCAACTTCTTAATTACTATTACTAGTTATCATTCCAATTTATCACTTTCCTTCAAGGGAATTCTCTTGCTTTGTAGAACTAGTTTTCGCTCAAAGCAATCTTCTAGTACTAACTGCACATTTTACTGGAAACAGTCTTCAACATTATAGAAAAACATCATTGTTTTGTGAAAGAAGTCATTACCTTCTCGATGAAACCAAGGTAACTACCACGGATGTTTGGCTCAAGGCCACTTGATTCATCAGCAGTAAACGCACGAACATTCATTTCGTATATAACAAGATCTTTCTGCAGTTGAGAGAAAGAGAGAGATATGAATTATTAGCAAGAAGCCAAGAACATTGATCTATTAATGGTGATTATAACTAACTGAAATGGAAATAAATAAAGAATTGATATACATATTGGATGTTCTTTACGAGTCATTATGAATCCAAGTCTAGTCTTTTTCCCAGTTATCCTTGGTCTTCTTTATTGCCCATTTCGCAACAAGTATAATATGGAAAAATATTACTAAGAGGAACAACTTTATAGATTTACCTCTGGTATATTTGGCAGCTTGTAGTTGTTTCCCCAGTCAAAAGGTAAGCTTGTGAAATCATATGTTCCAAGAAATTTAGATAGCTTGTGACTAACATCTCCAAACACCCTCCGGCCCTCAACTAGCTTTGCATAAGGATCTACAAGTACAATACTGCTGTCAAACCGATGCCCCTGCTGCCACTCTCGTGGTCCATCGACGCGGTAACCATAAAGAACTCCAGATTGAGGTAGATCCTACAAGAGAGTATAAATTGTAGAACAAGGGACATTAAGTTTAAGAAAAATGAGTAAAGGGTGATACATCTATAAATCTATGAGTTTCAATTGATTAGACATTACCATCCTTGATAAAACTAGCATATTTATTTATTAAAAATATAATATATACAGTATACAGATATTCTAAGAGCTACCATTGACGAAATTATATAAACCAACACAAACGATTACTACACATCTCCAGAAACTCTTAGATTATTTTTGTTTGGGACCAGCGAGGTAAGCAGGGGAGCACCTAAAGACTACTGAAATCACCTCAAAATAATCTTATATCGAAAGACGTGATCACCACCACTGAGTGATAAACTTAGATATATTTTGTGGCTGTAATTCGAAAGAGTTAAGCATTGAAGAATATAAGTAACAAAAAGGCATTTGATAAAATGTTGACTGAAGGAGCAGCACTATCTACAAAGAGAACAAATCGCTAGAGCTATTGAAATGTTCTGTTGTGTTAAGTTTTTAATATGATAGAGGCCAGTGGACAACAAATGAGCATAAAAGTGAAACCAATATAATTACTCAATTAAAAGTGAATCAATATTAAAACTACCTCCACACATATGTGCCACACGTCTCCTGTCTTGTTGAGGTGAGGGTCCAATGTTATCTCCACCAGACCAGTATCTAGATCACCTAGCTTACCCCTAAGAGTACATATACTTGTGTAAATCCCATAGTAGAAAGAAAAATATCACATGCAATACTGATGTAATTAAAGAAAGAACGAACAGCAAAATTCCTACATGGAGGCCAGAGATATAAAATCAAAATAATCTGTACAGTAAGGCACCATCAAACAACTCAAAGGAAACGTAAAACAAGTGAAAGAGCCACTATAAAGTGGTCCACTCGTGAAAGGTTGAGCTAATTAATCTTAACTCGGAAAAATGGAGAACATGGATTTTAATTTTATGGATAAACTACCAAGTTAGAAAGCAAAGAGTAGAAACAAAGAAGATTTATGCAGTTACCCCTCTAAAATTGATAAGCAAAGAGTGACTGCAGATGCATGTTGCGAAAAGAGGGAAAAATTGATTCCTTTTTCCACTTCTGATGCCCCCAGAGGATACGCCTCGCCTGACGAAACTTTGAATGACGGATCAATATCAGACATTTGAGGAGCTTCTTCCTAAAGTTACAAAGCATGAAAGTTTGATCTCAGTGATAAGTAGTGGCCACTAAGTACACTATAAAAAAAGCTAATCTTCAAGTAAAAACATAATGCTATCATACAAACGTCCTTAATACAGAAAATAAATTCACTCCCTTCATAGTTATAATATCCTGGTACTGTGAACATATTCCAATAACATGATAAAAGGGACATCCGCATATAAAGACTTGGTTAGAATTTTTCCCTTACTTCAAAATCATTAGAAACCTATTCTAAGATGACAAGTTCATCAAAGTGGTTTTAAAATTCTCCTAGAATTTCCCATACAATGTTCACATGTTTCAATTCATTTACCACGCATGCACTTCAATCCATTCACTACACATGCATTTCAATTCATTTTATGTCATGCTTTCTTACCCAATAAACAGGGAAAGCATCTCACCACTTATCCTTCCCTGCAAATATTAAGATTGCTCGTTTGACAGTCGTCTTGTAACTCTTGTTTGTAATTTTCGTCTCTCCTCACCTCAAGATTTTTGTTTGTGAACAAGCATCATAGTCTTTCTCTTGGTTATGAAAAGTTATACATCTTAAACAGAGTTATGTTCAAACAACTTGTCTGCACACCATCTTCAATCATTACATATTACAACTCACAGGCATTTTCAGTTTTTATGCAAATTTATCTCAATAATTTCGCATACAACATGTGTATAGTTGATAACAACCACAAAAATTCATTTGGAAGATAATCGCACGTACACATCCAGGTAGTAAGAAAATACCTCGATTACGGTTTCTTGAAAACGGCGATCGTAAACGCTTGTAACCTTATGTTTGACCCGGTCAGTAACCTAACCTATGCCAAGAAGATCATTTTTACATTGTCAAACATATGCAATTACGAAAAAAATTAATTAAGGGAGAATGAATCATGCCTTACTACTACTGTTGAGTTTGTCTCTCTTGATACCAAACAAAGATTTACTTGATCTCAATCTGTATAATAATTTAAGAACAAAATCAAGTTCAGAAAATCACATTCTCAAAATGTTTTGTAATGCACGTAAATTTTAAAACTCACCCCATTGAGAGCAAACCGAAACTACCAGCTGATGAAGTAATGGAATGGTGGAATTTGGAGCGTGCAAGTGACTGAACAAATAGAATCTTACTTCCATGTTGTTTATGTGAGCTAAGCAAAGCATCCATGAAAAATCGAAAAGAAGAACCCTTAAAAGCAGACTTCCTTTTTCTTAAAATGAAAAGAAAACGGGGGAAGATTCAGCTAAAAGGAACTTTTCCGGACCCTTTTAACTTCTTTTTCTTCTTCTTCCGATTCTCATTTTTGATTCTGTGAATTCGAGAGAGAGAGGGACATTGGAATGCGTCCTATGTTAGACACGTGAACGGTACGTTTTTTATCGGCTTCAGGTTGTGACACGTGTCCTGGAGTTTTATCATCAGTACAAGGAAAAAAAGTCCTTTGTTAGACACGTGAACGGTAGTATTAGTGAAGCGTATCTGTGAATGGAGTAGAAAAAAATGTCGACGAAGGCACCTACCCTTTTTATGGGTCAGGTTCCCGTGACAACACCTTTTAACAAAGTATTTTGACAACCCCTACAAGACGTTAGATTTGTTGGGCCGAGCAAGCGACGTTAGATTTGTTGGGCCGAGCAAGCGAAGCGAGGGAGGATCCTATATCGGTGATTTTGTGTCAATGTGAAGGGTGATATTTTTTTTCAATTTGACAAAAAAAAATTGGATTTGGTATAACCAAAAAAAACGTAGGTTTAATTTTTTAAAACAAAAACGAGTTGGAGGTCCTGGGGTCGAATCCTCCCAAATTTTAATTTCTTTTCTTTTCCCTCGTCTTCCTTCTTCTTCCGATTTTGGTTCACAGAACCAGAAACTCGACCACCGACGCCATCACTACCAGTGTCGTCACAATAACCAGCGTCGCTGCCACCGCCACAACCATCTCTAACCAGCACCACCAATACACCTTCAGCAGCACCACCACCACTAACAGCACCTCAATCACAAATTCAATCATCATTCAATTATAAAAACACGAAACTGTATATATTGATTCAAAGAAATCGAAGAATCCGAATTACGGCATCAATCAACGATATCCAAATTTTTCTTCCAGAAAACAGTTTTACCATTACTGATTGTATCAGCACCATGTATGAGATATGGGGTTGAGAGGTTGCAGTGATGTCGCCACGGAGGCGACAGTGAGATGACATGTTAAGCAGAAAACATGGGAGCTTGAATTCATCTTCGTTCACATCCAACCTCTAACCGATGCTCAATTAAACCATATTGCAGACTATATCAGAAACCCAAATCCATCTTCATTTCCATGTTGTTCCTGTGTTTCTTTCTCAATGAGAAATTTCAATCAAACCCAAAACGAGATCACTGATTCCTCTCAAAAACAATCGAAATCTTAACCTAACAGTGCTTCTCCGATTTCTTGACAGTCCATACCCTTCAATCAATCGAACCCCAACTTTTGGTTGCATACCAAACCTCCAAATTTGTTGTTGTTGTAGACGTAGTCTTGAGAGAAAGTAATGGAAATTCCATTTCAATTTTGAGATAGAATTCTTCTGTCCGAGATGTAGGTTAAGGATTAATTTCCTTACTGTGCACTAGGGAGATGACATGCTAAGCAGAAAACTAAGACCGAGAACCTTTGATTGTGAACATGTATTTTACACGTGTTTTCCATAGTGAAGGGTTAGGCTAATGACGTGTCACATGCGTGGATTCATTTATTTTTCCAGTTTACTTTGTCATCATGATTATTACCTAATTTTAGTGTTATGAATTGTTGGTCCCATCATAACCAGCCTCATTTGAATTTATTTTGGTCGGTGATTAATTTGCCATCGTGACGCTAAAAATGGTTTTTGATATTCCATTTTTGCATTCAAATATACTGTCGTACTTGGTATTCTTGTTCATTTTTGTTGCCACTGACAACTTGCTTTGGTGGCGACTAGAGAGATAAAAGTCCGATATGTTTTTCATTTAATTATGTAAATTACTTTGCTATGATTGAATTTTGTAGGGAAAATGACCTGAAATAGGTCGGGAACAGTCAAATTATAGTTAAAACTCTATCGAGATCGGAGACAGACGAGTTAAAACAGTAAATCAGGTGAGCTTTACAAATTTACAAGTCCGATTTCGTGCCATTATGACGGAACTAAATTGTGAGTTGCGTCAATTTTTTCGGTCGGTCGTCCTACCGTGTCAACGGTCATCTAGTTATATCTAGTGATTCAAATAATTGCTCACGTGGCAGTCTAACAAATTCCAGTCTGTGTTTGGCTTAAACAAAAAAAATTAGAGAAAATATCAGGGTTAGGATTTGTTAAGATCTTCTTTGACCGAGGCTTCGAATAATCTTGATTGACAAAGAGGAATCTGAACTTTTATGTCCTGAATATAGATCGAGGCTTCATATATTCATCACCATTCTTCATATCTTCGTGATGGTAACAAACTCATTTGCCCACTCAAGATCAGGGCATGATGAATAATTGATGATGATTCACCATTTCATAATCTTAGTTAGATAAATAATCTCGTTTAAAGCATTATTATTACTTGCATCAGGACTTGAATTATGAGACAAATAGTTTTGATTTTAATTATTACGAGAAGACATTAACCGATCAAAACTATTTTTTTATGAGAAGACATTAATACTTTAATAGCTCAAATCCATAGCTTTTGTTGAATTTACCAGCTTCATGTATTTATTTTTATAACATAATCAACATTTCTAAAAGAAACAGATGCTTCTTATCATCGTGTTAATTATGATGATAAAGTAGCAAAAAAAATGATGGTGATAAGGTGAAGACATTGACAAATGAAGGAAAAAAAACCATTAATGTAAAAGTAGGAGAAGAAGAAATGGCGGCATGGCTGACTATAAACACGATCAACGAGATGGTTTTTAATTTTTTCAGAACGGAAATTGATTAGATGATGAGCATAATGGCTATAAGGGTGATTGCCATTAACTCTCTTCGCCTCGGCATAGTTATTAACTCTCTTCGCCTCGGCATAGTTATATATACCAAACGGAGAATAGTGGTAGTATAGTTATATATACCAAACGGAGAATAGTGGTAGTTACTGCCATATCGGTTGAGATTATCAGTCGTTTGATAAATAGTATCTAATGGTTCAGAAATTTTGTCAAAACACTTTGTTAATGGATCCTGACCCTTTTTTTACCTGGCGAGATTGGGGTATACCCAGATTAATTGGGGTATACCCAAATTTAAATGGACATGTGCACTTATTAAGGGGAGGCCAAAATGTGGTAAAGTTACTTTAATACCCCTACACTAATAAACCTAAAACTAAACCCTAAACTTAAAAACTAAAAACTGATTAATCTTCCTCTAATCCTTCTTCTTTAATCCCTCTCCTCTTCTCTTTCATTCCAAAAACCTAAAATCAACCAAATTTTTGATTTTTGATTTTCTACAAAAAGTGGTTGATTCTAAACGATTCGGTAGCAAGAGAGATTCAATAGGTAACATTAGAAGACCCAAATCGGAAGCAAAAGGTAAGGAAAAAGTTGGGAGTAGCAAACCCGAAAATCCAATCCGTGAGAATGTTGAAAAAAAACCTCTGCCGGCGAAAAGAAGATTGTAAGTGATTTATAAACTCAAACCCATTATTGTTTTGCGATATATGATTGCTAGATTAGGTTAGAAACCGAAAATTATAATTTTCATGTTTTTGGCCGGCAAGGTCGATTATTGAACAACATGCCGACCATTAAACAGCCGGCATAGTCGCAGGATGAATAACCTGCCGACTTTTTATCAGAGCCATGGAGGCTATTTGGACAATAACCGGTGGCGGGGTATACTAACAAACACCCTGCCGGCTAATTTGTAGCCGGCATTGTATTGTACTTGGACCTTGCCGACTGTAGGCATCAGAAACTTGATATTTTTTACCATGCCGGCCACATATTGGTCGGCAGTTTATATATTTTATACCTTGCCGGCCAATGGATGACCAAAATGTGTAAAAATATACTCGGCGTGTTCTTCAACCGAGACAATGCCGGCGGTCGTAAGGTCGGCAGCTTATTCAAAGTTGACCCTGCCGGCCAAACTACGGCCAGCACCTTATTCAAACCATGACCTTGCCGGCCTTGTGCATTTTCAAAACCAAATTTTTTGATTGAAATCGAAATCATAAGAGGGATGAAAGGTTTAATTTAGTGAATTCATAATTTCAAAATTTTAATCTAAACTCAATTAATTAACCTAATCAGAATTTTATTGTTAATTAACCAAGGGCATATTAGCCATTTAGAAAATACAAGGTTAAGAAGTGGCTTGGTTTTACTTCATAATGACCTTATTTTGTCTTATTGGGTATACCCCAATCTCGGCAGGTTTTTTTTATTGTCGCTTGGTTACTTCAAGTTAAACCTTTCATTAAACTAGCTAATCCTTAATAACCGCAAATACTCACATGATAACCGATACCCACCAACACTCCCCACACAGCTTTTCGAACAGAGAAACACAATGTATTTATTTTCTGTTGTCAGCGTAAATTAAAGTTAACAAATAAAACCCCATTCTGAAGATGGAGTTCTTCTTTTCTTGGATACATCAACCACAGTGAAACGCATACATGATAAACAGTTAAATGCGTTTAACACAGCTGGATGAAGATTTAAACCTTACGGAAAGACATAATTTTTTGACAAGGACGTGAACAAAAAGATATAAACACCAATGCATGTGATATGATCAGCAATGCATGTGAAACACACTCTAAAGCCATGTTGGATATGCAAAATGGCAAATCAGCTTTCTATGGATTAGTTTCCGTATTACTAACAAATCACACTCTGGGTATCCCAATGAGTTTCGGCAGGAAACTCTTGCTCCAGGTTTTTCATTTTTACATATTATGAATTTATATCCTACGACTACCACAGTTTGACAAAGAATTGAGCCAGCTCCAGCCACCTTCAATAACAAGAAATGAAATATCAGCAATAGATCCAAAATAAATAAAGCCAGTTTGATTCATAATCTTCGAATCAATTGGGTTTCTATATCGACCTCATAAAAAGTGAGAACCTCCAGCATTATATCGGCAAAGTAATATCCTACAGACAAAAGATTCTACAGCACTGTTACTTGTGGAAAAGTAGGAATTACCTTAAGCTTTAGCATCTGCTTCATACAATGAGCGATCTTCCAGGATATTGTGGAAGATCCAAACAAAAATAATATGAGTGGGACTGGCAGAAAGAAGAGTGCTATTTGGTTAACCACAAACCGACCTCTTCACATCTAGGTCTAGGTCTAGACAACCCACAGAAATTTGGTCATAGTGCCCTGTTTAGTGGAAGAGTTGCAGAAGCTGATGAAGCCTCTGCTATTAATGAGATAGGTTGACGGGCCTGAAGACAAGCCCCTATCTCAAAGGGAAGTAACTGAGACCCATCAAAAATAAGATTCACGCCTGGAAGGACTACTTCTTTATTATCAGCATCGTCTGGTTCCGCTTTCGTTGCACTTACTGCTGGTTTTGGTGACTCTACGATGGGCCTTGTGGCAGCCTCATAAACAGGAGTAAGAGCATAAGACCTGCAAATGTAATAAGATTATTCAGGTTACATGACAGTTTTCTAAAGGATATTAAAATGTAACTTGAAAAAGATAAGTATGTAAACGTTGAGAATCAAATGCTGGGACTGTTATCTATCTCCAATTATGTTTACTAAAAAAAGGCTCATGTAAATGCATAGAGGTATACATGAGATAATTGTACCCATCATTGTGCACGGGAAACAAGGAGCACAACTACTGTTTAGAAAGACAGTCAAATCACCTGAGAATGCTTCCATCAAAACTTAACACTTCGGTCCGACAACGTTGACGACTCGCAAGTTTTAGCCTCTGATGTTCACTTGAGGCCCCAGAGATTGGAGAAGAAGGATCTAAATATGGATTCCACCTTCCACTAGCGTAGTTTATAAGCTGGGGAGCTGGTTCCTTTGCTTGTTCTCTCTGGTAAAGAAGTTTTGCGGTAGGCCCTGTTGCTTGATATTCTGCACAAATATCACATAACTTTTTTCTTAAACTTTGCATCGCATCATGATGCTCAGTCAGTGAAACAGCTTGAAGTAATTGTGATGAAACAAGTCTTTTACAAATAGCATTGCATAACTTCGGACTAAAAAGTGGAACACCAAATTCAACACTTAGTGGAACCCATTCATACTTTTCATCATCAAGTGAAAAGTGTTCTTCCCTTTCTTTGTAAAGCTTTATCACACGCATATAACCTACTGCCCATAAATCTATCTTGTTTGTTAGATAAGCTAACAGTGTGTGTAAGCTTGAACTTTCCTCTTCAGATAGTCCCATCTCCTTCCCCATCGGAGCAACAGAACCATCGGCGTTTTTCAAGGGTAAAGGAATATCCAGAGTAATGGTCTTTCCAGTTTTGTCAAGATCATACTTGCTGAAAGGCTGCACTAGCACTGCGGAGCATTTGAGAAGTGAGTTCAAGCAATGTAGAAGTATGTTTCCGTTGACCAAATTCCCTTCAAACTTGCCTCCTAATCCTCCAACCGAAGACCCATCCCAAGACCATATAAGTGCTTTCTCACAACCTGCTAACGGTGCAGGAAGCAAGCGCAAACATTGCCCTTTCATCAAAACAACTGATAGAGGCCCACTTGCTACAGCTGAATAGAATGCAAGCTTCATCCAAGGTGTCATAGATGAATAAGAGGGTGGACCAAAGTGAATGGGCCCTCCTGGTCCCGGTAAAACAGATGAAGGAGGAAGAGGAACCATTGAAACAACAATATTATAGTCACGAAGAAACAACCGGTCTAATGTTGCAGGTGCAAGTGAAGCCAAGCTTTCGCAACGAAGAATATCTACACAATATTTCTTTTTCCTCCTCGAGTTTCCTTTTCCAGAAACTGAACCATCAACTGGTGTAGCATTCCCAACAGTAAGGTTACTAATCTCTGGAATTGCATCTTCTCTCAAGCCAGTACTATTTTCAACAAAATTACCTTCTGTAACAGATTCGATCGAAATAGAAACATCCTGAGGGATCTCTGAAACGACTGAATCTAGAACCTCATCATCATCAGCTGCCTTGCCTTCATTTTTTACAGGTTCAACAGGTTCCTCTGCTATATTGAGATCAGATACAAGAGGTACTGTGTCCTCAAGCTGAGTCTCAAGAGTTGATGATTGAGTCTCAAGAGTTGATGATTGAGCCTCAAGAGTTGATGATTGAGCCTCAAGAGTTGACGATGGAGTCTCAAGAGTTGACGATGGAGGCTCAAGAGTTGACGATGGAGGCTCAAGAGTTGAAGATCCAGTCTCAAGCTTATCAATAAATTCTTCAACATTCTCATTTTTCTCTACCCCGCCGGATAGCAGACACTCCAGAACACATCGAAGGCTATAAGCATGGTTGGCGAATTCCTGCAGTTCTCCCTCGAACTTCGTGCCCTCTAGTGTTGTCAGATCCTTGCAAAGGTCAGCAATGCTAGTATGACCTAGTTTTCCCGCTTCGTATAATGTCACAGCATGTGATTTCAAGCCTGAAAGTTTGAATGTCACGAGAAGAAGGGCCAAGTTAGAAAGGTGGCGATTAGTATATTGACCACGTGATTCACTATACGGCCGACCGCTACTAAAATAAATGTTACAGAGGACGGTCAAAAGATAGATTTTGTATTTAGAAGTTGATACGGTTTTGACGCGGTTGGTGGAGTTCGGTTACCCGCATATAATAGCTTCACTACCAAGATCATTCTAAAACTGAACATTTAACTAATTTGGTTTGGACTTCTACATACCCACTCTTTTGAGCAAAATGTAAGACGAGGAAAAAAAACATAGGGTAAAGCTACAGATAAGCGTATGATAGACTTTAGTGGTCATGAATTTTGAAGGGGAGAAGCAAAACCTGGTGACACAGAACCCATCATGAGATATGATGTTATATTAGCATCAACAACAAAAGCAACACGAGCAGGACCAGAAGCTGCCTTAGAGTTTGCAAGCAAGGCATCTCCGGGCTGCATAGTACCATCCATGGACATGTTGGCTGAACTCATGCTAGCATGGGATCCATCTTCATCGTCACTGGGGATTGTAGTAGGCGTGCCAGGAATGGTTGAATCCTGAAGAACCGATGCTGGATCAATCACTTTTACTGCCCAACCCAGTCGAGAAGCAAAAGATGCCGCAGCCTGCAGCTGGGAAAGGTCAGCTTGTAAAGTAGCAGCCAACTCAGCAACAGTTGCATTCTCACTTGACACGACAAAAACAGCATACAATAGCCTGGAGATACGGGGAACATAGATATTACGAAGTTGATCCTAAGTAGCTAACAAAAAAGACAGCACAAAGGAAAGAATATAGGGTCCAAAACTGAAACTTACTCCTCGATTGGGTCTTCATAAGACTGCTCCCTGTTGGAAACAAAACCTTCTAGCCTGGAAACTGAATTGGTATAATTATTAATCATTCAAATCATGTGTGCACGAGACAAGCAAAGAGGAAAAAGATAAAACAATTACCACTAAATAATAGTGTCACATTTAAATTCCAATCCAGGTATTTTTTAAAAACTAAATCAGTGTGCACGAGACAAGTAAAGAGGAAAAAATAAAACAATTACCACTAACTAATAGTGTCATATTTAAATTCCAATCCAGGTATTTATAAACAAAGTAGCTAAAAATTCTTCTGTGAGGTGCTAAAACACGTTATACAACACCAATGCCTTAGCTAAAACTAAACGCTCACTGAGTTTTTAGTTACTGAGACGAGGTACTGGAAAAGTAAAACAATAAGAAGTCACTATATCTGCTTTAGAACTTTAAACTGGCGAGTGATTGACATAAAGACATAGTGTGTACATTACCTTTGAACCTATCATCTGGGTACACGGGAACGTCAAAATAGATCAATCCTCGTCTGAAAAGACCCCTTATGATTTCAGAATCAAAGAGAACAAACGCATTTGCTTCCTCCTTACAAACTTTGTCTATTGTGGCCATTTCTTCTTCGCTGAGTTTCTACAAAGGCAAACATCAACCAAATATTTTACGTCGTGATCATTGAACATGAGTAGATGTGAAACGCCAATCTAAGTATTTTGTATATGTACTTCGAAGAAGCAATAACCACATCTCTCACCTTAAATTCTTCCAAAGTAAAGTTAACCAAGCATTCATCACATCTCTCACCTTAAATTCTTCCAAAGTAAAGTTAACCAGGCAGACTCCCCACCAAGGTTCAACTGCAAAATCTACAGGCTGGGCAGGGAGCAGTTCTTTCGCAATTGACTTATTCAGCTTCCACATGATTTTCTGGACAGCTCCATAAGTATATGGTAGTTAAAACAAGAAAAAAATGCACTCGATCTGTAGCTGCAAATTTATGAGCGATGACATTGATGATACATCCACCAAACAAGTGCTGTTGAATGTTTCACCTCATAGGCGAGCATTGTCACGGAAAACCAACCCGTGGATGACATCATTAGATATGGTTAGAACACAGTTTGTTTAGAGGTCAAATAGATTATTCAGTACTGTGAGGAGAGCGTCCTTCAATCATTCTATTCTACAACCAGTAAGCTAGCGAATGTAGTTTAAAATTGAGGAGGGTTCCATTGGCATGCTTAATATGAAAATGTGTGTACAAAGATTTGTGGACAGGTAATGATGAACTACAGTTTGATTTTCGATGAGAATGTTCCCCGTCATATGAGTTTCAGTAGGCCTAGAAATAGAGTCAAACCATTGGAAAATATCACGTCTACCAACCTTACTTCTATAACTTAGACGTACGTTAATATAATTGTGTTGTTAACCGGTACCTTAGACCTGCATTTGTTCATGATATCAATGAACTCGTTTCTTCCCACTCCAGTGAGCCTTAAGGCATCCGCAGCACTAAAATTTGGGATGCTGTCATAAGGTTGCTCTGCATGAAATACGAACATATGAGGATACAGATGGATATTTACAGATGACATTGATCCTATGTCTTGTCTCAGGCTTTGAAGAGCCATATCAATATGAAAAAAAAAGGTTGCTAGAGAAGACAAACTATGAACTAAGGGAGAATGTTAAGAACACTTCAACAAGACCCTACTGGATGAGGGTCAAAGACACGTAAGACCAACTGGAGTACCCAAGGGTGATTAAGTAGTTTGTATAGCACAAAATATTACTTAACTAGCTATAAGAATACAGGCACAAAATGGACAGACTAATGAAGCTAGTCATTAAAACATCAGAAAAACAGATCATCAAACAAAAATGAACGCAAGCTATGATATCATATTTTTGTAAGATCACGGAAAAATTCAGTTACCATTTCTCATAACCTCAAAGATCATATCGCAATAGTATCTGAAAGGGGACACCCTCATTACACGACAAACATAGTCTGCAAGGTGATAGGGGAACAACTGCAATAGAAATACAGGCAAATTACAAAAGAATCCTGGATGAAATGTTATCAAAAGAAAAGAAAGAAGCGTAACTAAGCATCAGGGTGTGCTCAGGATAACATGGACATTTAGTAATGACCTTGTAAGAAAAAGCAAGGCTCTACAAGTGGCAGGAATCACCCAGGTCATGAGATCAGTTGCGTCTTTAATGATTCGAGCAGGAATTGCTTAATTACCAGTATATAGAATTTATTTCATTAAAGTCACAAAGGATTAAGAACTACAGTGACATAACATACACAATGTCATGGACCAACAAGGGAAAACATTTTTGGGTTCAGTACGCACAGCTAGATTCTTTCGCAAATAACGCATCATTTCTTCATAATATTCGCCTTCCTTGCACACTTTGCGAGCAAAGCAAGTGTTCCATTGGAGTCGCTTTCTTATGCAATGGTCCATTACTCTGCAGATATTTTGTGAGACTTTGTTAATTAAGATGATAATGTCTTCATTGATTTTGATAAGAAAACATCAAGGGGACTGCAGGAAATATATTCAAACTTCAGCACAAAGCATTTGATACAAGTGTACTACCATTCTGCACATAGCATGTGCATTTAGGCCAGGTTTATATAAACACTGCATGAGTTCATCCTAGTTGGCAAGTTAAAACAGCTTCACCAAACTCTAACACCTTGAGTATGCGATCTCAGCGTGAATTCAGATAAGAAAAATGTTTGAAATGACAAATAGAGTGTTTGAAATTAACTAACTTTTTATGCCATTCATCTTTAGAAGACAAGGTTGCTTGAAGCCGTTTTGGTAGACTGTCCCAAGGGCATTCTTCTCTAATTGCTTTTAAAAGAAGCTGTTCCTCGATAGTGGTGGGTAGATGCTGCATAGTATCAAAATGCTTGATTCTCTCCCTGAAATGAAATCCAGCAAAAATAAAAGGTTATTGCCCATTGCTACAGCAAACTAACTTCAGCATCTGAAAATGCCTTGGGTGAAACTTTATTAAAAATGCGATTCGTGTCCAAAAGATCACACCTATCAAGCAATGTAGGTGAAACTTTATTTCAAGGTCAAAAGTTCATTTTCTTATAGGTAATGACAATGCTTGGCAGTCCACCTTCAGAGTGCGAAAAATGGAAGAGGAAAATGTAGATGGCATTATAAAGAGTCGCTGTAGAGTGAAACCAACATATTAAGAAGCACCACTGTTAAGCTAGTGTGAAAAGAGGGAACACCCTGGGTCCATGGGAATTGACTTTGTAAACACAAGGAAATGTTACAGCCAAAATAAAGTGCTTAATACACACTTGCTCTTGAAGTACGAATTTTAGGTATTTACAAATTTGATTGCTGATTGAGTATCTATAGTCAAAATTAAAATCAAAAGTCCCATCCACGTTCCTCACAATTTAACAAATTGGCATGCATTACCGATATATATATCCTCAAATTCTTTCATTTGCATTCTCCGAGATCTCAAACGGATCTACCTAAATCATACATTGAAAGTCATCTCACTCTTCTCTCCTATACTCAATTTAACGGATGTTTCAATGTATGCTCAATTTTCAACTCAAATTTTAACAAAATCCACTATTCTTCTTCGTGACAAGTCAAACACAGACACTCAAAAGAAAATTCCAGTACAGTAAAACAAAAACATTTCTGTCCTGAGATCTAAAAAGCAGACAAGCAGCTCTAAATGAGAGATGCAACGTACCTGGTTTTGTTGACGATAGTCGAAGAAATCGAGCTGAAGATCGATCTAGGGTTTCAGTTTCGTGTTTTAGATTCAAGACATGGAATGGCTCGAAACTGTTGATTTCTTTTTGGAGTCGCAGACTTAATAGAGGATACCTAAGATAATTATATCTTGTTTTTTTTATGGGTTTCGGTCCAGGCAAAGAAGCCGTTGCCCTGAATAGTACTCCGTAAAGACGACTGCTGGTTTTTTTTTTTTTTTTTCTGAAAATTTATCTTCTTTTTTTTTCTTTTTTTTTTTTTTTTTTTTTTTGAGAATAAGGCAGGCAGTGCTATCCCGCACGGCTGTGCGGGAAGGCTTTATGAGCTACCAACTTCTAAAACATTAGATATGAATGTCTTTCTTTCTTTTTTAGCAAGGATTGATTGGGGCCAGAGGTTTTAATTGGGGGCTTGACAAATTTTGTTTACACCCAGGGGTGTACCAATAGTACAGGTGAAAATACTGTTTTACCCTTTATTTTTTTTATTTTTTTAAATCAAAAACAAAACTTAAAAAGAAAAAAAAATCAAAATCAAAATCAAATTTTTTTTTTTTTTCGATTTTTTTTCCTGCTCAAATGTGTATGAAAAATCGTCACCATTTTTTAAAAAATATTAACGATTGTTCTGGAGTCGTCATTGTTGTTTGACGATTCTAAATAGTCGTTATTATTTCCAAAACGACTCTCAAGAGTCGTCATTGTTTCAGTGACGACTCTAGACAGTCGTTAATTTTTAAAAAAAAACATATGACGACCCTTTTATGTATTCCGCCATTAATGAATCTTTAAAAAAGGTAACGACTCTTTTATAAGCAATAACGACTGTCTAGAGTCGTCAAAGAAACAATGACAACTCTTGAGAGTCGTTTTTGAAATAATAACGACTGTTTAGAGTCGTTAAAGAAACAATGACGACTCTAGACAGTCGTTAATTTTTAAAAATAATTGATAACGACTTTTCATACAATTTGAGCAGAAAAAAAAATGGAAAAAAAAAATTTATTTTGATTTTAAAGTTTTGATTTTTTTTTTTTAAGTTTTGTTTTTGATTTAAAAAAATAAAAATAAATAAAGGGTAAAACAGTATTTTCCCCTGTACTATTGGTACACCCCTGGGTGTAAACAAAATTTGTCAGGCCCCCAATCAATCCTTGATTTTTAGTCGTCCATCACGAATCTACAACTGTCATAGATTTTAATTTGAAACACGTCCTTATATTTATTTAATAAAACTATTACAACCCTTAAGAGCGTCCACAATCATGGACTATCCTAAAACCAAAAACTATTTTTTTTTGTTTTAGTCGTGTTTCAAAACAACGGGTAGAGACTAAAATTTTAGTCAGGCGAACATGCAGGTTACGCCCCATGGGGCGGACAAAAAATCATGCTCCCCAAGGGCATGGGGCGGTATCACAGGCTACGCCTGAAAGAAAAAAAAATTAAAAAAAAAATGCATGGGGCGAACTTTAAGCATGAGCCCCATTGGGGCGTATTTTCAAAGTGCGCCCCATGGGGCGAACGTTAAATAAAAATTTGAGTTACGCCTGGTTGCGGCGCGGACTTTTGGGTTACGCCTGGTTGCGGTGCGTACATTTGGTTTACGCCTGTCATCAGGCGCACACTGAAATTATGCCTGATTATATTTAGTTTTAGTCGAGGGTCGAGACCAAATTTGGTCCAGATTTCACTCTCTCTCCAACTAAAACCAAATATATGGTTTTAGTACAGCTCCACTGCGATTGGTTTTCTGGACTAAGTGGGGTTTAGTCCACTTTTTAGTCCATGACTGTAGACGCTCTAAAGATGTCTTTATCTTCGTTAAAATGACCTTTCCCTTGAGTAAATGAAACCCGTATACATTATTCAATTAAATCAATTCAGGGGCTTTCGCTCCGTGGTGTGAAGAAACGAATCCTTGCCGAAATCTGTTAAGTGAGTTCGATTGCAGCGAAGATGTTACTGATAACAATTGGGATCTATCACCAGGCAAGAATGGTATTATTATTATAAACTTAAAAACCCTAATTATTATTTTAATGGTATAAGAATAACATTAGTTAGTGTTAATCAATAACTTATTAACAATTAGTACTTTGATTATTGTAAGCTACCCTTCCGTGCAGTTAGTATAAAGCCAATATTTATCTTATTTTTTTCATTTTTTTTAGATATTTTTTGTATATTTTTTTATGTTATATAGTATATTCATATGAAGATGAGATACAAATTTCCAATGAAGAAACATTTACTGATATGAAAGTGTTTATGGGTAAAAATCGTTTCTGCCGATTTTGGTAAATTCGGTAGGTGAGTGAGAAACTGGTTTAAACCCTAAACAAATGTGCTGCACGTGAGCACTTTCTAGATTCGAGAGATCAATCTGTACAAGTCCGTCCTAAACCAAGAAATGGCCGTTCCAGACTTGCTTCGGTCACAAAGTGGAGGAGAAGGGTTGATTTGGGGAGGGAAGCGAAGAAAGGTGTTGAGACCAGAATAATTCTTGAAGAGTAGTGTCTCGACTTGTATCAGAAAGTGAAAGCTTCGGAAGCTTGCAAGAGATGAAAGCTTTTTGGAGAGCTTGCAAAGTTTCCTTTTCTGAGAGTGTTGTGTTTTTCTCCTGAGCGAGACTTGTTGTCTGGTGGAAATAGGTAAGACCTATTTATACAAGTCGAGATTGAAACGTACCCTGGCCTCATGAAGGAAGAGAGTAAAGGATGAAATAATGGGAGGAGGTGGTAACCGCATGGTGTTTATGGGTGAAAACTTTTTCACCATTATTTCCTTATTTATTTGTCTGCTTTATTCCTATTCACGCTTTCTTAATATGAGCGTAGCGTACGCTGCATGCTGTAACCGCCAAACCAAGACCCTGGAAAGCATCCCCCAGTTTGTGTTGATGTATCGAGTGTTGGTTGCATCTTGAGTGCAAGTGGCAATGCCAGGCTGCAAGTGGCGTGTGTGGCATGTGCCAATGGCATGTGCGGAATGCCTTTGTTGTGGGTTGCACCTTGAGTGCAAGTGGCAATGCCAGGTTGCAAGTGGCGCGTGTGGCATGTGCCAGCCTTTGTTGCGGGTTGCACCTTGAGTGCAAGTGGCAATGCCAGGCTGCAAGTGGCGTGTGTGGCATGTGCCAATGGCATGTGCGGAATGCCTTGGTTGCAGGTTGTACGGTTTGTAAGCCTAGGATACCAGCGAACATGCTGGCATGTGCCAATGGCATGCACGGCCAAGTTGACCTAGGTTGCACGGTTTGCAAGCCTAGGCTACCAACGAGCAGATTTGGCATGTGCCAATGGCACGCACATCCAAGTTGACCTAGGTTGCACGGTTTGTAAGCATGGGCTACCAGCGAGTGGATTTGGCATGTGCCAATGGCACGCATGGCCAAGTTGACCTAGGTTGCACGGTTTGCAAGCTAGGCTACCAGCGAGCGGATTTGGCATGTGCCAATGGCACACACGGCCAAGTTGACCAAGGTTGCACGGTTTGTAAGCTAGGATACCAGTGAGCATGTTGGCATGTGCCAATGGCATGCGTGGCCAATTTTGCCTAGGTTTCACGGTTTGCAATCTAGGCTACCAGCGAGCATGTTGGCATGTGCCAATGGCACGTGGCGGCTTGGTCCCTTGGTTGCACGGTTTGGCAAGCTGAGAAGAGGGTGCTTTTGGCATGGCGCGGCTAGGGCCAATGTAAGGGTGTTTGGCTTGGCGTGGTGTGACTAGCATAGCTAGGGCCAAGGCAAAGTGTGTTTGGCATGGCGCGGCTAGCTTGGGCTAGGTGTGGCTGGCATGATTTTCCATTAGCACAGAGGTGCGGCTAGTGTGGTTGGCATGCTTTGGCGCGTTTGGTGTGGCTGGCATGACTTGCCATTTGCACAAAGGTGCGGCTAGCATGGTTGGCATGCTTTGGCGCGGTTGGTGTGACTAGCATAGCTAGGGCCAAGGCAGAGTGTGTTTGGCATGGCGCGGCTAGCTTGGGCTGGGTGTGGCTGGAATGATTTGCCATTGGCACAGAGGTGCGGCTAGCATGGTTGTCATGCTTCGACGCGTTTGGTGTGGCTGACATGATTTTCCATTGGCACAAAGGTGCCGCTAGCATGGTTGGCATGCTTTGGCGCGGTTGGTGTGGCTGGCATGATTTTCCGTTGGCACAGGGGTGCGGCTAGCATGGTTGGCATGTTTTGGCGCGTTTGGTGTGGCTGGCATGATTTTTCGTTGGCACAGGGGTGCGGCTAGCATGGTTGCCATGCTTTGGCGCGTTTGGTGTGGCTGGCATGATTTGTCGTTGGCACAGGGGTGCGGCTAGCATGGTTGGCATGCTTTGGCGCGCGCGGTTGGTGTGACTAGCATAGCTAGGGCCGAGGCAGAGTGTGTTTGGCATGGCACAGCTAGCTTGGGCTAGGTGTGGCTGGCATGACTTGCCATTGGCACGGAGGGGAATTAGGGTTTTGCTCGTTGTAACCCTAATTTGAAAAAATACCCCCCATTAATTACTAACTACATGCACTAAATGTTCTAATAAATGTGTCACCGGTGACATTAGGTTATTCGGGGTTTTACAATTTTACCCTTTGTCTAAAAACCACCATCAACAGAAAGATATAGAGAATATTAATTCACTTGATATAGAAGAACTAAACGGTGAAGTAATTGCAGCAAACAGTGCGAAAGAACCATCGGAAGAAGAACTAAACACTGCCCACCCATACGTCGGGAAAGAATTTGAATCTCAAGATGAAGCATATGATTTCTATAACAGGTTTGCAGGTAAAACAGAATTCAGTATTCGTTGGCACTTTACCAATGTCGGAAACCTTACAAACGCTTGGGAGTTAGTGGGTGATCCACCTATTGTGAAACGTAAAGGCAAAAATGGAGCAATGAAATCATGGATTGACAAGCTTAACAACAAGCTGAAAAGTACTGAAACAAAAGAAAGAAAGAAATGAGTAGTTGGTTTTTCTTTTAGATCAAATTTTTCCGTTGATAACATTCAAATCTACTCAAACTAATTGATCACATTGGGAAAATATGTCATATTTGAATTTGTTGGCAAGCATTTTGGTTTATTTTATGAAATACATTTGCATCAGTTAAATTTGCATACTCTGATCAGAGCCCTGTACTGCTACTAAAATTACTAAGATTAATGTCACCTGTGAGGCTGTGATGGTACTGCTACTACAAATTACTCATCTTAATTTTTGGTTGTCCGTGTACAGATATGCGTCTAACTAACATATAACTTATTGTAGACCAAACAGGTAATAACCTTACAAACACAAATTCGAAAACAGGTACTACACAAAACTTGTTCTTTACTTGCGGTTGTGCTAGCATATAGCCTTATACTCGTTTTTCTCAAAACTCGTCATTACATTGTTTTTGTCTATCACTCCCTACACCCCACAGTAAGGAGTCCTCTTAGTTAGAAGCTAATTAACAAGTAAACGTTTTATGGAGGAAGAAAAAAAACCTATTTCATGTCATCAGTCAGAGAACAATAAGTGAAAAGAAATGTGATTCATTTATTTATACATTCTACAAATGGGTCACTTAATAAATATAAATTAACTTTGAGGATATACTGAAAATTATGTATATTCTCACAGTTGTGGCCATCTGTAACTTTAAAACAGAAAAATAAAATAAATAGATTTCATCTTATCCAACGGCCAGCAAGTTGCTAGCTTATAAAACAATCACGCCCGACCCTAAGACATTTCATTGAAAAACTAGCACTCTAAGGGAGGCACAATTACATTTGAAGTAGAGCCATCTAATATAGAGAGTTGTGTGGTTCTCCTTATATTAAATTTATCTACTGCAAGTTGTTTTAAGATACAAGTCGTAGGGAGAATATCCCAGTCCGTGACAAAAGATAAAGTTTTAGCATATTTAGCAAGTGAGTCTGCTGCTTCGTTTCCTAATCTAGGTACAAAATAAAAACCCAAAAAGTTATGGCAGTCTCTAGTAATTTTAGAGGCTTCATTTAATAGAGCTCTACTTCTCCATGAGATCTCGGAGTTCTTTCTTTCTAAGTAGTTGAACAAGCTTTCACAATCCCCCTCAATGCTGAAATTTCCGATAATCTTTTTTTTATCCCATAATGATGCCTGGTAAACTCCTACTGCTTTTGCTTATTGTGGATCTGTTGAGATTAATGGTCCTGCTCTGCCTCCTTCAAAGATTCTTGCATCATTTCGTAAAATTATAGCAAAGCTTGAGGGGGTTATAGATGAATCCCAAGCTCCATCAATGTTAATTTTGTGTGTGTTGATCTCAGGTGCCATCCAAATAGGTATAGGTGATGTATTCCTACGTTGCTTGGCTTGTTTAGTTCCTTTTCTAGTCCAAAAAAGAAGATGTCTTTGGATATCCTAAGATAGTTGTGTTGGTGATCTATTTTTTGATTCAAAAACTCTATTACCTCGTTCATTCCATATCATCCACATTTTGGTTAAAGCTAATTCTAAAGATATTTCTTGCCTTGGGTTATGAATCCAATCTTTATAAAGGTTTAACAAAGAAGTAGAGGAATCTAGTTGAAGAGAAATGGGATTCGGAGCTGTTTCCCAAACTTCTCTAGCATAAGGGAAGTGGAAAAATAAATGTTATGTGGTTTCTAGATCCTCACCACGCAAAGTACAGTTAGGGTTAATATCATCGACTTTACCATAAAGATTCACATTTGTCGCAATGACGTTCTGCAGACATTTCCAAGTAAATACTTTAACTCTTTGAGGCACTTCTAATTTCCAAATAGATTTCCAGAAAGATTCAGGTAAAAGAAGACTAGTTATATCTGTCCATGATTCATTCAGTTTATCATACATCAATTTAACAATGTAATCTCCAGTTCTAGTAAGTGTCCATCTTAATTGGTCTTGTTTTGGGCTTCCATCTAAATCTAGAAAGAGGTTCAGGCATAGTATTTTGTTGTTATGGCCTTAAGGAAGGAACTTCTAATGAGAGAAGTGTTCCAAGACATGGAATTAGGGTTGAGAAGATCTGCTACTAAGGATAGATGATTATTAGACGAGTTTTTATATCCTATCAAAGTGGTAATGAGGCCTGATGTTTATGGGTGAAAACTATCTCTACCGGTTTTTGGTAATTTGGGGTGTGTGGATGAGAAATGAGTTTAAACCTTAAACAAATGCACTGCACATGAGTGCTTTTGATTCGAGAGATCAATCTATACAATTCTGGCCTAAACCAAGAAATGGTCGTTCCAGACTTGTTTCGGTCACAAAGTGAAGGAGATGGGGTTGATCTTAGGGAGGGAAGCGAAGAAGGTGTTGATATTGTGAAGGTGTAGGCTTGTTTATGACTTGTAACAGAAAAGTGAGCAGGCTTACGATTAATGAAAGCAGGCTCTGGGTGTTTGAATACGTCTCGTATTAACACTTGGTTTCTGTGTTGTGTTCTCTCTGTCCCTCCTGGATAATAGGAAAGAGAGCCTATTTATACAAGTCATTGAGCCTCATTCAGGTCTCTCGTGGGAAGTGGAGGAAGTGGAGTGATAGAGTAGTGGAGTTGTGTGTTAGTGTCACACGATCAGTCTTGTCCACTTCTTCCATCATCACTAACCGTCCATGTCTTCCTGACACGTTCTTGTGATGGCGCGTTGCACGATGTAAATTGCCAGACCAATACCCCGGTATGTATCCCCCATTTTGTGACATGATTGATGTCTTGAGTATGTGTGGGACGTGGGACCCATGGAAGGTAGCATGTAATGCTAGGCTAAATAACTAAGTTATTTAGGAAGTCGATACTTGTAAAGTATCGTGTGCATTCTACGCAGGTACTGCATCGAATGTATTCAGCATGTATGAAGCATCGATGTTGAGCATCATGCCCTGCCTACTTCGAGTGACCGTTTGGAGGCTGCTTGGGGAGCCATGCCTTAGACAATCACAGTATGTGAAAAAGTGGCGGACGGTGATCACGGTAATATCTCACTTGTCGCCTAATTCCCATTCTAGGCTATCCATCCAAGCTGGCGAAGTTGGACGGATGAGATGGCTTGCGACCCACATCTGCGACCGTCGGATTAGGGTTTAGGAGGTGCGCAAGTACCCTCTTTCAGCTTGGTCGAATCCAAGCATAGGAGACGTTTCATGGAGAACCGATCAGGCATGCGTATAGACGACATGCTGATGTCCATGTCCATGCTTCACTGTCCCACGAAGGTTTGATCTAGGCCACTCAAATTTACCGGTGAATTTGAGTGGCCGAGATCGATTTGCGACAGAAATCCTATGCCGCAAAGGATTCCTAAATGGGCGCGGTATGCCACCTTCAAGGCACGCATTTTGAGATGACCAATCTTGGTCGGTCTCGGCCGATTGGTCCGGCGTGTAGGTGGTAGGTTGATATTCACGCCTATACATGACTGTCCCATGGAAACGTGATCTAAGCCACTCAATTTGTCTGGCGAAGTTGAGTGGTCGAGATCAATTTGTGATTTGGGAAGCGTGATCACGCTAATTTGGGAGTGCGATTTGGAGAAACTAGGCATGGTATGCCTTGGTCGGTCGGGTAAGGAGATAGATGGTTCCACGATGATCATGTTGATGCTCACTGGACCTGCTCAGTTGTCTCCTAAGCCCTTCATTCGATCAGGAGAAAACGGACGCTTGTGATCGATACAAACCCTGATTAGGGTTTTGGCCGGCCATGCGTCATGCTTTGTTTTATGCGCAAGAATTAGGACAACCAACCATGGTTGTTCCTGACCGATTGGTCATGTGTGTAGACGGGCCCACAACGATTGTGTTGACATGCTCTGGGCCCTTAGAATCTATATCTACACCCTCCACCTATGCCTGCGAATATGGATGGTTGAGATCGTTTTGCGACACATATAATGTGCCGCAAACCCTAATTTAGGGTTTCTTGTCCATTCTGCTTGGTTTGGACGGTTTGGCAAGCTATGCCACCCCTTTTGGGGAGACCGACCATGCGGGGCCCGCGTTGGGTCGGCAGTGAATATTCCAATACCTGCTTGGGGGTATTGGTCCATCCAATCATGCTGGTGAAGTTGGATGATCGTGATCGTTTCTAGACTGCTATGGACAGTCTAGATGCTCAATCAGTCTAGTATAACACACCGAGAGTTATATGCTCAATCGGGCTAGTATAACACACCGAGAGTTATATTCTCAATCGGGCTAGTATAACACACCGAGAGTTACTGCATGTACGGGCATTTTGTGCATGCCTCACTGTTGGTACTTGGATATTCATGCTACTCTGCTGCGAATAACAATCAGTCATCATGCCGCACCAACAATGAGAGTTCTGCTAGGAACAGCACAGGAAATACAAGGTGTTTTATGCATTAATCAATAATGCTAAAATTCACAGAATATTCGGGGGATTGTTGCTACATGCTCCATTCTAGGTGAATTAATAAAGCGAAGAATTATTCATCACTTATCAAATGGCCTTATCCTCTGCGGGACGGCTTGTAAAAAATATTGGTTTTACAACTTTAGCCCTGAACTAAAATCCACCATCAACACCTGGTAACCAGTTATCCTCCCAGAGATTAACACTTGAACCATTACCTATTTCCCATATACTATATTTCTGGATAAGATGTAATCCCTTGCAAATACATTTCCAGATCCAAAGAGATCCTAATAGAGGGTTTTAATTTTAGTGGCGATTTCTTTTTGAAGTACCTATTTCTCATTCTTTTAGCCCAAAGAGAGTCTTTTTTTTAATAAGTCTCCAAGCCAATTTGGCCACCAAAGCAAGGTTAAATTTGTGAGAATCTCTAAGGCTAACCTCTAAGGGCTAGATTGAACTGATAGATTGGCCAAAAAGTGTTGCAAATCAAAAAAAAATGTGGTCTAAAAGTTAACACTACTTCTCTCTTCTAGCAAGTTATCGCAGTTCAACTAGCAGCGAGATTGAAACGCTGAATCATTCAGGTTCAGCACTCATAAAAATCACACGGATCACAAAATTTGATCTGACGGCTAAAATTTAAAGCGTTGAACCAAACAGCGCTGGGCAGTGGTCCCAGCTGATGTGGACTGCTAATATAGCTGCTAAATTAGCACTCCCAAAGGACTTAGGAGGTTTCCCTAGCTGACGTGGACTGCTAGATTAGAATACCATAGTACTTAGCCTAAACCCTAAAACTCCCTTATGTATAGGTTTACATAGACTTGTCCAAGCTTTTGGATAAAACCTTCTAGAGTTAGTATCCTTTCCCCACCATAATTCCCTTTGAATTACATCTATTTTCTTAGTTATAGTCTTAGGAATTATGAAACACCCCATTTGGAATGTAGGGACACTTGCTAAGACAGCTTTGATCAACATCATTCTACTGGATTGAGGAATGACTTTTCCTTTCCATCCTTTTAACTTAGCTTCCATTCTTTCTATAATGAAGTCGAAGGTTTTAATTTTAGACTTATCAATGAATAGAGGGGCGCCTAAATAAGGGTCCTTGAGGTTTATGTGTTTGATTTTAGGATTTTAGTCATCATCCACTAGTGTTTTATTCAACTTTTTTGCTAAAAAATACCCCAGATTTCTCAAAGTTGATAAGTTGTCCCGAGGCTTGACTGAATTTATCAATAACTTCTAAAAAGTTTTTGCATTCCACTAGGTCAGCTTTGACAAAAAGTAGACAGTCGTCAGCAAAAAAGAGATGGGAAATCGGTTCACTTTTGGGTATTATTTTAACACCATGAAGAGTTTTGTTTTTTTCTAAAGAGAGAATATGTCTAAAGAAGATATCCATATAGATAATGAATAAGTAGGAAGAAATAGGATCCCCCTGACTTAATCCTCTGGAAGGTTTAAAAATCCTACCAGGAGAGCCATTAAGAACATCAATTGAAGTCGTAGAAAAACATTGTTCAAGAATGTTACAGACCTCTTTACTAAAACCTAGAGAAGTAAAAGCTTTTATAAGGAAGTTCCAATTTACTTTATCGAATGCTTTAGACATATCAATCTTAATGCCTAAACCTGCAGTTTTGATTTTTTTTCTTTTTAAAAGAGTGGATTATTTCATGGGCTACTATAATATTATCAGATATTTGCCTAGAAGTGAGGAAGGCATATTGAAAACGAGAGATTATTTTATTTAACAGAGGCTTAATTCTATTTGCTAATATTTTTGCTATCAATTTTTAAATGGTGTTACAAAGACCTATTGGGCGAAACTGACTAGGGTTTTTGGGTTGTTTTGACTTGGGAATTAAGAAAAGATTGGTTTTATTCAGATCAGGGTTCATTAGTTTAGTTAGAAAGAAATCTTGCACGGAGTCTATTACTTGAGCTCCTACTGTTTCAAATTATTCTTAAAGAAGCTAGCATGGAAACCATCTGGTCCCGACGATTTGTTTGGTTTCATATTTTTAAGAACAATAAGAATCTCCTCAGGTGAAGGAATAGCAATAATGTTGGCATTATCTATGTCAGAGATTCCATGAGATATGTTAACAAAGATATCCTCTATAGGAGTCGATATCGAAGCAGGTTGGGTAAAGAGGTTTTGAAAATAACCAGTTAAAAGTTCAATTAATTCATCTATGTTGCGGATGACTAAGTTTTGATTATTTTTCAAGCATTCAATGGTGCTCCATTTACGCCTTCACAAGGTTATTATATCCCTTTCTCCTAGTTCTATGATATTATCTCTTGATTGTTGTTTTGTAATAGCTTCTTGTATTACATACATTTTTTCTAGTTCTATAAACTTCCCTCTTAGCTTTTCTGCTGATGATCAATAATTCTTCTAACTTTAAGCCTTTCTATTTCTCTCAGTAATCTACTAATTTGTTTGGATGGAATACCAAAAATATTTCTCTTCCAGTCTATAAGGTTTTTGCCTAATATTTTTAAACTTGTTACCAAATCTAGAGAGGGTTCATCAGTAGAATTCCTACACCAAGAGTTATTAATAAGCTGGACACAAGATTGTTCTTTTTTGCCAAGTATCGTCAAATTTAAATATCCACTCTCCTTTCTTTTGGATTGTATCTAAAGTTAACAGGATTAGTGAATGGTCAGATCCTACAACTACTAGATGAGTTAAAGATGCATTAGGAAATTTTAGATTTCATTCAGCATTTTGGGAAGCTCTATCTAGTCTTTCTTGAATGCTTTTATCTCCTTTTCTGTGATTGTCCCAAGTAAACTCATAACCTGAAAACCCTAAGTCAAAAATACCTACTCTTTCAAGAATTATATGATAATATTCACAATCTCTTTTGTTAAATGGAAGACCTCCTAATTTTTCTGATTGATCAAAGATCATGTTGTAATCCCCTATTACTAACCAATGCATATTCCTAATGTTAACTTGGTGGCCTATATCTTCTAAGAAGTCCCAAGCTACATTTCTATTATTAGGGTAAGGACTTTCATAGAAGCATATATGTAAGGACCCATTTACTAGAATCAAAGTTTGTTTGGACTATAATGTTTATCATGTTAATGTTCCATTGTACAATGTCAAAGTGAAAGCCATATACCCAAGCAATGGCTAATCCTCCTGCTAAACCTACAGGATCTACAATATGGTAATTGGGAAAGTAAAAAATAATATTCTTAACTAGAGGTCGTTGAGACTTAGTTTCAGAGAAAAAAAGAATTTCAGGTTTCTCCTGAGATATAAGGTACTATAAATGATTTTGTGTGAATGGATTACTACAACCTTGTACATTCCAAGCTAATAGTTTCATGGTTCTAAGTAGGAAGAGATTGGTTCTAAGATTATAAGTAAGGTGAAATTAGTTCAAGGATATCAGAATTATGCATATATAAGCAACAACAAAATAAACAAAAGATAAATTAAATCGATCTAAACTATGCAATTGTACAGATTTAGAAATTAGGTCAATCTAGTATTCTAACTAATTCCTAAGAAATTAAAAGGAACAGAAGTTAAATAAAAGGTATTCAAGCAAAGATAATGGATTGAAAAGCAGGGAATCAAGTTATAACAAAATTGAAAGTAATGCTAGGTCAATTAAATTTAGAATCAAATTTGGGGAAATACATGTGTCTCCCCCTGTCGCTTCAAAGGGGCAAGAGATGGAAATGGAATTGGAAGATAGGCGTTGTTGCTAATAAGATTCTCGTGCAGATTGGACCCATATTGATGAATACTTAGGATCCTACCATCCTCAGCAGGAAAAGAGCAAATAGCTTCCGAAGAAGAATACGATTGAAAATCAGAAAAAATGATTTTAAAGGCTGATTTTGGTCGAGTAATAGGAGTAGATAATGATGATGCAATGATTTGATGAGAGGGATGCAAAGATGATGCAACAACAATATTGGATGATGCAGAAACAACAGGTGAAGCAGAGTCGAAGAAGTCAACCGCATTTTCATAAGAAGAAAATGAAAGTCTTCTACCAACAGAAGGAGCATTAATCTCTAACTCGGGTCGGGCCAAATTAGGGATATCTTGAAGAAGGCCTGAGACATCGAGCCTAACTGACTCAATAACTCTATAAGTTTTAGAGTTAGCAGAATGAAAAGAATCAGAGCTAGATCTCTCCAGCGGAATGTAGTTCTCAGGCAAGTTGAACAAAAAAGTTCTTTTTCCAATGACAGTGGAAGATGCTAAGGTCATCTCCTCCTCATAAGTAACCGGCCCTAAGACTTCATAGGATTGGTGAACCATAGGAGATGAAGTTGGAGGAGAAATATTTTTATCATCAACATAGGTTCTAAAAATATCGTTGAATATTTCACTGACTCCTGGTTGATTAAGATACGATTCTACCGGTATTGATTTTCCTAAGTATTCAAAGTTATCCTTAGGTTTCCATATATGTACTTTCTCATTGTTAATCCAAAACAGATCATCACTTGGACTTGGAGAAGCCATTGTAATGTCGTAGATGTCTTCCATAGGTCTTCCTTTTTAGGATTGCGCAGTTATTAACCTTATGGCCAAATCTTAAACAATGCGAGCAAACTTTTGAAGGGAGGTTAAGATAGTTAAAGAAAATATTAGTTACTAGGAAGTTTCCTACTTTCACTAAAAGCATATTTACCAGAGGTTTTTCGATGTTAACCCAAACTAATACTCTTGGCCTGCAATCTGGAGCTGAAACTTCAGATCCCGTACAAACTCGTGATACTTGACATATTTTGCTTGCAATCAATCCAAGCATTTATTTCCCTCTATGTTCACTCTTCGCATTCGATATCGAGTCCCATAGAGGTATTTCTTTTACTTTGTCAGTAGAGATATTGATTCCTTAATAAGTAGTTGTAGCAGCCATGACATTACCGAAAGGATACCAAGGACCATTTAAAAATATACAAGAAAAGTCTTCTTTAGAGTAGAAGGTGATGATGTAAAGATTAGGGTCTACTTCCCTAATTTGGAAGATCAAGTTAGCTCCCTAGAAACTGCTAAGTGCACCTCTAACTTCCCAAGTTTTTAACAGCTCAGTAGAGAAAATTCTATCCAGTATGCTATGTTGCTTAATACCGAAGTCTCTAATAAATTCGGGAGGAGTATGAAGTAATCCATAGATGATATGATTAGCATAACACTGAGCTAAATATAAATCGCTAAGATGCCTATAAAGATTAAAATGATCACCCATGGAGAGGAAGAGAAGAAGAGAGATAAGAGAAACAAGATGAAGAAAATGAGCATGGAGGGGATAAGTTGAGGAAGTTTCTAAAGGATTAAAATAAGAGGGGAAAACAAAAGAGGAGAAGCTAAAATAAACACGTGAATGATGCTAAAATCAATAAAAACAAAAACTCTAAAACCTAGACCAATCCTAAGACGACAACAAAAAATTTCAAAATTTTGAAGAAAGAACCTAGTACTGGTGAGTTAGACAACACATAGTTTAACTAGACCAAAGATAGTGAGAGGACTGCCAAAGCTCGAGTCCACTAAGTCGATCCAAGAGATGACGAGAAGGACATAGTTCATCGAAAAAACTATCGGATAAAGAAGAAAAGCAGTGGGATAAGCTAAGAGAAGGGATGGGAATTCCTAGTAGATTTAGACATCTAAAGTAGATAGATAAAAACTAATGTCTATATACGCAAATCCTAATAAAGGAGATGGCCTCAACTCACGAAATTAGAGATGGCCTAAACACACAATTTCCTAGCATATTTTCATAACGTAGAAGGGTTAAAAAAACACGAGGATAAAGGTATAACATGCATGAAAGAAATACGTATAATTTTAACTGATTGGGAAAATTAATATGAAATGGGATGAAACATGTATGCATGATTTATGGATGCGGATGATATATTAAAAGATTAAGGGAAAGAGATATTATTAAGATAATTATTTTCTTGGTAACTTAAAGCCTATTTTAATTAGGGACTATTAGCCTATAAAGTAAATTCATTAAACCTATGAGAGATGGTAATTGCAGGATAGCGTGAAGGAGAATACCAATAAAACAACGACAGGTAATGAAGAGTTGCATAAAATCTAGAGAAATCTATAGAGATTAAAAGACTAGAGAGGAAAGGAAGAGATTGGCAGAATGCTAAGGGATTTCACACGCTACACAATAAATGCCAAGATATGTGAGACAATTTTCGCCTATAAAAAACATGTGAGCTTCTCATTGAAAAAGCAAAGGCAGAGAAAGAAGAAAGAAATCTAGAAAAGTTCTAAACATGGCTTCTGAACATACTATCATCCCAGTGAATGAACCAGTCTCTTCTACTAGGGTTATGTGATGTCGTGAAGGGCACTTACATCGTATCCAGTGCTATTTTTGTTATTTGTGTGGAGTTGACAATTTTCTTCACTTAGAGCAGGCTAAGTGGTTATCATATTGCAATATGAGTCCTGCAGAGAAGGATAGACTCACTGCAAGCAACAAAGCTGAAATTCAGAGGATGATGGAGGCAGGATTATCTCTAGATGCTGCTATTTTTTACAGCGAGACGCCTCCAGGGTTCGACTACGAATATGTGAGGAGGATAGAGAGGAGGTATAACTAGAAGAAAGGGAAGGGTCACTTTGAAGAAGCAGAACAAGATGACATGAGGGGCGAAATAGTACACTGATTTTAGGTGCAGGGAAGAAAAAAAGGTTTGTCGATGATCTCTATGTTGTCTAAATTAGTATCTAAGTCGTAAGTTATTTTCTGAAAGTTAATGATTTCCTAGTTTGTAAAGAAGTATCTTATGTAAATTTCTTGTTAAGTTTAATGGATGTAACGCTAAGTACTTAATGGAATGACAGTATCTATGTTTTCAGACTGCAAAGTTTAAATTCTTATAACTACTTTGATCAGATCAGTAAAATAAAAAGAGGGTCGGTCGAAATATTAAAATAATCCAGAGAAGGTCCGCGATTCAGACATTCCTAAGATACAAGATTAGAGAACAAACTAGGGGATAAAGGAACTAGAATAAAACAAGATTTGGGCTTTCCTAAAAACGCAGAAAGAACATAAAGGAATGATAAAGAATTAGTAAGGATCTAAGGATATTAGAGAGGCTCGGGGAAGGAGGAAAGAGAGCAGGGATGAAAAGAAACTAAAGTATTCAGGCTTTCCTAAAATACATAAATAGAATATAAAAGGAATGGTGAAGAACTGGTATGAATCTAGAGAAATTAAGGGGACATAGGAAGAAAGGAAATAGCAGGGAAGAGAAGATACTAAAGGATTTAACCCACGAAAAGAATTAAAAAATAGATAAAGACTCACTTAGAACAAGGTCTAAAACAAAAAGAATAAAAAATGACTTGAATTATATCTATACCAGTAAACACACATAAAGAAAGGAGACCAGAATTAAATTTGTGGAAACACAACAAGGAAGATGTTCTAAATTCTATAGCAAAGATAAATATTTATGCCAAAATTAACGGGATAAAGAATTAATTTAACAAAGTGCAGGCACATGAAAGCAATGAACATGATGCAGATGCAGAAATGCTTATACAGAAGGCCACAACCAAATAGCCAGAATTAAAATCATGAGAACTAGGTAGGCATCAATTACCAAGAAGCCAGATAAATAAATTTGAAAAAGATATAGAGGGTAGAATTTTATTGAATCAATATATGAGGATCCAACAATCTTGAGACGAATTCCTTCCATTCTATTTCCTTAAGTCCATATTCTCGTAGTTTGTCTTTTTTTTCTCTCCTGTTAATGGATTATTAATCATATTAATGGATAAAGAGTATTACATGAACTAGTTGGAAGCCTAACAAGCTAAGCTCCAATAACATACTACTACATTAATTGAACAGCTTGTTGTTCTAGTCTACCAGTGAGCCTCATGGGTAACCTAGCAAAGGGAGCCAAAGCGGATGGGGGCTAAGATTGTGTCACAAGGGGGGAAAACTAACTCTACCTTCCATGTTAATTTCTACAATATTACACCATTGGGGGATCGAACCTGGGACCTCCTGAAATGAATGAAGCTTTGGGGAACGGGGATGACCAGATGATCTAGGTACCATTTTTTTTTTCATTGGGTGGTATCAACTGGTGTTTTATTGGTTGATTTGTTAGCTCATTTGCAGCCTCATTTACTTCTCGATAGCTTAGCTGGGGATTTGTTGTAGTAGTATGTTGATTTCTTGTAATATGTCTGGAGATATCAAAGAATGCATGTTATGTTATTGGGTGGATGAGTGACCGGGAATATTTCTCAAACGAGACCTTGTCCATTGTTGTTGTATTGCTATTATTGCCGCCTGTAGTAATTCACATGTTTCTAATACAATTGTTGTAGTAATTCCTAGTGCTGCTCTTATAGCTATGTGTACCTATTATATATCATTTTTGCATACAATACCCTATCTTGCCGGTTTTAATTGTGCTTTCGTCCCGATATTTGTGTTGATATTAATCTAATCGCCTTGTGAGGTTTTTCCTACTAAGAAGGTTGGATCCCCAATTTTCACCAATTTCATCTTTGGATAGAGTTGAGATTGGGTTTTGTTGTAGGCATGGCGTTTGGGTTAGAAGTGGGGCTAGTCCAACTTTCTAGGTCTGCTCAGGGAGTGGCCTTAGTTGTGTCGTATCAAAAATAAATAAATGGTAGTTGGTATAGTCATTTTTGAAGTTCTTCTTGGTAACGCCGATGTGTTTGGGCAGAATGGAACGAGGTGGTGTTGGCCCCATTAATATTATTCACATATTTATCATAACGATATGAACGAGTTGTTATGGGGTCATCATTTGTTGCTTGTAAACCCTATGATTTCTTGCTAGTCCCAAAGTCGTAAAAGTTGTATAACACTTTGGTTGATTGGTGTAGCTTTTGGCGTAGTAGATCTCGATGTTATTAAAAGGGTTTATACTTTGCCTTTATTGTTGTGAATATCGATATGTTTCCTGCTAGTGGGATGCATGGGAGTGTATTTTCGTAATTATTGTTGGTCTTGATGATAGTTGTGGTAGTGATTATGGTGGTGGTGGTGATGGTGGATTTGGTATTGAAGTGGAAGTGATAGAAAGTGATGTTGTTGTGGTATTTTTTGTTGTTGTTCGTGGTGGTGACGGCGGCGGTGGGTTGGTGTTGTCCGGGATTTTTGGTCTATGAGTTAGGATAAGCTGCCAAACTGCATGTGTTGTGAAGAATCAGAAGAGTAGATATTGCGATGATTATGGTTGTGAGTTACAAGTTGGGCATAGATTTTTGGTAGTGATATGTGTTGGTGATGAAGAGTGTCAAATGTTGGGAGGCCTTCGAGAGTGATTTTCTACAAAAAAAAATCTGATTTTTGGTGGGCAGTTAAAGGTCCAAATTATATTAAATTCCACAAGTTGTAGTGGTGATGCTGATGGTGATGGGGTCGGGTGGGTTGGTATGGAGCGGTTGAGTGAGAGTGATATTCCCAGTTTAGCTGTGTAGTCTCCAGATTTTGAAAAAGGCCATATGATTTGATCTGATATTGGATCGGGAGGTGAATGTTGATAATGTGATGGGAAATTTGATTTTTGTATATTGAGAGTACGAGGTTATGATTCGATGATCTGGTTGCTGGGTCAATGACAATGAGAATGGTTATTTTGGTGTTTGGGAGAATTATTGGGTATTAAATGGTGGATGATGTGGGATCCATTTTCGATAATGTTGGTATCATTGCCATCTCTTTTCTTTTTTTCTTTTCTTTTTTTTTGAAACTACAAGAAATGATATAAAATAAATCAAGAGTTTACAAGATTTGCTTCTTTGTCTAGTAAGTTCCTGATATTCCCTGGAGGGTCATTACACCAAACTCTATTTATTCTCCCTACTCTAGCTGATTTTGAAAGAACATCAGCTATTTTATTTTTCTCTTTTTGTACATATTGACAGTGCCAAGAGCTAAATGGCTGAAAAAAGAATTTAATGTCTTTAATAAGATTATGGAGCCTCCAGTCAATGTTGTAGTCTTCTTTGGTAACATCATCAACAACGATCTTTGAGTCCAGTTCAAAAAATACCTCCTGCAAGTTCATGTCCTTTGCCCACTTCACAGCTTCCCATAAACCACTGCACGCTACATGCTCTGCACTTGTTGATTCAGCTAAGTAGATGCATTTTGAGCCTGCGTGTTTCCCTGCAAAATTACGCAAAATAAGACCAATGCCACCAGTATTATTATAGTAAGAACCATCTACATTTAGAGTATAAGCTCCATATGGAGATGCAGACCAATGCAAGTTTATCCTAATTTACTTATTTGTGGTGTGTGAGTCCTAGTTAGTAATTCT
The DNA here is from genome assembly GCA_023529315.1 of Papaver bracteatum. Taxonomy (NCBI): domain Eukaryota; kingdom Viridiplantae; phylum Streptophyta; class Magnoliopsida; order Ranunculales; family Papaveraceae; genus Papaver; species Papaver bracteatum. The sequence goes on along the minus strand of JAJJWX010000269.1, from coordinate 1,460,233 downwards.
CCGAATCATTCCCGAATGATTCCCGAACGTATCTGAACTGATCGAATCCGAATGATATTTCCGAACTATTTGAACTCCGAACCTAGTTCCCGGATTATATGGACCTCACGAATGATTCGCGAACGTATCCGAACTAACCGAATCCGAATGATATTTCCGAACTAGAACTTCGAACCTAGTTCGCACCCAACCTCGCTCTCCCATAAGTAATTCTCTGATCAGAGTTTTTTTGTTTGGTTTTTGTTTGATTTTGAATATACTTTATATTTAAATACAATTATTCAGTTAAATTTTTTATTGATAGTTGTTTAACCAGTGTTTTATGTGTTAATTTTTGTTTAAAAATCTATAAACTCGTTTTATAATACATTTATGCGATTAAACTGTTTACTTCTTGTTAAATAATCACGCTAAAATGTTTTTTTCATCTTATAAATCATATACAAATAAAATTAGTCTCGTAATAAGATCATAATACTTATCAATTTATCATTTATGTAATCCGAATTTTAAGTGCCGAACTCACATTTATAAAACGAATATACACGTACGTATGCCGTTCCGAACTACTGTCCGAACAACGAACCGTTGACCGGATTTTTGACCGAATCCGACCTATCCGAATCCGTATAATTCTCGTACGTATGCCGTCCCGAACTACTACCCGTACCCCGAATTGCTAACTAGGGTGTGAGTTCCTACAGGCCATTTCCTCATACTCAAAAATATATTTCCTGCATTTCTGAATTACAATCTCTGGAGAAGTGGTTGAGTCTCTGAAAACCTTGTCACACCTTTGTGACCAAATGCACCAGGAAACTATTGTAATCTTGTATATGTTGTCCTCCTTTATTTGACCATCTTCAAGACTAGCAAACCAAGAACTAAACTAGTCCACCAGATTTCCATTTATAGGAGTATGAATCCCTAAAGTAGCAAACCAAACATGTTTAACCATGGAACAATCAAGAATGCAGTGAGTAGCAGATTCCAGCACTTGGGAGCAGAAGGGACAACTGAAATCACCATTATGTATTGCATAAGACAGTTTGTCCCTGGTTGGAAGAATTTCCTTAACACATTTCCATAAGAACTTATTAATCCTTGGAAGAAGTGGTAATTTCCAGAGCTTCTTAAATATTTTCTTCATTCTTGTTGGAGTAGCTGGAGAAGAATTATGTATTTCAAACATCTTCTTATAGGCAGATTTTACTGTGAAATTACCATTCTTTTCAAGAGACCAGATCAACTTATCTTCTTAAAGAGGGAAGATATTCATAGAGAGAATGAGTCTTGCAGTAGATTCCTCAAAGAGAGTATGAATTAGATCTTCATTCTAACTTGTGTTATCTGAGTTTTGAAGCTGGTAGACATAGGAATATTGCACAACATTTGTTGCACTGTTTCTTGGTGTTAGGGGAGTATCAAGACCCTGGATCCACTTATGCTTCCAGATAAGAATTAGATGCCATCTCTTATCTTCGAAAAATATTTTTCCAACAAAAGAATAACTAAGTTAGCAAGTCGTTTCCGATTGTGACTGGTTGATTTTTTTGTTTAATAGGAAAAGAGAATTTATTAAACTGAAAGGAAAATTACAAATTGTTTTTATCTTGTTGGATCAAGACCTGTATCCAACTAGGGACATTATTAAACCAACTAAAACATAAAGATTGAGTTCTCACAAATTTTGCTAATTCATCTGCAATATGGTTTGCATCCCTATGAACATGGTTGCAAACCCAAAAATCAAGAGTTTTAAGAAGCATTAGTGCATTACTTATTAGATTAAAAGTTTTCCATTTGACCGTAGAGTGTTTCCCATTAAGAGCAGCAACCACATTTGCACAATCTCCCTCCAAGTGCACCTTCCTCCATCCATTATTCTTTTCCCAAAGAACCGCTTATAATAAAGCTTGTGCCTCAACTTTTTCTGGATCTATTGCAAGAGATGCACCTCCTCGCAATCCATAGCTGTCACCTGCAGCATTTCTACAAATCAGACCCCATCCCGAAAAACTATTTTTATCTATATGTGAACCTTCAAAATTTATTTTAACATAATCATTTACTTGGGCGGATCAGTTATGAACAATTTGTCTATTAGACTGAATTTGTATGTAATTCCTGTCTCTTACTCTGATCCAATCTCCCAGCTGTATCAAAACATTATTAGCAACTTCAGTATGCACAAGAGTTTTATCATCAAAGACCTTTGCACATCTGGATTTCCAAATGATCCAAATTGTGAAGCAAACAAGATCATACTGATTGAAATCATTTGGGCTATTGGTTGTTGTAAAGAAACTACATATCCATTGATGTATATCTTGATTTTGCAGTTGCAAAGCTATGCTAGTATTTACCAAATTCCAGACATTTCTTATTTCAGTGCAGTCTAAAAACAAGTGTTGTGGTGTTTCAGTTGAGATTCCACAAAAAGGGCAAGAGGCATCATGATATCTAGTGTGTCTTGCTAATCTAGATTTTGTAGGTAAACATCTATGCATTAATTTCCAAACAAACATTTGTATTCTGAGGGGAATTTTATGCTTCCAAAAATATTTCCAGTAAATCTGGAGGTTATTCTTGGTTGGTTTAGCTGCTAGTTTCTCATTTAGGATGACATTATAAGAATATTTAGCAGTAAAATGGCCATTACTGGTTGCTTCCCATCTGATCCTATCCTTACCTGCAAAAGGGATTCTGATTCTAGTTATATCCTTGACAATGTTGTCATCAAACAAGGTTTTAAGAGTATCTAATTTCCAGGTATTGGTATCCTGATCTATTAATTGGCTAACAGTGGACATACCAGAGGAGAAAAAATGAGATGGTAGAGGGTTGTGTCTATTTGGAATCCAATTGTTTTTCCAAATAGACACGGTATAACCATCACCAATTTCCATAATGTAATGCTTTTTAACAATCTCCAGACCAGTGCATATACCTTTCCATATCCAAGAACCCTGTTCAATGAAACTATCAGTTAAAGGATTAACATTATCAAAGTACTTACCTTTCAAAATGATAGTCCATGGTTCATTAGGAGAAGTTAACATTCTTCAGGCCAACATAGTCAAGAGAGCTATGTTTTGAATATCTGTCCTTCTAATATTAAGAGCTTCCATATCCTTAGGGAGAGCTATATCAGACCAGGCTTTTGGGTAATAACCTCTTTCATTTTCTTTTTTCCCCCACCAGAATTTCATTTGAATACTGTCCATTTTATCAATCAGTTCCTTAGACATAGGGAAAATAGCTAGATGATGACTAGCTATGCTACCTAAAACAGCTTGATTCATTACAGTTCTGTCAGGAGGAGATAAGAAAATAGAATCCCAGATGTGAAGTCTGTTTCTATAACCATCTAGAAGATGAGCAAAAGAGTCAAATTTCCTTTTTTGAAGCAGCAGAGGTACACCTAGGTATTTTTCATTTAAGGAAATTCTTCTAATTCCCAAAATGTTGCTAATCTCATTTTTAACATTACCAAGAACCTTATTACTAAAAGCTAAAGCAGATTTTTTCAAAATTCACAGCTTGACCAGAAAAACTATTGAATTGATCAATTAGTGTAGACAGATTTCTAGCATCTTTAGTTCTATGTTTTATAAAAATAAGGCAATCATTGACAAAGAATAAATGAGAAATTGGTGGGAAATTTTTGTTAGCTTTGAAGCCATGAATAAGATCATTATTTTCAGCAGTTCTCAACCCTCTAGAAAAGGCCTCCATGCAAAGAATAAAAAGGTAAGGGGATAAGGGGTCACCCTGCCTTAATCCCCTTTGAGGATAGTACACATTACCTGGAGACCCATTGAGCATAATTGATGTGGAAACTGTGGATATACAGTTATACACTGTTCAATCATTTTGCACCAAGCTTCAGAAAAACCCAATTTTTTCAGACTATCAATGAGAAAACACCATTCCACCTTGTCAAAAGCTTTTGACATGTCTAGTTTTATAGTTACGCAACCATCTTTGGCCTCAGTTTTCTTCATGGAGTGAATAAGCTCATGAGCAATTATTATGTTATCATGGATTAGTCTACCAGGTAAGAAAGTTGTTTGGGCAGGAGATATAATCCTATGGAGGACACTCTTAAGTATAGTAGCAAGCAACTTAGAAATGATCTTATAGGACACATTGCAGAGACTAATGGGTCTGAAGTCTACATCACTTTGGGACAATTACTCTTAGGGATGAGAGTTGTAAAATTGTGATTAAGTTTTTTAAAAGATATTGAGAGTGAAAGAAAGACTGCACCATTTTAACAACTTCATGGCCAACAGTTTCCCACATAAGTTGGTAGAAACCTGGAGGAAAACCATCTGGGCCTGGTGTTGTCCAAGGTTTTATTTCAAAAACAACTTTTTTAATCTCATTTTCACAAGGGATAGATGTTAACATTCTATTGTCCTCATCAGAAATCACAGACTGCACATTGTTCATAAAACTATCAGAGTTGGGAGGGTTTGAAGTTTTACTCATTTGGCAAAAATGTCTTAACAGTTCATTTTCAATATCACTCCTGTCATTAAGCCAGATACCTAGACTATTCTGCAAGGAATCTATTTTAGTTTTCTGCCTTCTAAAATTAGCTCTATGATGGAAATAAGCAGTATTTCTATCATCTTGGAGTAAGGAATCATCTTTTCCTTTTTGTCTCTAGAAATCAGCTTCAATATCATACCAATATTTGAGTTTTTGAGTAAGCTCATTAACTCTGTTATTGTTTTGACTGTTACTATTACTAGTAAGGTCTGACAATTGAGCTTCTAGATTAGCTATTTGAGTGTTTATGTTGCCAAAATGATGGTAATTCCAGTGCCTAAGACCAAATTTAGCATTCTTAAGACAAAGAGTTAATTGGAAAGCAGCCGAACCATTATGATTACTTTTCCATTCATTTTTAATAATATCAGAACAGCTAGGGTCTCTAAACCAAGCCTTATTAACCCTAAAAGGTTTTTTTTGTGTTGCTTTCTAGTTTGCTAGTAAGAAGCATAATAGGGCAGTGGTCACTGCCAAGAACAGTAAGGTGATACAGAGCAGCATTGTTGTACCGATTGGCCCAATCATAAGATATTATAACTCTATCTAGTCTTTCTAGGATAAGCTCATTTCCATTTCTTCTATTTGTCCAAGTGAAAGGATTTCCTATATAAGGCATACTAATCAGATTATGATTGTTCAATAACAAGTTATTAGCATCAAGGTCAGATTGGCTAACTTGATTTCCTCATTTTCAATATAAAATTTAAGTCTCCTATAACTACCCAAAGATGTTTATGTATGCTTCTTAAGCTATCTAAATGATTCCACTGACTAGTTTTATCATTTTCATTAAGGGCTCCATACAAACAGGTGATTAAAGAGCTTTCATTCTGGTTGTCTATTTTAACAATGCAGTTTATCATATTTAAGCTTCTATCAATAATTTGAACATCAATGTTATCCTTTTAGAGCAAACATAATCCTCCAGATAAGCCAATGGGATTGAGAAAAATTATATTAGGATATTTGAATCGGGCCAAAAGATATTGCATTCTTTTTTCTTGGTTTTTTGTCTCAGACAAGAAGATGATATTAGGGTTTTGGGATTTTATGAACATATGAAGGTGATTCCTAGTATCCTTGTTACCAAAACCATACACATTCCAAGCAATGATTTTCATATTTTCAAAACTATTGTTTATATGGGGGTTATTAATTTTAAAACAATGCAATCTAGCAATTAAAAAGATTTGGTGTAAACAAGTATGTACCTTGGTCTCCCTAGCAGTGATACTGGTTAGCTTTCCCTCTGATGTGATTCTTTCTGTTGCCTGTGTATCCAAGTGTTCAATAACCTGAGAGGAACTTCCTGTGGGAGTTGCTGTTTTTGATTTGTTTTCAGATAATCTGCTTCTTTTACCTAGCCTGACTGCTTCCGCATCTTCTTCCTCATTTGGTATGTTAGTTGTTGGTGAAGCAATTAGAATTCCATCTTTTGGAGGGATGAAAGGAGCATTCTTGGTTACCTTTTTTCTGCTGATATGTTGGCGTAGTTATAGCAACATTAGTTGAAATTATCTTCTTTTTTGCAGCTGGATTTGTAACACCAAAGAAATATGGCTTGTTATTTGCCTTTGTGAGGAAATCAGTAGCTGCCTCACATGCTCCTTTAGTATGTTTTAAGATGAAACATTTTGGAAAAATGTTATGAGGTTGTTTCTCATAGTAGAACTTTATCCATCTAGTGTAACCTGCATTAGTCCTAGCCATCACTCCTCTTCTTAATGGGTCATTGATGTCAATGAGAACACAAACTTTAACACCATCTTTATCAATAGGAATTGCATCTTTTGGTTCAATTGATGTTACTTCCCCCATCATCTTCCCAATCTTTGTTACTGAAGTAACATTCATGTGCTCAGGCAGCAACTTTTTGAGTTGGATCCAGAAATATTGGTGGTCCCAATCTAACTCCTTAGTTGCTGCCACTAAGTCATATAGCAAGCCTTTCACTACATCTTTCAACTCAAATAGACAATACCCCTCTTTAAACTTTCCACCTAAACGTATTCTCACTTCACCAAAGTCTATGTAAAAACACGAACATTTTTCCTTGGGCTTTTAGCCCTAGCCTGAGCCATATGAGTGTTTTTTAGCTAAGTGGTCATCCCTTAGCGGTATTCGTGAACATGATTAGTAGATGCTAGAGAGAAACTAGATATTTTTGAGCATGTGCAACAACGCGTAAGACATGAGCCTCCATGGACCTGTTTGTTTTTTTCTTGTTTTCAATTAGAACTCCATCTCGTAGCTTTTTCTTTCCACTCAAAAACGTTCTCAAGCAAAAGAAAGAAAAATCAAATAAAATGATTGCAGCTTCAAAATCCAAAATTTGAGTTCAACCCATAACCAAGTTCTGGATGAATTGGTATTCTGTAAAGGTATGAGAGTTTTCTCCACTATTACAAATGGTATTTTCAATTGTGCTTTTAGTTTTCTGCCTTTAAATCTTATATGTTCTCTGTGTTCAACCTTGAATCTTTGTATTTGTATTGTGATTAATTTGAATGTGAAAGTTTAGATTAAAAATGTCATGCAGCTATTAAGTTTGATTTTCAAGTTTCATCCAAAATTCTTAAACTAAGCTCTCAACTGTTTGAGAAAATGACCCAACGAGATACGTAGTTGAAAACTCTGTAAGGAGATGGCATTTTCTTTCCTATTTGGAATACATAGCCAAAGTGGTGTGTTGATGCTTTCCCTAAATTAGTTTTGTTCATGCTTCTTGGGATATAGTTCTTTGTTAATTTCGTTAATCCCATCAATATTGGAAATTGAGAATTTTACTAAGAAACTCCTGATTTCTTTTTGATTTTCCGACATTGCCGAGAGGGAATTGAGGCTAAATTTTTTGGAACTTCTTTAGTTACTAAATTATTTATCTCTGTGTTGATGGTAATTTTTAGTATAGGGCAAATACTGTAAAAGTCTATCTACCTGACCCGACATCAGATGTACATTATAACTTATTTAAAGTAATACTCGATAATATAATATTCTCTTTAAAATAATATATAATTTCCTGGTCCCGACTCGGGCCCTTAGTGCTAAAATAAAAATTCAATAAAATCATAAAATAATACATTTCCAAAGTTTCCCTTAAGCATTAGTATGTCCCAAATAATATATAAAATAATAATACTACTATAAACATAAAAAATAAATTTCATACATGTTAAATTTTCTCCAAATATGATTCAATATTGATTTGGTTTTCTTAAAAATTCAAATCAAGTTGTATTTTATCCCTAATAATTCGTTATGCACTCAAAAAATCCGGAGTCACGTTGTTCTATTGCAAAAAGAAGTATCATTGATACTTGGAGTAGTTGTATTCTTATTGCAATTAGTCAATAATATAATATCTCAAAAAAATTAGTCGATATTATATTTACGAACTAAATTTATTATTCAACCTCAAAGCTAGTAATTATCCTAGTATAATAATATTTTTTTCTTACGTTTAATCTTTATTTTGTACATTAATAAAGTGATAATTTATTTAACAGAAGAGGTTTAAGTTGGTAGCCGAGCAACAAGCTGAGCACCAACCCCTTTTTGAATAACAATACCTAATCTGTGAAAAATAAAACTACCAAGACCACCACCCGCGTCATGACTAAGTAAACAATTTTTCAGACGCTTGAAAAAACAAACAGTATCATCACTAAGTTATTATATTATCGATAATATAATACCTCTTTAAAATAATAATTTTTCTTGGTCCCAAACCTATTATTTTATAGAAGTTATACTGTAGTAGACATTGATGTGTTTATATTCTGCAGGGAATTTGGAGAATATATCAAAACCTGATGAGTACCTATGTCTCTCTTCTTATATTGAAACTCAAGCTCCTAGATGAATTGTTCACTAGTATAAAGCCTAATGAGTATATAAGCTCCTAGCTACATTACTCACTAATGCCGGAGCCTGCCGAGCATTTTTCCTATGCTATGTTCTTCGGCAGAACCCTTAATATTGATATGGCATGACAATTTGTGTTCACTCGCAGCAGAGTAGCACGAATTTCCAAGTACCAAGGTTAAGGTCCTTTCATAAAAATACTCAATCGGAAAGCATACTGCTCTCTGGCAATATACTTAAAGAACTATGTGTCAACACACAGAATTCAATCAATTTTGTGATAATTCACAAGATTCAAATATTAACCTAATTTGCAAAATTAGGGTTTTGCGCCATGCGAAGTATATTAGACATTGCCTGTCGAAATTAAGCCTATGAGAGCTAGGTAATTAATCCGCCATGGATTAGTAGGTGCAAAATCCTACCAAAAATCAGAAAACAAGGAATAAAAGGAGCCGCTGAATAGGAGAAACAACAAAGGAAAGGTGGCCATGCCATAGGCCAGTCATCGCCACCTGCAAGTGGCCACACCTCATGTTGCTCGACCGACCCCTATTTCCTGTCGACTAATCAGGTCACTCTAAACCTGCCACACGCACACCAGAAGTGTGGCCAAACCTGCCACACGCACACCAGAAGTGTGGCCATGCCCGTGTCTGGCCGGCCCCCTCTTTTTCGACCAATCAGGTCGCTTTAAACCTGCCACACTCCCATGAGTCGTGGTTGGGCCCATACTTTTCGGCCATATTCCCCATCGACCAATCAGGTCACGTTAAATCTGCCACATGCACCAGAAGTGTGACCACGCCCATGCTTGGATGGGATTTTGTTTTTATTGACCGATCAGGTTGCTCTAAACCTGCCACAACATTAAAAGAGGTGGAATTGCGTCAAATGGACACCATGCCAAACTGGCTTCATAAAGACCGCGCTAACATGCCAATGGCATGCTAACGACATGACAAATATCCCAATTATGCATGCCAAACAAGCATGCCAAGCGCACATGTCAAACGTGCCACTTTTCCGCAGTAGCACGCCAAACGCGCCAACGTGTCGTGAATAGGACACCTACGTTCCAACCCACTTTCTGTTCGTGGCCAATGCCATAACGGACTTCGACGTGGTTATCCTAGCCAGAAGCACAACTTGCTTTAGTGACGATGGCTGAAACCCTAATTTCCAGCCGTAGCACAAACTATGCCACTTCGGGCCCCACAACATTCCACGAGCCGTGTGGACTTAAAAAACCCTAATAAAGGTGTCATACCATAGCCACTCGTGGAAATACTTGTTCCTGTGGCCATTACCTCATGATGGCCTGGCTATGGTTCCTTTGGTGTGGCTTTAGCATTGTTTTCACAAAACGTCGTTGCACCACGGTCATATGCCACATGTCGCATGACGTATGCGCTAATTAAGGTTTCGGCATGCCAAACCCTAATTTAGGCAAAGTTGCTACGCCAACCAAACCAAATAATGTTCCACAGTATATTGGGTTGATGTGTCTACTGGAACTGATGTTGCCATACCACATTTGAGTCCAACAACAATGGGCCAAATCTGGCGGCTATGGCTACGTCAGGCGCCACTTGCACCATCATGCCACTGGCATGCGCTGACCATGCCAACCATACCGCCATACTACTGGCATACGCTAAAAACATCACTATGCTATTGGCATGTACTAATGGCGCCACTATGCCATTGACATGCACCAACAGGCAGTGGCCATAATCAATGGCCACTCTTTCTCATGAGTTACAATCTTAGATGACCAGCCAAGACAAGCTTAATAGCATCACATGTTATTTTCCCGTGGTAAGTCTCTTGACTTTGACTTGCTACACGTAGCAAGCTGCTACACGTTTTCCATGAAAACATTCGAGACATAAAACATGTCACAAACTGGGGGATACTCATCAGGGTATTGGTCTGGCGATTTATAGTGTGCAGCGTGCAACACACCCATTATAAGAAAGTGTCAGGAAACAGTGCAGTTAGTGGTGGCAAGAGGTAATGGGTGTAAACAAACTCGTTTCCTTCATCGTGGAAACATGGTTTCTGGAGGTTACACATTACTCCACTCTTCCATCACTCAATCACTCCCACTTCTTACGAGACCAGGGTGCATTCAATTATGACTTATATAAATAGGTTTCACCTATTTCCACCAAACAACAAGTTTTGGTGAGAACAACAACACAATATCCTTAAAATACCAATGAACTGATAGCTTACATTCTACAAGAAAGTTCCAAATTCTGATACAAGTCATAAAATAGCCACACCTTCATAATTATCCATTCTGGTCTCAACATCTTATTCGCTTCCCTCCCTAAGACCAACCCTTATCCTTCACTTTGTGACCGAAGCAAGACTGGAACAACCATTTCTTGGTTTAGGCCATGATTATACAGATTGATCTCTCGAATCTAAAGTACTCCCGTGCAGTGCATTTATTTAAGGTTTAGGCTCGTTTCTCATCCACACACCCAAATTTACCAAAACCAGCAGAAACTATTTTTACCCATAAACACTCTGATGGCATTATCTTAGTTAACCACCTATTTTTAAAAGTATCCATTCCTCCACAATATTTTTCTTTAATCTGCACCTTGGTTTAACGATATAATTACTTACTACCTAGTTCTCAATATAATACCTTTGTGTTTAGAAAGGAATTCTTAAACTTGGTTACATAGGAAGCTTAGGTTTGACAAGTAGCGTTCTACTTTACTTAATATCAAAAGGTGTTTTGGGTAACATGGGATTGGATCCCTTACATTTATACTGTCTTCTTATATCTTTTTATTTACACTGTTTTCTTTTTAACTTGACACCTCTCAGCATTATATTGAATTTATGAATGGAAATCTTTCCCTGTCCGTGAAAAACTGGATGATTACTTTGAGTTCTTGTCATATATTTTATGAGATGATATCTTTGCTACTGTTTGTATTAACTTCGTTACCGGAAGCATCACCTTCCACTTTGGCTAGTGATTTAACTCTTTTTTTTTAAACAAAAATGAATGCCTCTACCCTTGGTATGTAGTTTGTACTTCAAGTTGGTACTTTGGTTTTGGAGCAGGCTTTTGGTAAGGTGTGTCATCGCTGCCCATGACTTTTGTGAATTTGTTGTGGTTTAGAAATATTCCTTTATTTGAGAATTTCACTTGAGATTGCTGCCAGTAAGTACTATAATGACTCTACATAGGATCGTCATGCCTTAATTGGCACCCCACATACGGGTAGCAACCCGGAAGACTGTTTGTTTAATAATAATGGTGGAAGGTATCGGACTACCCTGACAATGGCGCTTGCCAAAGAAAATGTAACACCCCATGTTTTTAGCATGGCGCATGTTGAAAGATGCGCCATGTCCTGAGATGAAGCTTCATCCAAAGATTTTGTTGCGTGGTAAGAAGCATATTGGCTTAAGGCCAATACCGCATCAAAATGGCGCATTGTGTTTAGCATTCGACCAAGAGCCAAATATTGCATCATCATGATGCATTAGGCCAGTTGGGTAGGTGGCCTCGAGATTGCAGCGTAATTGTTGCACATTATGGAGGCTATTGGCCTATATCCAATATCGCACAATCATTGTGCATCAGGCCAGAGAGGGCTGGCCGAACGAGTGTTGCGCAATCATTATACTCAATCATTGAGAAAGAACGCAATAATTACGAAGGAACACAATAATTGCGAAAGAATACAATAATTACACATTTCTTTCGCAATTATTGCACATGAACAGTAAAAGTGGGAGTTGATGAAAGATTTTTGCTCCCATAATCAAAGTTATAAAAATGTCAAATAAACATATATAGGGAGGGGTACTTGGTTGAAGGTGCATATACGAACCATGCACCAAGTAAAGTAGCCTTGGCAATATACATCCATTACGGCCCTTCACAGGACCTGGCTCAGGAAATGTTCAGCCATTACGGCCGGACATTGGAACTGGCATGTGAGCCAGAACTAAATGTACAACCATCACGACCATACATAGCATTTGGCTAGGGGAGTCATGTGCAGCCATCACGACCTATACGGAATAGGACATTACCATTATTACTTGGCCACGGCCTCGCAAACGAGTTGGTTTAAGTTACTTGTCCCTTCGAGGATGAACTATGGTCTGTGCTTGATCCCTTTATAATAGGGAAGGGTACGTAGGCATCCGCAATGAGTTGCATCATTGTCGATTCATCACTTTGTCGCTCATATCATCTATTTGGGAGATGATTGCGGCATATTAGCCTCTCATATCATCTAATCTCGGTGATGCGATGCAAGATATGATTGTGGCCAAACTTGATGAGGTAGGTTGCATCCCATTCTCTGGATGCTCTACTTCCTATCAAGGAATTATACATAGGCTAAAAACCTAAGTGACGTAATTTAGTTTAAGAGGAGTCCATTTTGATGGGAAACGGCCCAAAGATCAAAACATGTCGATCTATTGATCCACATGGTCACCAGAATTAAGCCAAATTCCATCGTTTAGGGCCCTAAAAGGCCGTTTTTGTCGTATTAAGAAAGTTTTTATTTTCTTAACAAATCCTTTGCGGAACAAGGGTAAGTTGGAACGGTGTGGAAGCTTAAATAGATGTATCATGATCCACGAGCATGCTTGCAAGGGAAAATGAACGTACATTTGCCTAGATTTAAGGCTCAGATCGTAGCTTTATCATGGCGCATCGGGGAAGTTATGGTCTGCGGGGCAACGTGCCAAAGGCGTAATTTTTCGGTCCGTCACAGTTGGTATCAGATAAAGTTTTGAGATAACTCTAGGGACTGTGCGGAGTGGACTCGTCAACGAGTAATTTTCCTACAAAGGAAAACATAAAGTTGGAGAGTAGGCCAACTTTTGCGCGAAAAGGAGTTTGTAACTGCTACGTTAGTTACTATGCGAATAGAGTTGAGCTTGTTTAAGTACTATGAGTTTGCCTGGCCTAAGTGGCACCCCACTTTCGAGTGGATATCCGGAAGACCATTTCGGACGGTGGGTATATAATGGGACTGATCATCCCCACACATTGGAAAATGGACAACGGTGTGCATTGTCAGGCCCAGCTAGCATCCCACTTACGAGTGGCAACCTGGATGACCGTCTGGGACGGTGGGAAACTGGATCCTGTTCCACACAGTACTACAAATTGTTGACATCTTTCAACTTATGAACTTTAGGGACTCCTAAGTGTGTAGTATGAGATGCACATTTAGGATACCTTGTTGAGATATCCTTTTGGCACTGGCTAATTGAGATTCTTGCTAACGTTGTGAATTCTTTTTGGATTCATGAGTATGCGGTATGGGACGTTTGCTCATAAGGTCTAAATTGATGTTCACGATAACTTGAAAAAATCTGTGATTACTGGGAAACTGGTATGGGACTTTTTCTCAGGAATCCAAACCGAAAAGATTGTCCACAATAACTTTGATTTTGAATTTCGAGGACGAAATTCTTTAAAGGGGTGAATAGTGTAACACCCCGTGTTTTTAGCATGGTGCATGCTGAAAGATTTGCCATGTCCTGAGATGAAGCTTCATCCAAAGCTTCAGTTGCGTGGTAAGAAACATATTGGCTTAAGGACAATATCGCGTCAAAATGGCTCATTGTGTTTGGCATTCGGCCAAGAGCCAAATCATGCATCATCATGATGCATTAGGCCAGTTGGGTAGGTGGACTCGAGATTGCAGCGTAATCATTGCAAATTATGGAGGCTATTGGCCTAGAGCCAATATGGCATAATCATTGTGCATCAGGCCAGAGAGGGCTGGCCGAATGAGTGTTGCGCAATCATTATACGCAATCATTGCGAAAGAACGAAATCATTGCGAAATAACACAATCACTGCGACAGAACACAATTATTATATGCAATCATTGCATATGAACAGTAAAAATGGGAGTCGATGAAAGATTTCTGCTCCCCTAATTAAAGTTGTAAAAATGTCAAATAAACATATATAGGGATGGGTACTTAGTTGAATGTGCATATACGAACCATGCACCAAGTAAGATAGCTTTGGCAATATACAACCATTATGACCCTTCACGGGACCTGTCTTAGGAAATGTTCAGCCATTATGGCCGGACATTGGAACTGGAATGTAAGCCAGAACTAAATGTACATTCACCATGGTCGTACATAACATTTGGCCAGGGGAGTCATGTGCAACCATCACGGCCTATACGGACTAGGCCATTACCATTATTGCTTGCCAACGGCCTTGAAAACGAGTTGGTTTAAGTTAATTGTCCCTTCGAGGATGAACTACGGTCTGTGCTTGATCCCTTCAGAGTAGGGAAGGGTACGTAGGCATCCGCAATGAGTTGCAACATTGCCGGTCCAACACTTTGTCGCTCATATCATCTATTTGGTAGATGATTGCGGCACATTATCCTCTCATATCATCTAAGATCGGTGATGCGATGCAAGATATGATTGTGGCCAAACTCGATGAGGCATGTTGCATTCCATTCACTGGATGCTCATACTTCCTATCAAGGCGTTCGACATAGGCTAAAAACCTGAGTGAAAAAGTGGGGGTCTAACAACCTCACCCAATATTTCGATTAGCAATTTGTATGGACTAACTCTAATATACTTTTAAGAGAATCAAATAGATAGTCAGACTCAATCTTAATAAAAAGTATATCAAGGAGTTAATATCTCTATCTCTCGATTTGATCTATACTCAAGCAAATAGAAATCTGCGAGTCTTTATCAAATACAAGAGATATAAACTTGGATGGTACCAAAGACCAATATCCAAGGATAAATCAATTTCCAATCAATAACCAAAGGTTGGATTTCACAATTGATCGATACAACGCACAACTTGTGATATTTCAATTATATAAAAAAAATATAATACGGAATAAAAATAAAACAAACACCAGAAATTTATTTAACGAGGAAACCGCAAATGCAGAAAAACCCCGGGACCTAGTCCTGATTGAACACCACACTGTATTAAGCCGCTACAGACACTAGCCTACTACAAACTAACTTCGGTATGGGCTGTAGTTGAACCCTAATTAATATCACACTGATTAAAGGTATAGTTGCACTCCGTACGTCTCTGATCCCAGCAGGATACTACGCACTTGATTCCCTTAGCTGATCTCACCCACAACCAAGAGTTGCTATGACCCAAAGTCGAAGACTTTAATAAACAAATATGTTTCACACAGAAAAGTCTACGATAATAGATAAATCTGTCTCCCACAGATAAACCTATGAGTTTTGTTCTATCTTTTGACAAAATCAAGGTAAACAGGAACTAATCATAACCCAGACTTATATTCCCGAAGAACAACCTAGAATTATTGATCACCTTATAATAATCTAAATCGTATTGTAGAGAAACTAGATATTGCGGAATCACAAACGATGAGACGAAGATGTTTGTGATTTCTTTTTATCTTTCCCTATCGTAGATATAATCTCAAGCCAATTATTCAATTGAACTCGTACCATAGAAAATGGCAAGATCAGATCGCTCAACTACAAGAGAAGTAGTTTTGTCTGGCTTCACAATCCCAAGAAGTATTTAAGTCGTTAACCGATAGGGTTTCGAGAATAAACTGTTTATGGGTGAAAACCGTTTCTGCTAGTTTTGGTAATTTTGGGTGTGTGGGTGAGAAACGAGTCTAAACCCTAAATAATGCACTGCACGGGAGTACTTTTGATTCGAGAGATCAATCTATACAATCCTGGCCTAAACAAATAAATGGCCATTCTAGGCTTGCTTCGGTCACAAAGTGAAGGAGAAGGGTTGGTCTTAGGGAGGGAAGCGAAGAGAGTGTTGAGACTATAATTTTTGATTCTGAAGGTGTTGTTGTTTACGACTTGTATCAAAAAGTAGAATTGGCTAGCAAAATGGAAAGATGCAAGGTGATTTCTGGATATTGTATTGTTGCCGACCTAAACTTGTTGTTTGGTGGAAAATAGGTGAAGCCTATTTATACAAGTCATATTGAAATGTACCCTGGTCTCGTAGGAAGTGGAAACGATTGAGTAGTGGAGAAATAGATTAACGTGTAATAGTTAGACATTATGCTTCCATGATGAAGGAAGTGAATTCGTGTAACCGTCAGACATTATGCTTCCATGATAAAGGAAGTGAATTCGTTTACACCATTACTTTTCACCACCACTAATTGTCCCACTTCATGACACTTTCTTGTAACGGGAGCGTTGCATGCCACATGCTATAAACTGCCATACCAATACACTGATGAGCATCCCCCAGTTTGTGACATGTTTGATGTCTCGAGTGTTTTCGTGGAAAACATGTAGCACTTTGCTAGTGTAGAAAGTCAAAGTCAAGGGACTTACCGCAGAAAAATAACATGTAATACTATTAGTCTCGTTTTGGCTGGTCGCCTATAACTTGCCACATGTTTGTCAGTTCGGTGGCTAACTTTAATGGCTGAGATCGCATCTCATGAAGGAGGGTAGCCGTTGATTATGGCTACCTTATGTTGGCGCTTGACAATGGCGCATTGGCGTTTTGGTGTACGCCAGTGGCACGGTGGTGAAAGTGGCGCCTGTCATTGCCATGGCCACTAGATTTAGGCAGCTGGTCGCCTGAAACTTGCCACAAGTCTGTCAGTTCGGTGGCGAACTTGGATGGCTAAGATTGCATATCATGAGGAAGGATGACCATTGATTATGGCCACATCTTGTTGTATAGAAAAGTGGTGTCATTGGTATAATGGCGCCATTAGCATAACGGTATGCCAGTGGCGTAGCCGTGGCGTTGTGGCATGGCCAAAACTAGGATTTGGCGGCGTTTCCAAAATTAGGGCTTGGCAGCGTGGCCAAGGCTAGGATTTGGCGCCGTGGCCAAAATTAGGGCTTGGTGGCGTGGCCAAGGAAAGGATTTGGCATCGTGGCCAAAATTAGGGCTTGGCAGCGTGGCCAAGGATTGGATTTGGCGCTGTGGCCAAAACTAGGGCCCGGCGACGTGCCAAGGCTAGGATTTGGTGTTGTGGACAAAATTAGGGCTTGGTGGCGTGGCCAAGGCTAGGATTTGGCATTGTGGCCAAAATTAGGGCTTGGCGACGTGGCCAAGGCTAGAATATGGCACCGTGGACAAAATTAGGGCTTGGCGGCATGTCCAAGGCTAGGATTTGGCGTCGTGGTCAAAATTAGGGCTTGGCGGCGTGGCCAAGGCTATGACTTGGCGGCATGGCCAAAATTAAGGCTGGGCGGCGTGTCCAATGCTAGGATTTGGTGTCGTGGCCAAAATTAGGGCTTGGAGGCGTGGCCAAGGCTAGGATTTGGCGTCGTAGCCAATATTAGGGCTTGGCGGCGTGGGCAAGGCTAGGATTTGGTGCGATGGCCTAAATTATGGCTTGACGGCGTGTCCAAGGCTAGGATTTGGCATCATGGCCTAAATTAGGGTTTGACGGCGTGGCCAAGGCTAGGATTTGGCATCGTGGCCTAAATTAGGGCTTGACGACGTGGTCAAGGCTAGGATTTTGCATCGTGGCCTAAATTAGGGCTTGGCGGCGTGGACAAGGCTAGGATTTTGCGTCGTGGCCAAAATTAGGGCTTGGCGGCATGGTCATGGCTAAAGTGGCTCATGGAATGTTACTGAAGCAGAGCGGTATGTTGGCATGTCGATGAATATGTTGTTGTGGCAGGGCGCGTTTGGCTTTCCAGTTAGCATGGTGGCGCGGCAGGGTGCGTTTGGCCTTTAATGTATGGTGGCAAGTTTAGAGCGACCTGATTGGTCAAGAAAAGGGGTCGGTCAAACATAAGGCGCGGCCACACCTGTAGTGCTTGTGACGCATTTAAAGTGACCTGATTGGTCGGTAGGAAAGAGAGGGCCGACCAAGCATGGGCGCGGCTACACTTCTGGTGTGAGTATGGTGGCTTTAGAATAACCTGATTGGTCGATGGGAAACGGGGCCGGCAAGTATGGGCCCAGCCACAACTTATGTGTGTGTGGCAGGTTTAAAGCGACCTGATTGGTCGACAAAGTAGTAAGGGACGATTAGGTAGCATGGGGCGTGGCCAAGTGGCGTCGTCTAGCCTACGACATGGCCACGCTTCCCTCATTGTTGCTCCTATTCTTTGCTTTCTGACTGAGTATTTTGTGCAAGGGCCTTAACCTCGGTACTTGGAGGTCAGTGCTACTTTGCTGCGAGTGAACACAAATCCGTCATGCCATACCAATATTAAGGGTTCTGCCAGGGAACATAAGCACAAGAAAAGTACTCAACAAGCTCTGGTATTTGTGAGCAACACAGATAAGAGATTATATACTCATTAGGCTCTATACTAGTGAACAATTCATTTAGGAGCTTGAGTTTCGATATAATATGAAGAGAGACATAGGTGCTCATCATATTTTGATATATTCTCCAAATTCCCTGCAGAATATAGATATATCAATGTCTACTACATCTGATGCCGTGTCAGGTAGATAGACTTTTACAAATTAAGCCTTGAACTAAAAACCACCATCAACATTAAGTCCCCTGCTTAGATCGTAACAGTGGCATTATTGCGGAGTAAGCATAAGATGGTGACATATAATGATAAAAATCAAAAGGGAAAGTCATGAGGAGATCGTCAGGAAAATTCGAAAAACCTTTGCAGGAGACATGAGGAATCTGTGATCTTTGCATTGGCCGCTTTGCGTAATTCTGGCTTGGCCATAGGGTGATGGAGTTGGAACTGCTACTTTGGTCACATAGTGCTAATGCTGGCGCTGCGGCTATGAAATGCTAATGTTGGCGCTGTAAACTTAGCTACAGAATGGTGATGATGGCTGGATTAACCAAGGAATGACAGAGATGGTACTGTCAGCTTTGGCCGCGGAAAGGTGGCGATGGCGCCGGCTAGGTCCATGGATCGGTGAAGATATGGTGTTGGAACTTTGGCTACCAAACGGTGATGATGACTAGATTGACCATGGAATGGCGGAGATAGTGCTGTCAGTTTTGGCCGCGGAAAGGTGGAGATGGCGTCGCCTAGGTCCATGGAGCGGTGAAGATATGGTGTTGGAACTTTGGCTACCAAACGGTGATGATGGCGCTACTTACCTGATCCACAAAGCGGGCAAAAATGGCGTTGCTGGCTTGGTTCTTGGAACGGTGGAAACTGGCTTCGGTACGCGAAATGGTGGAAACCGGATCCATTCCGCAGAATGGTGGAAAGATGTCTTCAGTCCGTAGAATGGTGAAAACGGCTTCAGTCCATGGAATGGTGGAAACGGCTTCAGTTCATGGAAAGGTGGAAACGACGCCGTTTTCTTGACCACTGGATAAGTAAAGATGACGTTGAAATTTTGGCTCGACTGTGGAGCTGGAGGATGAAGATGGTGTTGATGGCTCTTGGTTCATGGAACAGTGGATGGCGCTACTACTTTGGCCACAGAGCGGTGATAATGGTGTTGTAACTTTGACCACAGAGCGTTGATGGTGCTGCAACTTCGACCACGACCTGTTGACGTTGGCGCAAGATTGACCACGGAGTGTTGGTGGCATGGAGCGTTGGCGCTGGCCTGACCACAGAGCATTGCAGGTTGAGATGGATCATGAGTGTGATACGCCTAGTTATCTATTCCCATTCATGGAACAAAGAAGAATCCTGCTTCTGTTCAAACTCTAGAAACTCAGTTCGTATGAAAAGGGGTATCGACCCTCTTCTGTTTTTATCGCTCGTCCGGCTCCAAACTTTTGTCTGCAGCGTCCGACTCCTCTTTGTCACTTTTTAGCAGTGGTAGAGCGAGCATTAACAACAAAAAACCAATCCCCGATAGTCGTAATCAGCAGCAAGGTACGCCAGTAGAACTCAAGGTAGGTGCTATTTTCCATTCTGCACATGTAGCCACTCAATAGTACCATCGATCTTCTCAAGAATATGTAATAAGGTTCTGACTCCGGAAGAATGAGTATCTAACCTCTCTAGTAGATTTCAAAATTTACCAAAATCCATTGCACTCTTGGGATGGATGGATGAAATACATGCTCGCCAATGATCATATCATGGCTAATCTTGGAGATTGTGGTTGCATTTGTTGGTCCATCCTTGACTTTAGGTTATTTGGTGCCTGGACTTTCTGATTGCGATGATGATATATTGTGGATGCTTGGATGTTCGAAATATTCTAGAGTCATTGGGTGAAGTGGACGAGCTGAGAGCGTTCTGTTGCTGATGTGCTTCTATCAAATCTTCAAGGACTTCATTCCAAGTGACATCCTTTGAACCATCTTCTGAATCTTCGACTATCATGTAGAATGGGATGCGATGAGCAGTCCCTAATTACATGTTTGTCTGGTCATAGATCCGATGGCGTGGCCGGATCTGTGAATATCTCTGCGGTATGCTTTTGGAGTCTTTGATGCAGTGTATGGCTTCATGTTGAGAAGTTCCAGCGGCTCGTAAAGCTTCGAAAGTGATGATGTTGACATCATAAATAACCTGGTTGAGGGGGGTAAAGGCATCCCATGTTGGAAGTCCCCATGTGTAATCATCTTAAGCCTTTTTTGTGTGTGTGTGTGTGTATGTGGGAGGTGTGCTCCTACTGCTTTCGCTGGTAAGGTGGTAACTGTGTTTAAACTTCTAAACCTGAAGGAAGCTTTGGTCCCCAAGTGTAGCCTACTTCGGTTGTATCACCTTGAATCCACGCCTCTAGGATTTGATACAAGCTTGTTGTACTATCCTGGATGCTATGCCGGGATGCTTGGAACATTTCATGGAGGAAATGTTCCGGATAATGAAGAGATATAAGTGAGATAGCTGTATTGTTAACCGTGGCTCCCTCTGTCTCATCAAGAAAAATGCTTTTACCGCGTCTCTGGGGTTATCTCATGAATGCTTTATTATTATTGGGATGGACCGCGATAAGCAGTCCCCGTTCGCACTTTTCTTTGGTTACTGAAGTTGTTTCCTCTGAGTAGGATTGGGATCCGTCGTGGGCCTCGTAAAGTGTTGTAGACGCCTTCTGGGCATAGAGGTGATGATATCCTTACGCTACACCTTTGAAGAGTAAATGACCTTGTCTATGACTTTTGAGTTGACTGTGTCTCCTGAGGTTTGACAATGGAGGTATTCTGTATAGATCCTCAGTCCCCAAGTTTGGTTTACACGTTTCTATCTTGTATGGTCGGTGAGCTTTGTAGTGGTTGTTGTTATGGTAAACCTTCTGGCTGGTATCAACAAATGAGCAACAACAGTTCTTGGCAGCAGATGTGATCCGAAGAGACTACATTGTCGTGAAAACAAAATAGGTTGGCGGAATTGCATGGGCGTCCATGGAAGCAAAGGGATCGGCTGGATGCATGAGCGAGTAAACTGTCCACGACCACGAGCTTTGGAGAGATGGATCAAAAAGTGGCCACAACTACGAACCTTGACTGGTTGTGATCACGATCCTGGACATGGAGGAGTGGCGACTTTTGGAGAGAACGTTGAAGTGACTTCTGGAGCGAAACATTAAAGCGGAGCGGCTTCTGGAGAGAACATTGAAGCGGCTCCTTCTGAGTTGTGGCTATGTTCGTCTAAGTTTTGACAAGAACTTCCTGTCTCTCCATCAAATCGATAATGGCAATGGGAAAGGTTGTTTTCCTTTGGCTCCTCCAGCCTCGCGTCTTGACTAAGAAGTGGTGGCAGCCCTGATGATGATTGGAGGCGCCATGCTCGAAAAAATATCAGGAGTAGCGGTGGATCTGGCTCTGGTAATAAGAGGCGTCACGTCAGAGGGGATGCTTCTGGTATTGCTGGTGTCGCTGGTAGAGGATGTAACGTCATGGTGTTGGTAATTCCCTTTTTGTTCTCGTCCGATACAGGTCTCTCCACAAAACTGAATTTTCAGGTTGCAAATCCAAGTTTATTGTGTGACGCAATCCTGGCCGCGAGAAGTCCCCAGTCGTCCTTTATTGTCTGTGTAACATCTTTATGACGATCCGCGAAAAGACGGAGGATCTCCAGTCCCCAGGCGCAATTCCCCTGAATCTATCTTTTCTTGGACGATGCGCTTCAGAGCATTGCATTCACTGGTAGGATGATTGACGAACCTGTGGTAATGGCAATACTTGGGATTTTACATTTGTTCTTCAGTCGGTAGATGCCTAATAGGAGGTAGTTTGATGGCATCGTCTTGAATCCATACTTCCAGGAGTTCGATTACTTTCTCAATCGGGAACGGGAAGTTTGGAGCAGCATCTCCAGTTTCTTGTTGTTGCACAGGAATCTTAGTCGCGACCTTCCGGGGTGAATTCGTCTGATGCGCTGGTGCCACACGTTTGGGTTGTTGTTCCGCTGCTAGAGTTTTTCTCTTTCTTCCTTCATTAGCTATTGACTGGAGGTTGGATATTTTATTAGAAATATGACTGGTTTCCTGAATGTCTTTACTAGTTTCTTCATTTCGGAACAGTTCGGATCGACTGAGTGAAGCAACAACGGATCTCTTAGCAGCTTCTGATGCAATCAAGAAGTATGCACATAATGAAATCACCTTTTTATTGCGAGGACTCTGATGAGAACGTGATAAATCCCATGAGTCTTCTTTCTGATCTTAAAGAAATATATTTTGATCTTCATGAGCAGACAAGTTAGCTTGGTGGATACCTTTCCATTCAGCGTGACCATAGGCTTCATCCTCCTCACTAGGATTACGCATATGAATCTTGGAAAAAGGATTACCACCATCAGCATTGATCCAAAATGAATGGTTGATAGTGTTTCCTCCATAATGAATACACGTTGGTTCCTTTGACAGTTGATCCGTAAATGCTTTCAAAAGCGTAAATACTCCGTCCTGCGTCTTGACAATAGTAGCTTGATTCTCGACAATATCATTTAGAATTTTCGTCAAATCATGAATAGTTGTTAAATATCGAGACTACATAGCCTCGACAATGGTTTTGAATGAAAGAACGGATTCAGGGATAACATGAGGAGTTTTTTTGGTGCTAGGAGACGTAAAATTGGGATTGAGAGTTTCTGAACCATTCCTAAGATCAACCATCTTGAGAAATTTAGGAAATTAAAAATGGGTTTGAATTTGGCGTAAGACCAATTGGGATGGAAATGAAATTGAGAATTGAAATTGCAACTGAAAGATTTAATCCCCCACGGTGGTCTCCAATTGTTTATGAGTGAAAACCGTTTCTGCTAGTTTTGGTAATTTTGGGTGTGTGGGTGAGAAACGAGTCTAAACCCTAAATAATGCACTGCACGGGAGTAATTTTGATTCGAGAGATAAATCTGTACAATCCTGGACTAAACCAAGAAATGGTCATTACAGGCTTGCTTCGGTCACAAAGTGAAGGAGAAAGGTTGGTCTTAGGGAGGGAAACGAAAAGAGTGTTGAGACCAGAATTGTTGATTCTAAAGGTGTTGTTGTTTACGACTTGTATCAGAAAGTATAACTGGCTAGCAGAATGGAAAGCTACCAGGTTATTTATGGATACTGTATTGTTGCCGACCCAAACTTGTTGTTTGGTGGAAAGTAGGTGAAGCCTATTTATACAAGTCATATTGAAACGTACCCTGGTCTCGTAGGAAGTGGAAACGATTGAGTGGTGGAGAAATAGAGTAACATGTAACTGTCATACATTATGCTTCCATGATAAAGGAAGTGAATTTGTATAACTGTCATACATTATGCTTCCATGATGAAGGAAGTGAATTCATTTACACCATTAATTTTCACCACCACTAATTATCCCGCTACATGACACTTTCTTGTAACAGGCGCGTTGCACGCCACACGCTGTAAAGCGCCAGACCAATACCCTGATGAGCATCCCACAGTTTTTGACATGTTTGATATCTCGAGTGTTTTTGTGGAAAACATGTAGAACTTTGCTAGTGTGGCAAGTCAAAGTCAAGGGACTTACCGCAGGAAAATAGCATGTAATACTATTAGGCTCGTTTTGGTTGGTCGCCTAAAACTTTCCACAAGTTTGTCATTTCGGTGGCGAACTTCGATGGCTGAGATCGCATATCATGAAGGAGGGTAGCCGTTGATTATGACTACCTTGTGTTGGCACCTGACAATGATGCAGTGGCGTTTTGGTGTATTCCAGTGGCAATGTGGCATGGCTCGTGTATGCCAGTGGGACGGTGATGCAAGTGGCACCTGGCGTAGCCATGGCCACTAGATTTAGGCAGTTGGTCGCCCGAAAATTGCCACAAGTCTGTCAGTTCGGTGGCAAACTTGGATGGCTGAGATTGCATCTCATGAGGAAGGATGGCCATTGATTATGGCCGCATCTTTTTGTATAGAAAAGTGGCACCATTGGCATAGCAGTATGCCAGTGGCGTAGCCTTGGCGTTGTGGCATGTCCAAAACTAGGATTTGACTATGTGGCCAAAATTAGGGCTTGGCGGCGTAGCCAAGGCTAGGATTTGGCGTCGTGGCCAAAATTAGGGTGTGGCCAAGGCTAGGATTTGGCGGCGTGGCCAAGGCTAGGATTTGGCATCGTGGCCAAAATTAGGGCTTGGCGGCATGGTCAAGGATAAAGTGTCTCATGGCATGTTACTGCGGCAGAGCGGCATGTTGGCATGCCGATTATATGTTGTTGTGGAAGGGCGCGTTTGGCTTTCCAGTTAGCATGGTGGCGCGGCAGGGTATGTTTGGCCTTTAATATATGGTGGCAAGTTTAGAGCAACTTGATTGGTCAAGAAAAGGGGTCGGCCAAAAATAAGGCACGGCCACACCTCTAGTGCTTGTGACGCATTTAAAGTGACCTGATTGGTCGGTAGGAATGAGAGGGCCGGACAAGCATGGGCGCGGCTACACTTCTGGTGTGAGTGTGGTGGCTTTAGAACAGCTTGATTGGTCGATGGGAAATGGGGCCGACAAGTATGGGCCCATCCACAACTTATGTGTGTGTGGCGGGTTTAAATCGACCTGATTGGTCGACAAAGGAGTAAGGGCCGGTTAGGTAGCATGGGGCGCGTCCAAGTGGCGTTAGCTAGCCTATGGCATGGCCACGCTTTCCTCATTGTTGCTCCTACTCTGCGGCTCTATTTATTCTTTGCTTTCTGACTAAGTATTTTGTGCAAGGGCCTTAACCTCGGTACTTAGAGGTCAGTGCTACTCTGCTACGAGTGAACACAAATCCGTCATGCCATACCAATATTAAAGGTTCCCACAGGGAACATAAGCACAAGAAAAGTACTTAGCGGGCTCTGGCATTTGTGAGCAATGCATCTAGGAGCTTATACACTCATTAGGCTCTATACTAGTGAAAAATTCATCTAGGATCTTGAGTTTTGATATAATATGAAGAGAGACGTAGGTGCTCATCAGATTTTGATATATTCTCCAAATTCCCTGAGAAATATAGACATATCAATGTCTACTACATCTGATGCCCGGTCAGGTAGATAGACTTTTACAAATTTAGCCTTGAACTAAAAACCACCATCAACAGAAACCTACGGTTAAAGGATAATCGACTCTAGCAAACCAACTAGTATCACACAGAAGGTATGGGGATTAGTTTTTCCAGTTTCTAGATGTCTCCTTTATATAGTTTTCAAATCAAGGTTTGCAATCTAAGTTACCTTGGTAACAAAACATTCAATATTCACTGTTAGATGAAAAACCTGATTTATCCAAGCTAATATGTTTCAACCCTTAGATCAAAACTTAGCTTGTCACACACAAATGAAATGTATTCATTTAGGTTTGAGTAACCGTACCTAAACGTGTATACTTAGTTGGTTCACAAATATTTAACCAATGGTTAGCCATATGAGCACTTTCATATCAACCATATTCATCTTCATAACTAGTTCAAATGGCTCATAAGAACTAGTTAAAGAGTTGTTCAATTGCTTTGATCTTTATACATAGACATAATTGAAACAAAATCGGTTTGATTCACTCGAATCAATTCATGAACAATATAGCCACGGTTTGCAAAGATTGCATTCCTTATTGATTTATTGTTTAAGTTCATGAGATAACCGATTTGAGAAATATAACCAGCTTAGGTACGCGTACGGGTATGCGTACCTTAGCTACCGGATTTGAGTTTACAAACTTAGCAGAAATTTTCGGTTGAAAACTTCCGTAGGTACATGTACCTAAGGTGACTGGTTTTCAGTTTGCAAACTTCACAAACTACAGCAGAAATTTTCGGTATGAAAACTTCCGCCAGTGCGCATACGGTTGTGCGTACCCAACCAGTTTCCTTCACCAATACCGCATGCACACATATGCACGCACTTGGTTTCCGGTACATGGACTTATACACTAATGTGCGAACACACTATATATTCTTATATCCATAGGTGGTTATGTAATCTCAACTCTACATTTCAATAATTGAAACATTCTTCTATAATGTTATAATAGTCGTTAGACATAGGAATCGACTATCATCATCAAAGATATTTTCAAGATTGAAACGTCGTCTTGACTTTCGTCACGGGTAAAAATGAAAGGTGGCTAAAGCGAAAGCTTACCAACACATATTTCGAGAAAAAGATAGGCGAGTAAACTCGGATCGAAATAGAAAATGTGTATGTATGAAAACTATCATACTTATACGGCTGTTGTCTTAAGAGTAGGAGATAGATAGACTTTTGAGTGCTAGATAAGTTCAAGTCTCCATATACCTTTTTGGTTAGATGAAGTCCACTGGTTCCTTGAGTAGTTCTTCGTCTTTATAAGATAATCGCCATAGAGTCTGGAGCTCAACTATACTTAACTATCCTAGACCGAGACTTAGTCATAAGTAAACTACAAATCAAGACGTATAGTTTTGATCACTAATATTGACAAACATGCTTGAGATAGCAACGCATGCGAGTTCGACCGAGCAATGATATAATACCGAGTGTCGTAATTTAGCTCAAGAGGAGTCCATTTTGATGGGAAACGGCCCAAAGATTAAGACATGTCGATCTATAGATTCACATGGTCACCGGAATTGAGCCAAATTCCATCATTTAGGGCCTCAAAAGGACATTTTTTCCGTATTAAGAAAGTTTTTATTTTCTTAACAAATCCTTTGCAGAACAAGGGTAAGTTGGAACGGTGTGAAAGCTTAAATAGATGCATCATGCTCCATGAGCATGCTTTCAAGGGCAAATAAACGTGCATTTGCCTAGATTTAAGGCTCGAATCGTAGCTTCATCATGGCGTATCGGGGAAGTTATGGACCACGGGGCATTGCGCCAAAGGCGTAATTTTCTGGTCCGTCACAGAAATAGTAAAGTAACTTATCCTCATTTTATAGCAATAAATCTTAGTTACCAAATGTTTGTTTAAATCTTTACATCTGCATATTGATCTAGCTTCTGCTCATTATCTAAGGTTTTATGTTTTACGCTGGAATTATGTACTTTCCTATCCCCTACTGGGCATTCGCTCACCCGTTTTGTTTTGTTTTACCCCCACAAAGTACGAAAGAAACTAGAAGTAGTAAGATAGATCGAGCGGCAAGCTTTGGAAGCTTGAAGTGTTAGTATTTTTTTTGTCGTCTATGATGTGTATATCACGGGATCTATCTGGGGTATTTGCATATCACAACTGATATATTTTGTTGTATATATATATATATATATATACATTACTGGTTGGCTGTGTATGAGATTAAACGTGGAACTTTTCTTTTGGAAAATGTAACTGTATAAGCATGTCCTCTTGTATGTGTTACTTTTTCTAGATTTTTTTCCATGTTTTTTTTTTTTTTTTGGTGTGTTTTTTGATAGTCAAAAGAGTAGTATGCTCATGATGTTTAAACACTCGCCGTTCATTTTAAGTTTGGAATTGAAACTAGTCATGCTGGGTCCATGTAATGAGTTTCTGAAATAAATCATCCCTTTTTAACTTATTTGGTCCCTTGTACACTCAGCAATGATTAAGTTAGTGGGTTCGAAACTTAAAGGTGTTGTTAATTAATTATGATATCAAAATGTTTCAAATTAGCCTTGTCTTTTATGATGCTTAGTTTTTACTTCAAACATTTGTTTCCGAGTGGCGTGATAGATGTTTTTCTTGCTGATAGGATGAAAATCCATCCCATTAGAAGGAATTTTTTTTGTCTATTACAGTTGGCATCAGAGCTCATGTTCCGAATTACCAGGACTATATGGTTTTCTTGTTTGCTAAAATGATCAATTTTCCTAGTGATTTATTTACATTTCTGATTTGTCGTACTTGAGTTTATATCTGAGTGCTTGACTGTGAAAAATATTTCTTTCCATTTGTGTTAACATATTCTAATTTGTTGGGAAATCTTTATTTACCGTAATGGTTTGCTAAAGTATTTTTATGGAAAGTTCCTCACAGTTATTGTTTGTACGAGTTATTTTGTTTTGGGGATTAGGGTAAACTAGCCAGAACCATGATATACATATAGTTTGGTGTGTTAGTAATATACATTACTAACCAATTTTGAATCTAAAGCATATTCTGTTTTGAAGATGTCGTGGTGCACGAAATTTGCAGTCTCAAGCTTCATAGGTAAGAGAAAGGAAACTTTGTAAGAGGAAAACACGCATTGAAAACAATTTAGAATACCGGTAGGTTCGGTGTTAGACTATTTTCGATGTCGTTAAGGATCTCAGCCAATATTGTTGTAGACTTGAGGGAATCCAGTAAGGTTGTGGCAAAAAAAAAATATATCAGTGAGGCGCAGGTTCCTGTCGAAGCTGAGAAGTGGTTAATGGGCACTGGAAAGGAGTTAGATGTTACGCAAGTAATTGAGAATAAGGTTGGGCCTGCATGGGAGTAGAGGATATTTCCCCCCCTTCTTTTTTGTTTGCTTTCTGTTCTACTTTTTCAATTGATGTCCACCTTTTCCATGTGAGTGGTACATTTTCCTAACTAAAGATATCTGTGCAAATCAAATGATTTATTGTTTTGGAATGATTTCTTAATCAAGAATTTGACAAGTTCCATCGGCAAATTCTCTTATGATTTAACCATGTTTTGACTCTCTTTGTACTTGGCTTAGACCTTTCATTTTTTGCGTTACCCTGGCATAATGAATCTGCGTATAAATTGATAATTTTAAATATGTTTGGGAAGAGTAGGAAAATATATGGGTAGCCATCTAAGTTTTTGTGTTCCATACTCAAATCGAGCCTTACGTTGATATCTGAAAATTGTTTATGACTTATTTGCAGAAATGGCCCTATGAGCAACATTTTGAAAATGCAATATGATCTTATTACTTGGTTAAAGTTTTTTTTTTTTTTTTTAACCAAGTTCACTAGTTTATATGTTGTACTCTAACTACCTTGAGGCATCAGTTAATTATGAGATTTTTGTTTGTGAAAATACTTTTCTTTGGGTGCTGTTGCAAACTCGTTTTTAAATCAAAAGATAAAGTTTACATTTGCTTATCTTTTCCTTACCGTACAGAAATTCTATGGCTACTGATTTATTTTAGATCCACTTTACATTGTTGAAACATAAAGCTTTATTGTCAAGATAGTATGCTCATATATCTATATGTACCTCGGTTTATTAAACTTAGCTATGTTTGTGAATATTTGCTTCCACTTAATGGGTACTTCCCTTTTTCTTTGTGATTTTTTTCCCCATAAATAGATGATGTGTTTTCTTTGTATGAGTCATCTATTTCCTTATGTGTAAACTAGTCCTTTTACTTGAATAATTGAATTTGTGAAAATGTGAGACTTTCCTTGTTATGTCAGACTTGTATCGATACGTCTTACGTGCCCGCAAGTGAAAGCAAAGCATCAATGACCAGATCAACTGTTATAGTCATTGACATTTCGTCGCTATGGATTTTGTAAGGAATCTGCCTAAAGTTTAGAAAGAAGACAACAATTTTGTGACCATGATTTAACTGACATTTGAATTTCTCATGCGACATACCTTGAGTAGAGGTCATCGAGTGATGAGTTATGGGTCCATAAGTGACCCTGGGCACGACAAAAATATTAAGGATCGTCCGAAACCATTTGGAAAGATTTATGAAGACTCAAAGAGGGGAATATAGTTCTGAGTTGAAGATAATGCTTCATGGATTTCGTCAAAGGACGGTCATCAAGAGATACGACGAGAAGACCTTTTAAAGGTTCTTCAACAAATATGATAAGTCATTTATTAAGTAACGTTACAGACACAATGGAGGGTAGTCTCAATTCGTTTCGGGTATCCAAGTTTCGAAGATGCGACGTTGGCCCTTATCATGTGATTCCGTAATAAGACTTGCAACGACATGAAATTGTGACTTATGATTAACAGTCAGTACGCGTCATCAGTTATAAGGATCATGTCCTTCAGGCTAAAAACCATTATGATGGTGAAAGAAATGTTGTAGAATCACTTTTCGAAGAAAGTACTTAAAACTACTTGGAAGCTGGATTCCAACGTGAGAGACAGGCACCCATAGCCACTTGAAGGTAATCCTCATAGCTCTTGATAAGCATGTAAATGCTACATTTTATACCCACATTTATATTAGCTAAGATACAATATTTTAGTTACTAATACTTTTTTAGTGCTTTTGTAGAAAGTACAAGTGAATTCGATCATCCAACGAATAAACATCAAAATATGAGACTTATTGGTGTTTGCGACGAAAATGGCAAAATGTGGTTGGCCTGGTATCTCCATGTATCAGCAACCACAATGATCAAATATGCTGGCCTGGTATTTTTATATATCAGCAGCACTTATTACGCTGGCCTGGTATTCTTATATATCAGCAACACTTATCACGCTGACCTGGTATTTCTATATATCAGTAGCAAAATGATAAATGGGGTTGGCCTGGTACTTCCATGTATCAGCAACCACAATGATGAAACGGGGTTAGCCTGGTATTTCCATATATCAGCAACCACAATGATGAAATGGGGTTGGCCTGGTATTTCCATATATCAGCAACCACTCGAGTTATTCATGACACCAAAGGTAGCCGCATTGATTCTTGAAGCACCTGCTACACTTCCAAATTCAATATCCAAGATTGTTTCCTTAGTGGCACACCTCCATCGGGTAATGACATGCAGAAGAAAAATATATGGGGATAATTAATTAGTGTTAATTTATTAATGAGAGAATATTGTGATTGTCAAGAGGGAATCAGTATTCAATGTGAAAAGATTTTGCAAGATGGTGTATGGCATGACAATATATTCATGAAGTATTATGGGATCCACATGCATGTAACTCTCACTCGGAAAAGGAAAAGAATCTTCTACTTAATGTGTATGTGATTACAAAAAGGGAATGTTATATTTGGAATTAAAATCAAAGTGGGCACATGCAAACTAAAAATGGGAAGTATTTTATCTTTCTTACTTTATTACAAATATATTCCAGCGGGAAAGATAAATTATTTGCCATGTGAGAGATTAGTTGAGGAATATTTACACGTGAGATTATTTTGAAAATAAAATAACTCTTTCTTCATTTGGGAGATTTTGGAAATAAGGATAGTTTATTATTTCATTGGAAGCATGAGGTGGCAATACTATTTGGGGAAAGATACTGATGATGACATCAACTTGCATGCAAGATATTTCATGGAATAATTTATTTTGATATTTTGATTAATGAAATAAAAGAAAGTCAAGGGGTATAAGAAGGTGTGTCGACTATTTGAGAGGGGAGGCACGACTACGGCCGTTTACAGAGAATAGGGTTTTGCTGTTTTGATTTCTTTTTCTCATGATTTGCTAGATTGTTTGTTAGGGTTTAGGTAGAAACCAATTAATTATGAAGACTCTACATTGATATATGCTTAATAATGATTTGATTGATTAATAGTTTTTCTCCACATAGCTTGGTATTTAATTACTCACGTGATTTTCTTGATTATTTATGCTTTTGAATTGATATTTCGTGCTTCGGTTAAATCCCTAGACGTGGTATGTAAGGATTGATAGGTAATACTTTAAAATCACTACCCATGAAGCGAAGGAAACTAAATGCATGGAATATATTCTTAAAGATTAGTAGAGTTTGAGTAATTAATTGGTGGAAACCGAAAATCATAATAACCCATTTCCATTTTGTTTATTGTTAGAATTATTATTATTTGATTTTGTTTCGAGTTTCTGAAAATTATTAATTCGATTATTCAATTCTTGGTATTAGTTAGTAGTAGTATTTCACACTCCTCATGGGAACGACCTATACTTGCCATCGTTCTACTAGTTAGACACTGTGCACTTGCAGTATTATTGTGGGTTTTCCGAGCCTACCAGCTCTTCAGTTTAATTTTGAATTGCGGGACGCAATTCTTTATAAGAGGTAATGGTATAACAACACGAACATTTTTCCTTGGACTTTTAGCCCTAGCCTGAGCCATATGGGTGTTTTTTAGCTAAGTGGTCATCCCTAGCGGCATTAGTGAAAATGACTAGTAGATGCTAGAGAGAAACTAGATATTTTTGAGCATGTGCAACCACGCGTAAGACATGAGCAGCCAGGGACATGTTTATCTTTTTCTTTTTTTCAATAAGAACTCCATCTCGTAGCTTTGTTCTTTCTTCTTCTGTTTTTCCACTCAAAAACGTTCTCAAGCAAAAGAAAGAAATATAAAATAAAATGATTGCAACTTCAAAATCCAAAATTTAAGTTCAACCCATAACCAAGTTCCGGCTGAATTGGTATTCTGCAAAGGTAGGGGAGTTTTCTCCACTGTTACAAATGGTATTTTCAATTGTGCTTTTAGTTTTCTGCCTTTAAATATTATATGTTCTCTGTGTTCAACCTTGAATCTTTGTATTTGTACTGTGATTAATTTGAATGTGAAAGTTTAGACTAAAAATGCCATGCAACTATTAAGTTTGATTTTCAAGTTTCATCCAAAATTCTTAAACTAAGCTTTCAACTGTTTGAGAAAATGACCCAACGAGATACGTACTTGAAAACTCTGTAAGAAGCTGGCATTTTCTTTCCTATTTGGAATACATAGCCAAAGTGGTGTGTTGATGCTTGCCCTAAATTAGTTCTGTTCATGCTTCTTGGGCTATAATCTTCCCTCTTAAAAGCCTTGACAAAATAAGCTCTCACGTTAAACGGTGATGAAAACCTCGCTTCCTATTGGTCAAAATAGGCCTTTTCTAATGTAGAAACTATGGTGAGGACACTTGGCGTAACTCTATTGGTCGGAATATTAAAAATTAGGTTGCACTTTGTTTACATCAAGTATTTAACCGGCCGTTAGTAACGTCGTCGTCAAAAAGGTAGGTAGACAACACTTCCGTCAGAATTTTAACCTAAATAATTTTGTTAGACCGTGTTTACACAAAATGCTTAATTATAAGTTAGTAACACCGTATCAGGTGGACAATACTTTCGTCAATCCACACGAAAATTTATTCTCATCCAAAATTTTGCTATGACAGAAAATTTTTCTCCCATACAAAATTTTGCTAATTTTTTTAGGAGTTGCTTATTATTTTACATAATTTCGTTGTCATTGAGCCGAGAAACGAGGGAAAAAGGTGATTTTGAATGATTGGTAAAATTTGACTCTAAAACGCTCGAATGCATAGGCACGGTGACGACTTGGTGCCTTGAGACTCTTAGTCTTGATGCCAGTGTTCTACGCTGTTGAACCTATCACAGTGATGCATAAACTTAAATGGACATTGCGTTATAGTTATTGGTGAACAAAACATCTGTGAGGAACTAAACTGACTGATGTCATCGCTTAAAAACCAGCTGCGATGCTTTTCTCCTGCCATACTTTTCTTCCTAAAAGTGATACACTGCAATCTCCTCCTAAAAAAACGTAAAACCAGTCTTAGAGGGGATTTGTTCAATCTGTTTGGCTTTTCATTATGGTTTCTCTCACTCTTAATTATTGTTTGGCAGTAATATGATGTTGTTTTGGGTGAGATTTCAGCACAAGAAAACATGGAATGATGAAGATTTTGTGCCATTGAGTGTGCTTCTGAAGGAGAAGATTGATGGTGATTCTGAGCTGTAACAGAAGATGGAGCTATGGGTCTCATTCTCAAATTTGCAGGAATTGGAGAGCTAGGTTTTTCATTAGCAGCAAAACCATAATGTTGTAAATAAGGTGTTCGACAAAATGCCTGAACAACCAGTTTAGTTCCACCATGTTTGCGATGGATCTGGAGTGTTCTAAAGAGAAGGAGATATTTCAGGTAAAATTATGTTTCATCGGATCTTTGTAATGAATTTTTTTTGGCCCCAGGATCGATGTGTTTAACTGGATCGTACGGAAATAGAAAATTAGTGGTTTGGGAAGTGAGGATAAGACACTAATAGAACTGAGATGCTCAAAATTGAGAACAGGTTGGTGAACATGTGAAATGACCATTCTATGAAAGAACCAATAAGAAACGCTCAATACTAAATTCATAGGGTTATTCTTGCATTTTTCTAAGTCCAAATAGAGATGCCTTTAGATTAAATTAGCTTCCGACATCAATCAGTTGTGTCAACAGGCAAAAAGGACGCCCACGTTTTCTCTTAGTTTGGCTAAAATTTTCTTACTAACTGAGAAAGGACCAGTTGCAATTAGGAATAGCGCTTGATATCACAAATAATAAGAAGTAGAAATACTATGTAACTGACCAGCCTTCCGACCTTATAAACCGCCACTAAACAACATTGGATAATTTCTAAATGCCAATAATAAGGATACGTCGCGTTGGTGGGCATCATTTGTCAAAGTACAAATACTGTAAGAAGTATTTACTTATAGTTATAGATTGTATGTAATTAATTATTACCTGCAATCTATATTTTGATTGCAGGTAATCAATTTCTCTGTTTTCTTATTTTTCTTATCTTCCTTTACCATTCGAATTGATTGTTGAACCTCCGTGTGAACTCAATTATGCGAAGTTAGGATTAGGGCCATTAGGCTACTGCATATTTCTACTGGGTTTAGTGGTGGGTGAACTAAATATCATTGTAAAATGTCTAAATTGTCCATTGTTGTCTAATTGGGTTTGATATGAAGAGATGAATTCCATTTTTAATTTTAATTTTATTTTAAAGCTCTAGATAATGTTGTGCTGTGACATTTTAAGAGGGCCACCATGGAAGGGTTGGGAGACGTCAAAACCATATTGCAAGGAAGCAACAGTTACCTGAATTCATAATCCTAAAGATCCATGTTCTTTTTGGTTTTAAATCAACCCTGGCATAGCCATTTCTATAGCTTGGGGTGGAGCAGATTTGAGGCTTTATTGATTTTGCACTTAGGTTTGTTTTGTTAACTGAGAAATGTGGTTGCCTGGCGTTGATCACCTTTGGTGTACTGGGTATGTTGAAACTTACTTTTAGCATTCCTGTTATCTAGAGTTTTACCTACTTTCTTAAAGTTTGATCCTACATAGTATAAAGTCCGCGGGAGTTATCCTCAAGTCCGGCTGTGGAAGAAGTTCAGTGTACAAATTGATACAAAAACGAATATGTTATGGGTTGATTGCAATTGTAGTGGTTGTCCAAAGAAACAGTGAACTAATACGTTTGTAGCATGGGTTTCTTTGTTCGCCTTAGCCAATCATATTTTTTTGAGTTGGTTATTCAATTACAAGCTGGGTGCTGGTGTAATTGGTGTTGCTATTATCATCACTTTTTCGTGGTGTATTATAGCATTATGAGTGTTCTTTTATGTGGAAATGGATCACAAAACTCTGTCGTTAAGGATGTTTTCAAACTTTCTGCGGCTTCTGGACTCGTGTTGTGGTAATATTTTCTTTTCCTTCAATCTTTTACTCAATTAATATGTTGTGGTAATAATTGAAAATTTTCAGCTTGGAAACTTGGTAATGCAAAATACTGATTTTGATGACCCCAAAATCAGTACGAGAAGAAAGCTTCTGTCAAAACCATAGTCACTGATTACTGGAAGGTATATATACCCTTGAGGTCGTTTGACCGGTGATTGAATATGTTTTTCCTTATATATCTAATCCATAAAACTCTAATATTGGTGATTGATTCCGGATGAGATTCTGAAGTTCTTCGATTTTTGGAAATGCAAGAGTTGTATATAACCCACCATTTGTATCCATCTATTGTTGATATACATATATATATATGGGAAAATTAGGGGGAGACCCAAAAAAAATAATATTCTCATTGTCAAGCCCACAATTAATTTTTGGTACGGTCACACCCATAATTATATGAAATTATTAATGAATCAATACATAACTCGTTATGCATACTATCTTTTCGTGATAACTCATTAAGCAAACCTAATTTTTCAAAAGGTATAATTGGAAGCGCAACTTGGACATAACATATCTAAAAATCCGCGCCTTAGAATTTTACAAATTTTATATCGTTGGAAATCTTTTAAAAGAGCTACGCAACGAGTACAAACAAGAATATCAAAATTTTGTTTTTCACGAAAAAATCAAGGTGATCCTCATTTTAGGAAATTTTTCGAAAGCTTGATACATAACCATTATGCAAGTCACCAAAAACGATGCATAACACATTCTCGCAAACGCATAACGAATTATGCAACCATTTTCTCGATCGCATAACAAATTATGCATTTGGATAACAAAGTTATGCATCTATAACAAGATATCTAACCATTGTTTTGGTCGATTTTAGTGCGTACATAAAAAAATTTAATGCATAATGCAAGTATGCATCCATATTTACTGGATGCATATCATGTTATGCATCTATTTTCTCGATGCATAAAAGATTGTGCAAAGAATTTTCTCGATGCATAACGCATTATACAAATATTTTTCGGATGCATAACAAGTTATGCATCCATTTTCTTGATCGCATAACATGTTATGCGCTTATTATTATAGGTGCATAACGTGTTATGCAACCTTTTTTTTTGTTGGTTTCAATACTAACAAAAAGTAGCTGCATAACGTGTTATTCAACCATTCTCTGTACTGCATAACAAGTTATGCAACAACAAAAAAAAGGCTGCATAACTTGTCATCCACCTATAATAATAGTTGCATCACCAATCTCACTGCTGTCTCATTCCAAGGAAAACCAAGTGCCCCAATAAATATTCAAGGTTCCCTATAGCAACGGTGTCCTCTAGCTTTCACCGACATTGGAAATGGAGATTGACTTAATATCCCCAAAAACACGTCATACAAGTCCCACTAAAACGACACTTGTGATGTTGATGCAAAGACACCAACCAAACTCGTCATATTCTATCCACGTTATTCCCCAAAGACTAGTCTTTCCAAAGGTAGTTAAGTCTACTCGAAAGAAGAAGAAGATACCATTTTTTTTCGTTTATTTTCTTACTCCTTCAATCAAATTACGATCTAGAAATTTCAACTGTAAGAAGATCTTGTTGATCTCCATGGCCGCTTTAATGGTTCCATCATCGCAATCAACCATTTTCTTCCAAATTTGAGCCAAGACTAGCAAGTGTTCGATGGTAAACAAGCCATTCGTGCACTTGAACGAACACCGTTGCGCATAGAAAAGTTATGCCATTTAATCAAGTTGATGGTAAATCCAAAGGGTTGTTTTCAAGATATGCCATTTAATCAAAGTTGATCATAGTGAATCTAATTGCCTATGCTTCATTTTTCTTCCATTTCAACGCTTAGAAGAGTTAAAACAAGACCCGTAAATTTACTTCCGACAACATCTTCGATGGATGAATTATAAGAAGAGACACGAAATGTTGGCGAAGTTCGTACTTCGAGATTTTCAAAGACGACGACGAGATTGAATAGAGACTGACCAAGAAACTAACCAGGTTGTGTGATTTGAAACAGAAGAATACACCGAACGAACACCATATAACTTAAATCCTTCACAGATTCAATTACAAGACCTACGTTATCTTTTCAACCACATCAACAGTTTGTCGATCTGATTTCACATCTATAGTTTTGGATTGTGTAGACTGAAATTAGAATTCGTGGCTCAGTAGAGAAGAAGAAGAAAAGAAATTGAAGAAGAAATCGTGAAGAAACGTAATTTCAGAAATTATGGGTTTGGGAATAATTTTTTCCCCAAAAATGGGTGCGCGCCTGTGTTTTTTTGAGCGTGGGTTTCACAGTGGGAAAGATGTAAAGAATGGGTCTCACTGTAGTTTTCACTATATATATTGGAGAAATCTTCATGTTACAAGAGAAAGCAGAAGATCTTGAGTTAGCAGCGGTGGCCTTTCATGGGCAATTTGATGCAGAAGCATGGATCATTGATCTTAGTATGTGTTGGTACGATCTCTCATCCTTGGTAGAGTTTATTCCTCTGGATGTTATAAGTTTTATGTTCATCTCCCTGAGTACGACTTCCTAAATCATATTTATAATGCATTGATAAAGGAGTACCACATTTAGTACGCGGGAACATTAGTTTAATACCCCTCAAAATCCGCCCCTTGAAATGTGACCTTATTCAATTTTTAAAAATATTCATACCTTTTGAAAAGTGGAAGCAACTAGTACAAGTTGCTTTCATAAGTGGACGCAACTAGCATAAGTTGTTTTCATAAGTGGACGCAACTAGCACAAGTTGCTTGCAAAAAGTGGAAGCAACTTTCTCAAGTTAACTCCAAAAAAAGTATTTTTTACTCTTCAGGGGTATTTGTGCAAGGTCAACAAAAAAGGAAGGTATTTATAACATTCCCACTTTTTTTATTTAACTTGAAATGTCTATTTTATAAAAATAAAAAAGATGGTTTAATCAAGACGGTCCGGGCCGCACCAAATCAAACAAGGTAACTGTTATGAGAATTTAAAAAAGCCCGATACGTAGCAATGGAGCAGGTTTCTATGGACGAAAGAGTTTAATATGCCCGTTGAGTAGCAACCAAAGAGAGATTATTAAGGGAAGAAGAAAATTAGTTCCATTTTTTTTTTCTGAGTTAGGGGACAGGCACTTCAAAGAAAAAATAAAAGTTAGGGGACAGGGGCGAAGCCCATGTTTCCTATCCTTTCTTCGTATAATCAAAATTCATTTTACTCAAAAAAAGAAAAAAAATGAGAAAGAAAAATGGTTTACGACAGCGCGACGTGGCGGAATTTCGTGATGCCTTAAACCATTTTTTTTCTTTTAACAAAACTGTCATTTAATGAATTTTTTATTTGATGCGGTAGGGAGAACCATGCCGCAAACCATCTTTTTATTTTAACAATCCAATGATATAGCTTATAGATACTGTACCAAGGCTTTGGTTCTTGGGCGATTATAAAGTTTCATTATTATTTTTATATTATAAGAAAAATGCTTCGTCGATCGGTGGGTACAATAGGAAAGCACGAGCAACTATCAATCTTCATTAACATTTTATTTGGAAGAAAATGAATAGCCGAAAGGCACGGGCAACTATCAATCTTGATCATAAATCAATATCTAAACATGTAAGCCTTTTATGGTATTTGGTGAGGACATTAGCAATGATTGGTTTAACAATTAGAAACTAGAAGGAAGCTAAACTTACCGTGTTTAGAATTTTATGGAAGTCCAAATTCAATTTGAAAGTTGAGTACCTACCATATTAGGATTCTTTTTTTTCAAATTAATATATAAAGGGTAAAAAAACTCATATATTTCACACATTTTTGCGAAATAAAAGGAAAAAAATAAATAAAATCCACACATACTTCATATATTTTCTCCACCTATTTAATGCGTCGAGATGAGATGGGATGACACTACATAAAAAAAATTACCGCCACGGGGCGGGGCGAAGGCCCGCGCATACCAAATCAGGTTAAAAGAGGGGAAAAAATGCCCGGAAAATGCATCGTCATGGGACCGGGGGACCCCCGAGCACACCAAATCAGGTTGAAAGAGGAAAAATATGCCCACTGCGTAGCAGTGCATTAATCTAGTGCTTTGTTAATTTCGTTAATCCCATCAATGTTGGAAATTGAGAATTTTACTAAGAAAACTCCATATTTCTTTTTGATTTTCCGACATTGACGAGATGGAATTTAGGCCAAATTTTTTGGAACTTCTTTAGTTACTAAATTATTTATCTCTGATGGCATGATCTTAATTAACCATCTGTTTTGAAAAGGATCCATTCCTCCACAATATTTTGCTTTGAT
Source organism: Papaver bracteatum (assembly GCA_023529315.1). NCBI lineage: Eukaryota > Viridiplantae > Streptophyta > Magnoliopsida > Ranunculales > Papaveraceae > Papaver > Papaver bracteatum. Next base: position 1,419,817 of record JAJJWX010000269.1, on the reverse strand, counting down.
CGGCACCTTGGTTTAACGATATCTTCCCCTTAAAGGCCTTGACAAATAAAGCTCTCACATTAAACGGTGATGAAACCCTCGCTTCCTATTGATCTAGAAAGGCCTTTTCTAATGCAGAAGTTATGGTGAGGACACTTGGCATAACTTTATTGGTTGTAATAATTAAAATTTGGTTACAATTTGGATACATCAAATACTTAACTGTCCGTTAGTAACGGTGTTGGAAAAAAAAGTAGGTAGACAATACTTATGTTAGAATTTAAACTTGAATAATTTAGTTACACTGTGTTTTTACACCTATACTTAACTGTACTTTAGTAATGGTGGACAAATCTCACTTCCAAACCGTTACATAAAAAAAAAAAAAAACGTGAATTCTTAAAACGTGAAACTCTTAAGAAGGAAATCGTTGACAGAAAAAAAAAAATTGTTTCAAAAAAAGAAATCAATTTGTAATTTTTTTATATATTTCATCTCAATCTATTGGTTAGAAAAGTTATCAGTCCGTAGAATTTTAGATACTGAAATATAAATAGACGTATTATGGATCCCCTCGATGTAGACCAGGAATCTATGTTAGAGAAGCCAGTGATTTTCTGAAAGGTGGCGGTAATCTTATTATTGGTGTTTATTTTCGCAGATGGTGGTGAACCAAGGTCAAGGTCAGAATGATTTATGTTTTTTTTTTTTCTTTTATTTCTCCCCTCAAATCAATTCTTGGTCAATTAATTCTCCCCCTACTGAAGTCAGCTTTCCTCTAAACTGGTTTACTGAACGTCACTATTAAGAGCTGGTGCTATTGTACACCATTATAATTGATTCATTAGCATACATTTTCCATTAGCGATGTTTTTTTGCTCGACCTATTAGTTTAGATGTCATTGAGATAACTGATCTTGATATGTTACATCTACTAGGTCAAGAATTGATGAAACTTCCATTCCAAACAATTATCATAGGAGGGTAGTAGTTTAAGATTCTGGATGGGCATACATAGAATGATAGAAATATGATGCATTGAAACGGGGCGGCTCGACACCAAATAATGCATCATGATAGAAATGTGATGCATTGAAACGGGGCGGCGTGACACCAAATAATGTATCGCCACGGGGAGAAAAAGAAGAAAAATACCCGCACTCCAAATTGATAATATGGTTAAAAGAAGAAAAATATCCGGTGCGTAGCACGGGCACTAATCTAGTAATTACTTACTACCTAGTTCTCAATATAATACCTTTGTGTTTTAGAAAGGAATTCTTAAACTTGGTTACACATGAAGCTTTGGTTTGATAAGTAGCGTTCTACTTTACTTAATATCAAAAGATGTTTTGGGTAACATGGCCACATGGGATTGGATCCCTTGTATTTATATAGTCTTCTTATATATTTTTATTTACACTGTTTTCTTTTTGACTTGACACCTCTCGACATTATATTGAATTTATGAATAGAAATCTTTCCCTGTCCGTGAAAAACTAGATGATAACTTTGAGTTCTTGTCATATTTTTATGAGATGATATCTTTGCTACTATGTGTATTCACTTCGTTGCCGGCAACATTGCCTTCCACTTTGGCTAATGAATTTAGCGCGTTTGGATACAATTCTGTTTCTGACTTCTGCTTCTCTAGAAGTAGAAGTCAGAAGTCCAGATTTTTTGCTTCACAAACTGACTTCTAGCTTTTTGAATTCTAGAAGTCAAAAAGTTACTACTGGATATGTATCCAAACGTGTTTGTACTTCAAGCTGGTACTTTGGTTTTGGAGCAGGCTTTTGGTAAATTGTGTCATAGCTGCCCATGACTTTTGTGAATTTGTTGTGGTTTAGAAATGTTCCTTTATTTGAGAATTTCACTTGAGATTGTTGTCAGTAAGTAATGTTCTTTTATTTGAGAATTTCACTTGAGATTTCTGCCAGTAAGTACTATAATGACTCTACTATAGGATCGTCAGGCCTTAATTGGCACCCCACCTACGGGTGGTAACCCGGAAGACCATTTGTTTGATAAAGGTGGCTGGTATCGGACTACCCTGACAACGACGTTCGCCAAAGAAATAGTAGAGTAACTTATCCTCATTTTATAGCAATAAATCTTAGTTACCAAATGTTTGTTTAAAGCTTTACATTTGCACATTGATCTAGCTGCTGCTCATTGTCTACGCTTTTATGTTTTACGCTGGCATTATGTACTTTCCTATCTCTTACTGGGCATTCGCTCACCCGTTTTGTTTTGTTTTCCTCCCACAAAGTACGAAAAAAACTGGAAGTAGTAAGATAGATCGAGCGACAAGCTTTGGAAGCTTGAAGTGTTAGTATTTTTCTGTCGTCTATGATGTGTATATCAAGGGATCTGTCTGGGGTATTTGCATATCGGTACTGATATACTATATATATATATACACATTACTGGTTGGGTGTGTATGAGATTTAACGTGGAACTTTTCTTTTGGAAAATGTAACTGTATAAGCATGTCCTCTTGTATGTGTTACTCTTTCTAGATTTTTGTCCATGTTTTTTTTTTTTTTTTTTTGTTGTGTTTGATAGTCAAAAGAGTAGTATGCTCATGTTATTTAAACACTCGCCGTTCATTTTAATTTTGCAATTGAAACTAGCCCTGCTGGGTCCATTCCAAACTTATTTGGTCCCTTGTACACTCAACAATGATTAAGTTAGTGGGTTCGAAACTTAAAGGTGTTGTTAATTAATTATGATATCAAAATGTTTCAAATTAGCCTTGTCTTTTATCGTACATAGTTTTTACTTTAGACATTTGTTTCCGAGTGGCGTGACAGATATTTTTCTTGCTCATGGGATGAAATCCAACCCATTACATGGAAAATTTTCTGTCTATTACAGTCTACACCTGTTACATCTAGGTCTTTTTTCTCTCCATCTTCCAAGTCCACTACTTCATATCCCACCATTAAAAGACTTATTCGGGAATAAATGAATAAGAGGAGAGCTCAAGGGCCTTGCTACAATTGTGATGATGTTTATAAACCTGTGGATTTTTATAAAGGCAAGAAGACAATATTCATGTTACAAGTTGAGAATAGTGAGTCACAAGACACTGAGGAAGATGAGGAAGTATTTGAAGAAGTAATTGAATCCACAATTCAGTATGATGCTGAAGTTTCCTTACATGCTCTCATAGGCTCTACTACTAAAGACTATTAGAATTCATGGTATTCTACAAAACCAAAAAGTCTCCATTCTAATTGATACTGTTAGTACCACTAGCTTCATTGATAGTGCTTTAGCAAGTTTACTTCAATGTCATATTGAGCCCATTGATCCAATAGTGGTAACAGTTGCAAATGGGGAAAGAATAATTAGTACTGGAATTTGTCCACAACTTACTTGGAGTATGCAGGGACACAAATTTGTAGAAAACCTCAGGAACTTGTCATTGGGAGGATGTGACATTGTACTTGGTGTAGATTGGCTCAGGACTTTAGATGATGTACTTTTTAACTTTTCCAAATTGAGTATTTCTTTCAAGTATAAACATAAAAAAATTACTCTACAAGGTACCCATCCAAAGTCTTCCTTATTAATGATGAGTGGAGAGACGGTCAAGATTTTTTTCCCAACCAATTTTCATGGCATTGTGGGTCATATATTTTCAATTTCTACACCTCCTACACCACCCAACATTCCTCCTGAAATACTTCCTCTACTTCAAGAATTTAATGACATCTTTGCAGAACCCACTCATCTACCTCCACAAAGGAGTTTAGATCACACAATTCCCTTGTAATCCAACCTCAATCATGTGAATCAGAGAGCCTATCAATTCCCTTATATCCAGAAAGGAGTAGTGGAATAACTTGTCAAAGAGAAGCTAGACACCAGAATCATCCAACCTAGCCATAGTCCTTTTGCTTCACCTATACTTTTAGTCAAAAGGAAAGACAACACATGGAGATTCTGTGTTGACTATAGAAAGTTGAACATCATTACAATCAAGGACAAATTTCTAATACCCATTATTGATGAATTACTGGATGAATTGAACGGAGCTACTGTCTTCATAAGAATTGATCTGAGATCTGGATACCTTCAAATCAGAGTACATGTTTCAGATATTTTCAAGACAACTTTCAAAACACATTAAGGATATTATAAGTTTAATGTGATGCCATTTGGACTCACTAATGCTCCAGCTACATTTCAAGCTTTAATGAATGAGGTATTTCAGCCAACATTGAGAAAATTTATTCTGGTCTTTTTTATGATATTTTAATCTACAATAAAAACATGTCTGAACACTTGGAGCATCTCAAGTTTACTTTCTCTTTACTTAGACAACATAAACTCTATGCTAAGCTATCTAAATACTATTTTGGGAAATCCTCTTTGGAGTATTTGGGACACATAATCACAGCTGCAGGAGTTTGTGCTGATCCAAATAAGACTGCTTCATGCAATCTTGGCCACAACCTACCACTCTCAAGGAATTGGGAGGATTTATTGGCCTTACAGAATACTACATGAAGTTTTTCCAGAATTATAGGGCCATTAGTACACCATTCACTGATCTTCTCAAGAAAAATTCTTTGCTTTGGACTTCAGCTGCCACAATAGCTTTTGAAAAACTCAAGCATGCAATGTCCAACACACCCATCTTAGCATTACCAGATTTCACTAAACCATTTGTGGTTGAAAGTGATGCAAGTGACTTGTGTATTGGAGATGTATTACTTCAGGAGGGTAAGCCCATTGCTTACTTTAGAAAACCACTAGGACCAAGAGCTAGAGCATTATCTACTTATGAGAAGAAGTTTCAGGCCATTGTCATGGCAGTACAAAGGTGGAGACATTACTTACAAGGTGTTAAATTCACAATACAAACTGATCATCAAAGCATTAAATATTTTTTGGAGCAAAGAATTATTACTGCATTACAACAAAAGTGGTTGATCAAGCTTCTAGGATTTGATTATGATATCAAATACAAGAAAGGAGCTGAGATTATGGTAGTAGATGCACTTTCTAGAAGACCCGGTCCTTTAGCTACTTGTAACTTGTTGGATGCTTCCACACCAACTTGGGTTCAGGAGGTACTTTCTAGTTATGTTAATGATGAGAAAGCACACAACATTATTTCTAAATTTCTGCTGAGTCCTACCAGTGTTGAGAATTTCACTTATAAGGAGGGGATATTAAGATACAAAACCAAACTCTACATTGGAACTGGAGGTGATGTAAGACAGACTCTCTTACACTATTTACATACTTCTGTTGTGGGAGGCCATTCTGGCATCCAGGCTACTTATGCAAGATCTAAATGCCATTTCTATTGGCAAGGACTGAAAAAGGATTTTTTGCTTTTTATGTCCCAATGTGACACTTGTCAAAGAAACAAAAGTGATCACACTACTGTTGCTGGCCTCCTCCAACCTCTCCCTTTCCCTGATCATGCTTGGCAACACATCACCATGGATTTCATTGATGGTCTGCCTATAAGCAACATGAAGAGTGTCATTGTGGACAGACTAACTAAGTGTGATCATTTCATTACTCTTCAACACCCATATACAGGTTATGTGGCCCAAGTTTTATCAATCAAGTATTCAAACTACATGGTATACCTTCATTTATAGTGTCTGACAGAGACAAGGTATTTACCAGTACTTTTTGGCATGATTTATTAAAAGCATTGGGTACTAGCTTGAATTTAAGCACTGCATATCACCCTCAAATAGATGGCAAAACTGAGAAGGTTAATGCTTGCTTGGAAAAATATTTGAGATGTATCACAGGTCACAAACCTAGCAGTTGGAGCAATTGGTTATCACTGGCAGAATTGTGGTACTACACCAGATTTCACAGGGGATTAAAGATGTCTCCTTTCCAGATATTGTATGGCTATTTACCTCCCCATCTAGCTTTTCCCTTTACTGTTACTACTTCTGTGGATGCTGTTGAAACTTACTTGAAAACAAGGGACTCTATGCTTGACATTATTAAAGAATATTTACATCAAGATCAAGATAGAATGAAACTTTATGTTGATTCTACAAGAGTGGAAAGATCATTTGCAGAAGGGGACTTGGTCTATCTAAAGCTCCAACCTTATAGGCAAGCATCAATGTCCTTGAGAAGGAACTTCAAGTTCTCAGCTAAATACTATGGACCCTTCAAAGTCTTGTAGAAGATTGGTGCAGTAGCCTATAAACTTCAGCTGCCATATTATTCCAGGATATACCCAGTTTTCCATGTCTCTCAATTGAAGAAACATATTGGTATGAAGCACATTCCTTCCCATACTCTACCTGTTGTTGATCTTCATTGTGAGGTTATAATGCTTCCATAGAAGATGTTGAAGACAAGAACTATGCTTATAGGTAACATGCTAGTATGCCAAGTGCTCATCCAATGGACCAACTCCTCACCATATGATGCTACTTGGGGAGACGTCTCAAATATTAAGTCCCATTATGCTAGATTTGTCCTTGAGGACAAGGATAATTCCAGGGGTATGCAATGTTGTATTCCCTTTGTAAGGGCAACCCTTGTAGTCTGCCTTTCTCTTAGTTAATTGTGTGCTCCAGTAAATCAGTTGGACTGTTATTTAGTTAAGTGTGTGACCGTTGATTGATCACCACGCGTCAGTCGTTGGTTGAATTAGATTAGGGTTTCAATGATTTTCTATTAAGCTATAAGAGAGTCCTCTGTGGTCATTATCAAAAATTAATGAAACAAACCCTATTTGGTTGCAGTTCTATGCTCAGATTTTTGGCTTGAATCTTTGATTCAGGAGGTGATTCTTCACCAATTCTATCTTTCTATGTGTTATTGTTGTAGGGATACAACACAGAAATGTATCCACTGAATAATCTTAAGGCTTAGAGCAGTTCCTATGGAATGAACAAACTTGGAGTTTGTTCATTTTGCTCCCACTATGAAATGAACAAATATGAAAAATGGATGTTCAAATCAACAAATCTGTTGCTTTGAACATTGAGTCGGACCACCCAGCGCGCTTGAGAGAAGGACGCGCGTTATTGCCAAAAACATTGGCGTTCTTGGTTAGAACGCTGGCGCTTGTCCTGCCAACGCGTATTTTTATTATAAAGCTAGCGTCGATACTAGAATCTCCAGCGTTTGACACAATGACACCAACGGATCTATCTGAATGGTTGAGCAATCTTGTGATCCAACGACTAAAATTTTTGAGTTCTATAAATACTTATCACTCCAACTCTAAATTCACACATTCTACACATTCTCCACTCTCAAATAATCTACAAAAATGCCTCCCAGAGTTTGTGGTGTTAGATACACTCAACAAGAGGATTTAGCTATTTGCAGAGCCTACGTTTTTCAAACACAAGATGTTGATACATGTATGAATGTATCACAATTGACGTTCCGGGAGAAAGTTTTTCAAATGTTCCCTGCTGAAACAATGAACATTAATAGGCGCAATTGTCATGGATTGGAGCATCGTTTTAGTGTAATTAGTTGTAATGTATTGGAGTTCATCGCTCGACTAATGGAGAATCACAAAAATAAACTCAACGGTGAAGCCGAACATGAAGTGGAACCTAGAACTCTAGCGATGTGGCCAGCATCTCACCACGGTCGTCCTTTCGACTTCCATGCTTGTTTCAACATTCTTAGGGTGATCATCAAATACGATCCCTACTCCGCTCTAGGAATTTCACCACCCGCACCACCCACCGAGAATTGACGCCTATGTAGTAGTTGTTGTTTTAATCTAATGTATTTCTTTTATTCTCATGTATGATGTGGTTTTTCAATGCAGTATGTTTTTATTTATAAGATTGATGGTGCAATGTTTAATCGAGGAAAAAATTAAATTACTTATGATATTAATAGTGCAAATGTGAAGAAATCCACATGTTTGATTTTAGATAATCGTAAATAACACAAAATTAACAGCAAACTAATAACATAATACCATAGTGAATCGATTTGTCCTTCAACTTCAATTAGCCCACTCCACCAAAAACACTTAGGACATTCCCAGAAATGCCTTCCATATGTGTCTTCTTCATAAGAAGTCCACAAATGCATATAAGTCTTGTAATCGGGCTTTGAGCATCCACTGATTCTCCGTGGACAATGTTTGTATTCGTGATCTCCATATCCACAATGCTCACAGTGTAATAAATCTTTCTTCAATTTGGCTTTAAGTTTGAAGTTTTTGCATGAGTGTTGCAATCTTTTCTTCTTATATTTTAATATTCATTGCATCATCTAGCATATGTGGATCCTTTGGATAGTTGGGATCTTGACATTGCAAATACCCGAGCTTTTCCGGTTGTGATTCAATGACCATTATGATGCGTGATCAACCTTCCCACGGACACTTTGAATACATCCAGGGGAATTGCATAATATTGTGGTTATCCATGGAACATAATGGACAAACCCCTTTTTCTTCGACACAAAATATTTGCTTCTCTTTGCCTTTAGAAAACATGGTGGATTTTGAGAAAGAAATCTGTTGGTTTGGTTGAGAGGAACCCCTAGTGTGTCGTATTTATAACAAGAAAATAGGCATTGGTAATTCAAATGGGCGCTTAAAGGAATGTTGCGTGTGGTGTTACTTCAAAATCCAACGGCTAAATTTTCAACGACTCGATTTTGTTTCTCGACATATAAATTTCTTTCCTCACATCTCCAAAATCACATCTTCTTCTTCTTATTTTTTTGCTAAAGCTCTAATCTCTCCCACTTTGCAGAAATGTCTGTTAGAAATCGTGGTCCCAAGTTTACTGAAGAAGATGATATAACTATATGCAAAGCATATTTTTTTCATAGGGTAATCACTGGTATGGGCTTTCATCAAGACACTTATTTTTGGGAGAACATTTTTTCAATATTCGTCTCACTGACGGGAAACCCAGGAAACCGAAATGCACATCGATTGCGTGCTCGTTTTCAATTTATTAGGCGTGCAGTTCGGCTATTTGTTGCTCTGATAATGGAAATTGATCGAGAAAATTTCATCGGTGTAACTGAAGATGAAGCTATCCAGACAACTCTTGATAATTGGGAGGAAGCTCAGGGAAAACCTTTTCGTTACGAAGCGTGTTTTAGAATTCTAAAAGATGGTCCATCTCAAGCACACCGTTACTGCACTCGAATGCCGCTTCCGGTCTTTACAATGGAAGAAGATGTTACTCTTGTTCGATGTTAGATACATCATTTGGTGAGACCAATGAACATTAACTATTTCTGGGAAAGAGTATTGAGACAATTTGTAGCATCGCGGAACGAAACCATAAGAAACACTAAGAGCCTAGAACTAAGAATTGCATTCATCATTAAGGAAGTCAAACATTATACAAAAGTTTTGTGGATGGTTCGCCGTAGCTATTCTGTATTATCAAACGAAAAACTGGTGAGTATCTTACTTTTGTCCTCACTGATCAACTGCATCATAAATATCTGAACTTGTTGTTGATCTGTTTTACAGAAAACCATCGCTCAAACCAAATTTACTGAAGAAAGCGGAAGAGAGTTTAAGCATTTTGAATGTTATATATGAACTCTACAGAGAGAATGTCGATGGATTTGATGTAGTTTGATGTTTTTGTTGTGGTATATTAAAATGTAGTTTGATGTTATTTGCAAGTTTAAATTGTAATAAATTTCGCTTAATCTGAAGTAGAAATCTCTATTTTAAAATCTAAATATTTTCATTCATTGATACCAATTCTTTTACAAGATATAAACTTATAGGCAATAATAAAACGTACTAAACAGCTTCAATAAAAATCGAGTACGAGTTATGGCCTCCTGTTTATCTTCATTTGACGTATATTCCATTCAACGCGCTCTTTGACAGTTTCACCTTTGTTTTTGAATTTTTTGTTGTTAACTTTCAAAACTGGAACTCTACTTTGCCTTTTAGCGAAACATTTTCTTGGAGCAACTTCTAAAATTTGCACTTCCCTTTTATAATTTTCAATCTTTTTAAAACTCCCACATATCTTAGAAACAACAGCTTCAAGTTTTGTATCACAAAAAAGTGTGATCGCTTTTCAGCCATTTTAGAAGAGAAAATTCAAGTGAATTTTGGTGTGAGTGAATTGTTTGAAGATGGTGGTAATTTATAGAGGTAAAAAGTGAATTTCGAAATTTAAAAAACTACCCGTTGGCGTTTGTAACAAAAACACCAGCGTTTTTTCTCGAGACGCCGCGTCGATTTTTCCCTCGCCATCATTTGTCCTTCCAACACCAGTGTTGGTTCTTCCAATGCCAATGTTTTTACCTGGACCGCACGCCTATTGATCTAACGCCCAATACTTTACCATAGTGGAAAACCTAGTTTGTCCATCCACCTGGCTCAACAAAAGAATGGGTTTGCTCATTCCCATAGGAATTGCCCTTAGTTTGGTATTGCTGCAGCTTTTGTAAAAGCACTTTTCTGTTGTGCGTCGATGTGCTGTGAAAAAAAAGCAGTTAGACGTTTGGTAAAAATTTAATTAAAGTGTGTTTGGTAAAATACGAGGTTCAACCATTGTTGTTGTAGCAAATGACAAAAACAAGCATATCTCTGCAAATAGTTTTATTCAATTTTATTGGGGTTAAAATAATTTATTTTTTACAATTAAATATAAATATAAATATAGATATAAATAATATTAAATTTATTAATTATCACTATTATTATGGATGTTAAAAAATTTATTTTTTTTATTCACTTTATATATATATATATTCAAATAAAAAGTCAAACTAAAATAAAGTAATTATTTAATATTTGTTTTTATTTTCATTATTGACAAATTAAATGGAATGATATAAAATAGTTTGAAAATAAAAAGTAATAACATTTAAAGAACAAAATATATGAAATAAAAAATTGATTGTATATAAATTTAAGGGTAACTTTTGTCATTTATAAAATTAAATAGGGATAAAAAGGATAAATCAAACATTAAATTTAGGTGGGACCAAATCTTATGCTTTTGTAGCTTTTAAAGAACGCGAAATCGGGGGATACCCAATCTAATTTGGTGATATAGCTACAGGACAAAAACGGTGTCCCAATAGCAATTCTGGGTGACCCCCTATGTAATTATTTTTTAATTCCTAATCTAGCCCTCACTAATCATGATTAGTGATTAATAATAATTAGTAAAATGTTAAGATTTTTGATAAATGATTAGTGTGTATTATTATTTGTGTTTGGGTGAGTGAGGTGAGAGTAGAAGGAGGAAAAGAAAATTTGAGAGGGAAATAATTTAGGTGAAAATGGAGGATGATTGTGAAGAGAGAATTGATGTTGGTGATTCTTTAGCTCAACTACAACAAGGAGAGTATCTTCAATCTTCACAATTGCAAGTTTTTGTGGAACCAACACCATTGAATGATGATTTTTACGACCAAGGAGAGTTTTTTGAAGAACCTACACAAGAAAGTAAACTAGCCCAGCATACAAGCATCCCCAACACACAGGTAAAGCTGCTGAGAGGTTGAAAATTTGATTTTTTTTCTTCTTTGAACCCGCCATTTTTTTTAGCTGAAAAAGCTTTGTGCCGACATAGTATTTGTATGAATACAATATCGTAACCCACATTACCGACGTAGTATTCATGTTTCGTCCATGTCGGCACCTAATATCCCCCAATTTGAAACCCATACTGGCATAGATTTCAAACGAAAAACATGTCGGTACTAAAGTTACTTTTTACCTACCAAGAAATATTCTACAGAATATGATACCAGCATTGTAAAATTCGAATATTTCTATGCCGGTACTGCATGAAAAACACACAGGAAGCAGTGCCTTCCGTAGCTCAACACCTGCATAGAAAACCTAATTAAACACTAATCCGGAACATCTACCGACACTCATTATTCAAATGGCAGAAATATGTACCGTCGTGAAATTCTAGATAACGAGAATGCCGGAACAACTTTAAAATTTTGTATTCAGTTTTCTTTTAGTTCGACTATGCCGGGACATAGTTCGATAATGCCGGAATAACGTGCCGGCATGTAACTGATATTCTTTCCATCCTAGGTGGTGAGATATATTGATCCAATAAATTCAAAGCCGCTTGGTCGGGAATCATCGGAATACTATAAAATGCCTCCGGTATGTTACCAAAGTATACTTTTAACCTAGTATCTTGACCTCACTAATGGATTTCTTGTAATGAACCTTCTAATCTCCCATTGTTGTCCTTGTGTAGGGAATAAAAGATCCAAAGGAAGCAATCACTTGGGCTAAAGAGACGGCTCTTAAGAACATGTGTGTGTTGGTGAGGAATACCCAACGTTCAGATACTCGTTTTGAGATGGTTTGCGAGAGAAGTGGGAAATACAAGGAGAAGAATAGCCACAAGAGAAAGGGTTATGTATATCCAAAGAAGACTAATAAGGTATACAAGACTCGTACGAGGAAGGGTTATGTATATCTATGGTTTAGGGTTTCGTAAGTTTAGAGTCTCATGGATATAATAAAGAACACACGAGTTTTGGGCTATTGGGTCCAAGTATTAGCTCTCTATATATAGAGAAAAATCTCAACGGATAGTTATTTTGAAAGCAACAGTGCCGACTTTAAAATAATAAAGATGATGTACGCCGGTATACCTACTTCCAGAATTAATCACAAATAAACTACTCTGCCGGAAACCTTTAATCTCACGTTCAGATTCTGTGGACTATGTATATGGTACCGGTATAGTTTTTAACGAGGATTACTACGCCGGAATTAAGTACCGGCTAATCTTTATTTGTGCGACAATGCCGGTAGATGTAAATTTCAAAATAAAACGGCTAGTTTTTTGAAAAATAAGACCGTTGGGGCTTCAATCTATATAAAACCCCCCATTTCCTTTGCAAAAATCTACACAAACCAGCCACCAAATTCAAAATATCCTTCTCTGACGAAACCAAACCTCAAAAAATAGATCAAGCTAGCAAGGTTCAAGGTTCAAAAGCGATGGGAGATTCATCAACAACCTCTACCTGCAAAGTAAGTAGATTCAACATTACTAAGGATTAACTGGACAATTATAATCTTCTCTGCTAGGGCGAATCACTAATATAATCTTCTCTTACAGAGTCCTCATTGCAGCTGTCAAATTTGCAAGTCACCTTCACATCTAGCCTTGGATTGTCCTTTTATTTATTCTAAGTGTAGAAACTGTGATGGGACACGCCAGTTTTGGGTTGCAAAAACTGATGATGCCGAAAATGGAAGAATGTTCCTAAGGTGTTTGAATCACCCAAAGTGCGAAGAATTTCAATGGTTTGACAAAGCTATTGCACTAGCCGAAGCAAGAGAAAACCACAAGGGCCAATGTGACCCTATTGATGGGTGTGATGGGTGTTATATGAATGGAAAGGAATATGTTGAAAGAGAGGATGAACCAATGAAGCTGGTCCTTAACACCGAGCTTCCAGACAATGTCTTCGAAGATATTTGCGAAAGGCTCAAAGGATCCGTAATTGTTGAAAAGGGATGGAAATAGATTATGAGATCATCTTTAGCCAAAATTACTCCATTACATGTTTTTTAGTATGTTTTAATTTAAAGTTTCAAACCTAATGTTATAGATTACTTGGGAATGAAATAAAAGTGCATTCGGAAATACTATCGGAATAATCTAAGTTCCAAATCCAATGCCGGGATTGTTGTTTTATAAAAATCAATGTCGGTTTTCTGGAATAAATTTCCAAGTTTACGGAAAAACAGATTTCCGGCATGGTGGAAATCAATATTTTAATGTCGGTACTATCCAAATTCTTTATAGGAACTTAGTACATTTCATCCCATTGTTCCGGTATGGTGTTAGAAAAACCGATCAATGCCGGTACATGCCCGGCTCTGTAAAAACCTCAATGATTTAATGCCGGCACCTATGGTCTAAAAAAACATGCATTTCAGTAGAAATCTAAACATGTTCAACATAAACAGACAACTGGATTCTTCTTAAATGTTCTTAATCCAGCTATCATTGTACCGAAAGTAAACCAAACAACTAGAGAGTTAATCCAAAAACATGTTCGGAATTGTTTAAAAGTAACAACCACCATCGAAATAAATAACCATAACTAAAGAGTTGATCACTTGGTCTTTTGTTTCTTCTGGGCCGGCACCTTCCTTGTTTCCCCGAACAAATCTTTTGCACTTGGATCTTCAATTTTATCAAGCAACTCCTCAAATTCCTTCATTTCTTCAAGGGATAGCACCTCTCCTTTCTCGTACCTTCAACCAAACATCTTCTTCATCTTGCCAAGCCGACGCCGCTGGTTTCATACATCCAACACATAATTAGTATATATATGGTAATATAAGAGTATGTGTACACTAAATTACTATGGAATTAACAATACTTACTATCAATCCAAGAGTCTTATTAAGTTTGGCCATTGTAGGTGGTACCTCTGTAGGAGTTGGAATCAGATGGTTTTTCTGTGGTGGAACTCCGCCGTCGTTCGGGCGCACGACAAAAGGATGTGACCATTCCATGTAATTATCAATGTAAGAGGAATCAGATTCATCACCGTTGTTCACAAGCTCCCAATTATTGATATCTACCAGATGACTTGGTTCCCTATCCCTCCAATGTGTTGGTTCTGGAAGTGGATCATACACTACCCTCAACTTTGAGGGACTTGTAATGCACTCACCCAAGTCAAGAATGTACATTGAAGTAGAGGATGTCATGAAACGAGGTAATTGCTTATATCCAAGTTTCCGCATCACACGTCGAAGATCTTCCATAACGTATCCCTTTGGGTGGAACAACGGTCCATTGTAAAATGCAACATTCGGATACCTCAAAATTTGACAGTTTTCTCTAGCCTCCTTGTAAGGGTCGAACACAACGTCTTTGGTAGTCATCCTGTCCAGAGACAATCTCATATCTATTAGTCGACCATTTTTACCGGGCTTCGGAGTATTGTTGAACTAGTATCTCTCAGCTCTGGGATCATCAGGTTCTGGAAGGTCTATAATCTTCAAAGAGGGGTAGTCATTGAAAAATGTTGGGAAGTGTTCATAAGCCCACACCAATACCAATGTGGAATCATACATATAAGAAGCAGTAAATTTTGTTCCTGAGTTCATAAAAAGGGTACGGTATGTGTGAACAATATACATAACAACATAAGTTTAAAAACAACATTACCTGGAGCAGAGTGAAATTCCCGACAAATTGGTTTGTAACAGCCTTAGAGGCCCTTCTCATCCCCGTCATCAAATGTGCCATTACCACGGTGCCCCAAGAATAGGTAAAGACCACTTCCAACGGATCCAAGTATTGAAGGAGGCTTGCGCTAACCCTGTTACCACTAGTGTCGAGGAATACCTTAGTGCCCAAGACGAATAAAAGGTACGCAGCGGCTGTATAATGAATTTGTGCAGGGTCCCATCCATCCTTCAAACTTCTTTTCTGCGTTTTTTCAAACTTCTTCTTAAGCAGCGTAAACTTGATTGTCTTTGTCCTACTCGAATTAGATACATAGAAGCTTTCCACAGAAGTTTTGTAGTCCCAACCCAATAGCTTGTTAGTCAAAGCGTGCAACTTCGACCATTTTAGGTCCAGACTATTATTTCCTTATGCTATTGATTTGCCAATAACATTCAAGCCTAAAATGTTCTGAGCATCATCCGGGATCAAGGTTATCTCCCCAAACGGGAAGTGCATGGTATCAGTTTCGCCATGATACCTTTCTACGAAGTAATTGACTGTCACAGCATCACACTTCACATAATTTTCAACCAAAGCATATAGACCGGATTCTCTTACCAATGTTTGGACCTCATCACGTTCCAAAGACAAATCCCAATCGGACGCAACTTGGTTTCGGAAAACACGAACAACCTTCTTGTGATCCTACAATTAGAAGATAGTAGTGTTAAAATATTTTACATAAATACACAAGAATACATATGCACAAGATAAAAAAAATTCTTACATAGGTTTGATAGATAGTACGAGCCCACGAGTGCTTGTACCCAAATAGAATTATCGGATCGTGAGCTTCACCCCAAATTATACCACGATCAAGGTCAGGTATCATGTCATCAACATGAAGAAGGTGGGAACCTTTAACTTTTACTTTGCCCTTGCCCTTGGCTTTTCCTTGTGTCGGTGGTCGACTTGGACCACCAACTTCGTTTTGGCTTGTAATTTGACTTGGATGAACCTCATTATCTTCCTCCTCACTTTCCTCTTCATCTTGCTCATATTGCTCAACTGTTGCAGTAGGTTCATTGATTACAAGTCGACTTCGGTCACTACCACTCTCCCAAGTAATCCCTCTACACCCAGCCCCCAAACGCTTTTTGCGACCTTCATCTTTCCCCCGGGGAGGCAGAGTCTGAGGAGTATCAAGACCGTCCTTCCTCCTTCTCTTAGTCACATCATCTTTACCTTTTCTTTTCTTAGCTTCCTTAGATTTTGACCTATATCATAAGCACATGAAATGAATATAAGACATCTCATTTTTAGTATCAGTACCGTTATAGACTCGCTAAACAAATTACACTGGTACCACTATCCCGGCATAGAAACCTAGTTAAGCGGTAACCATTTACTATCGATACTGCCGGTACTTATATGTAATTCTCCTGGATACCAAAACAATACTACCGGCACTATAAAAATATATCAATTTCATGCCGTAACTGAGTACCGGCATATAGTGCAACCAAAAGGAAATGTCATTAGTCGGGATAAATTATTTAATGTTCCTGTAAGTTTTAAGTACACTATCGGCATAAACGAATTATCAAAAAGGAATGTCGTAACCTAAAACCGGCATACAATTTAACCCTATTTCTATGCAGATACACAACATTGAGTTTCAGGGTTTGAAACCAGCATAGCATTCATCCTAACATTTAAGCCGTAACTCAATACCGGCTCTGAATTCAACCTAGAAGGAATGCCGTAAATCAAAACCGGCATAGTATTCATACACAATTCTATACCGAAACCTACTGAAACTCAACTGTTTCGTTTAGGTTTCGCGATTCTAACATAAACCCATTGCTATAAAGGAGTTTAAAATCATTTACCTTCTCACAGAAGCCATTTTTGCTAGCGGTTGATTGTCCGAGAGCGTTGCTTCTTCTTCTTGCTCTTGAGCAATCTTAACAAGTCTTTGTTTTAATTTCTCTTCACTAATCGATTGTGAGTTCGATGGAGCTTTTGGTTTCTTTCATTGAGGCATTGTTATTATTCGGGTGGGTTAATCGACGAAGAACGGTTGAAGAACGATGATGGACGATAAAGAAAAAAAATAATTCGAAACCTAAACCTAACTCACTGCCGGAACGAAATAGAAATGGGGGATATATGTTTTTTTTTTTTTTTTATTTTAATGTTTTTGGGAAAAGGGTATAACAGTCTTTTCATAAAGATTTTTAATTAACCGAAGGGCATTTTAGTACTTTCATAACATTTGGTCACCCCTTAGCAGAAACCATGAGGTGGGGGAAGTAATCAATATCCCCCAATTGCGCGTTTTTAAAAGCTCCTCCACCCCAGCTTTTGAAAATTGAGGAGTTTTGAAAGTGCTTCGGATAAAAAGTGCTTTAATTTTTTTTTTTATTAAACACTAATTTCAAAAATTATTGACATATATAGGTTTTGAAAGTGTTTTTGTATAAAAAACATTAATTCAATCTTGGTAAAGGGGCGGCAACCTAATAAGACAAAAAAGGTCATTACAAGGTAATTCAAGTGCCCCTTATCAAAGAAAAATCTGGAAATGACTAATTATCCCTTATTGTTAATAATCAAGATTAGTAATGATAATCAAGATTAGTGTTGATAATTAATTTTCACTTATTATAACTCTAACATAAGATTTTTAGAGTTATAAAAAAAATAAATTAGAGGAGAAGAAAAAGAAACTTATGTGATATTTGTGAAACCCTAGATTTTGATTCACTCAACCAAAATGAGTGATTCCAGTGACCCGGTATACTTCTAAATTAGTTTCCATTTGCTTTTTCTCGCTCCAAATTATCTAAAGTACATAACAAAATCAAAACTTTTGAATTTTCAGAAGAACTGACGGTTGCAATTTTGCTTGTTACCAACCGTAACTCTTACTTACGGTTCGTAAGTTATCGAATACTAACCTGGTTAAATTTGGGGGAGATCCAATCGTAAAACCAGTTACGGTTGGTAATTAAATGCTCGAAACCAACCGTAACTGAAGAAAATTCTCAGATATAAGTACATATGGTTGGTAATTGAACTATTACCAACCGTATGTTCTTCAAAATCTCCAGTTACGGTTCGTAATTGAGTTATTACCAACCATAACTCACATAAACCCAGAAATTTCAATTTCAATTTTCATACAAAACCCTAATTTTTGATACAAAATTAACTTAAATCCAACACGATAAACTAAACCCTAACTGGGTTTTTCCAAACATTTTTCAAATTGTCGATTAATCGAAGACAATGAAATTTTCAATTTTAATGGAGGTTACGGTTGATGGAGGAGAAGAGAAGATGAAAAAAAAAAACTGATTTGATTTTTTTTTGATTCATTAGGTTTAAAAAAAATTGATTTGATTTTGGTTGATTTAAGGTGAAAAGGGTAATCTAGTCAATCTACACCCCCTATATGACACCCCTAACCAATAAGAGGGACATTACTATCACACTTGCCGCCCCTTTACCAAGCTTGACAAAAAAAACTAGGGCTGCACAAC
The DNA here is from genome assembly GCA_023529315.1 of Papaver bracteatum. Classification (NCBI taxonomy): domain Eukaryota; kingdom Viridiplantae; phylum Streptophyta; class Magnoliopsida; order Ranunculales; family Papaveraceae; genus Papaver; species Papaver bracteatum. The sequence continues at coordinate 1,401,132 of JAJJWX010000269.1, read as the reverse complement.
GGGTAGGGTGGGTAGGATATGGCATATTTCGCCACCCTACCCGCTGACTGGCGGGTAAGAATTTTTTTACCTGCCACCCTACCCGCCACTAAACCGGTAAGATCCTACCCGACCCATCAATTGGCGGGTCAGGTAGGATAGGGTGGCGGGTATAATCGTGTTTTTTTTTTTTCCTATGTTCTGGATTTTTTGGTTACTAGTTACTACCTTGACTGTGTATACAAAAAATGCTTCCCAAAAGACAAGAAAATCTTGCAACAACATAGCAAATAAGAGCCATCCTATCTAAATATGTACCCAATGGTACTGCCAACCTAACTAGGGAAAAATGAAAAAACAAAAGCATCCTTCCTTCACAATGGTTACACTTCCCCATTTAATACCATCTTCATCAAAACTCAGTCGTAAAATGCCCCCATACCCAAGATGGCGGAGATGGTGGAGGTGGAGGTGAAGGTGGCGGAGATGCAACAGTACTGGCCCTTCGTTGCACAGATTGATATGCAGCTTGAGAGGGAATAGGAGGTCTCTTTGACATCTCTTCTGTAATCTCAACCATGTTTGCTCACAATCAGCCTGCACAAACTAAAATCAAAGACATTAAATTTCATAGTTTTAATATGCAGTACAAGAAATTGCAAAAAAACCCAGGAATATAAATGCTAATTATAAAGCAAGGTGTAATTAAGGCGCATAAAACTAGTACTGTGAGGATTGATTTCCCAGTTACTATGTGGTCTTAATCCCATTAGCAGCACACCAAGTTTGTTACTCTTGACGTTTAATCTCTGAAAACAGCCTTGAAAAGAGTTAAATTTACAAACTGCTTTTGCACTGTGAGACCTATATCCTATCTTGTAGATCTGAAGTTTCCTAATTTCTACAAAATTAACACATTTCAGAAAATCAACCTTTAAGTCTCTGTGGTAAATTAATTTACACACATACTGATGTGGTTTTGCTGGTTCCAGGCACCCATGCTGGCACCGGGTCGAGAACCTATATATCTAAATCCAACGCTTACCATCATTACTAAGTTCTCAATTCTCAAGGTAAAGCAGACTCCATGCGTATAATCATGGTACAGGGGACTTCATGGATATATGTTATGAAGTCTTCCAGATAAATAGACAAAAGGGGCACAAGTATAAATTATCGCCACTTACAACTTTTTCAAAGAGCTCCCCCTCCAGTGACTAACTCCAAAACGATAAAAATCTTTATCTTGCTTCCCATCACCTAAACCAAGAGAATATATCATTTACAAAGATGACAAAAAATAAAAAATAAAGTAAAATAGAGACAACCTAGAGATACAAGCAAGCATTATGATTGACATAATTGCTAGAACCCTTAAGGAACCTTGCAGCATAGTTTTGGTCATGAAGATGAAGTATAAACGGTTGAGTTAAGATTCAGTATGTCCCAAGTTTTGCCCTATGGCACAATTGGGTCGAATCAGGATCCAAGCATGTTGAACATTTACAAAAATTGCCAATTTAAAGTGCAAAAAGAAGATACCTCGTACAACTGAACGACGTATGGGTGCTTACTTCAAAATACATGTACAACTCTATGAATGATCCTATCTTGTAGAGAGACTCACCCTGGGTTCGAAAGAGAACCCCCAACATTTGTTTGCAGGACCCGCTGAACTGACAGCAGACCCGTAACACTAATTACAAAGCATTCAGGAATATAAATGCTAATTACAAAGCAAGGTTAACAGAAAGTGTTTTTCCAAGTCTTTCTAGTTGTATGCACATTTTCATCCATCGACCACCAAACCAAAACAGCCTTATCTAAAGCAAAATTCCAAACAATACTAGGCAGAAACATATAACACTTGTATTATATCCATTAAAAGTTTAAAAGCCAAGATTTGACAACGAATCCAGGACCAACTCTATGCATTCCCAAATTAAGTCACCCAAAAGTCTACAGAATCATCATCAGCTTTCACAACAGGGGAGGGGAACATTAGCTAGAACTAGTTCACATCAGCCTATAACACTCAAAGCTTAAATTCTTATCCGAATTATAGATGTAGTTAATAACAATACCCAATAGGCATTCTGAATTAGCAGGCAAAAATCAAGCCCACATGATTCTTACATATCTATTATAAGTGTAGTTAATAGCAATAGACAAAACAAATTTCAGATATGTACCTTCGTAATGTTGAACTAAGATTGGAAAGGAGTGAGGATTCGAGTGTAAAAACAAACTAAACAAGCACGATATATTAAAATTTCACATGTGACTCACGACTTACAAAATTGGTTTCAAACAAAAACGTCTATCCTATTTATATACAAACTCAGTGACACTCCACACCCACATGCTTATGGTCTCAGTCCCTGGTATCTGGGATACATAAAACCCTCACCAACACAATGCAGTACAAAACAGTAAGCTTAATTTAGCTTTAACATGTCATAAGGTTGTTGTTGATCAACAAGGTATGATTTCTCTACACAGGGTATCTCGTTGGGCAAGCCAGAACTCAAGTGAGATACACCCATGGAAACCCAAAAACAAAACCTACCAGTCTAGTCCACATTCATCATACACACAAAAATTCACATAAACCCTTTGATTTACACTATGCAAATTTCAGATTGTAATGGAGGAAGAAAAAAATAAACCCAAGTCAATTTTCATAAACTAATCATAACCCATGAATCATAATTACCCAATGAACAATCATATGTTAAAATCTTACCACAGAAGGCAATACAAATGAAAAAGCTTTAGCCCCTGTAACTTCCATCTAGGTACATATAATTTCCTGGCATGAAAAAGAAGAGCACAATCAAGGACTAATCAGATTGCTTCATTTTCAGTACAATCATAGAAACAACTGGAAATGTTCGTTACAAATTAAGAAACCCATAATTCATGTAAAAATAAGGAACCCTAATTTAGTTTCCCTAAAACAAATTAAGAAAACACGACCAACCCAAGTTATAAATTCAAAAAATGAAATCAATCTACAACACCTTGATCAAATACCTAACCAATTGAATTAAGGGCAGAAGAAATTTTAGATTTGTACTGATACATACGTTTCGATTTCGGTAAGGACGATGAATGATTTGTGACAGTGAGTTTCGATCTTTAATGTGAGAGTGAACTGGATTTTAAATGTAGGGTTCTCGGAGGTTTCTGTGGAGAGAGGAGAAGTATGAAGTGAAAACGAAAATGAAATGAAGAGGAAAACGAAAATCAATTTAGTTTTTAGGTTGAGTTGATTAATAAAAAAACAATGGCAGAGATGATCATTAAGAGAAAGATCAACGGCTACTATAAGCTGTTATATAAATAGGCGGGTAGGATTGGATAATTTCGAGTTTTACCCGTCACTCTACCCATTTAACTACGGATAAGAAAATCTCTGACCGTCACCCTACCCGTCAAATAATGGGTAGGATAGAATACGGTTAAAACACCGGCGGATAGGGTAGGATTGACGGGTATGGATAGAGTACGTGCACCCCTAAAAAAAAACATTACTAAAGCCGGCCTAAAACTCATCGGGGTTTTATGAGAAAATTGGTGCCCAAATTGTAACATGTGAATGGGACCGAAAAAGAAAAAAAGAAAAAAACCACAGGGAGGACCATACAGAAAGTGGGGAACACAAGAACTCGAGTTTGAATTTTCAATTTTCTACAAGGAAAAAAAAAAACATCGAAAACTTTCCCCGCGAGAAGCAACACACATTCCTTTTTGGTTCCCCGAGCCGCCTGAGTAAACACTAAAACCTCTTCCTTCCATCTTTCCTTCCTTTTCCCCTCTTCAACTCATATACGGACCCATGCAAGTACTCGCGAGAGTTTCCTCGTTCAATCCCTTTTCCACATTCTTTTCTCATTCAGTTCCAGTTTGTACTAATCTCTATAAACCCCAAAAGTATTTCAAGAAGCGTAGTTTGAGGTGCCTCTATAAACCTTGAATGATATTCAAACAATAACAATCACATTACTTCTGTAGGAACTTTTTGGTGGATTACACTGATTTTCTTATTTCTTCTCAGCTGTTTGATGCCAGTTTCTCCAACTGTTCGAACAATGGCGCTTAAATTCGAGATATAATTGTTGGAATTAATTACAATAATCGAATGCAAATGGGAAATAATACTTAGATTACACTGATAGTAGTAACAAATAACTCAATAAAGCAAGTAGAGGCACGTATGAGATACGCCGAGCTAAAGGTAATATTGCCTGCTACTCCTCTGAGATGCTATAGCAATTAACAAATTACCTCCAGGATACAACTATTGTTAGTTCTCCTCTATGTGTAGCATACACAGAGAGAACCCTTAGAACTTGGCGTGAGAAATGAAAAACAAAAATACAAGTCGAAACTCAAACAGTTTCAGAGAAATGTAAAACTAATTTATGTTTCGTAAACTAAGATTGTTTCTCGAAACAAAGAAATAGTGTTACAAAATTATGTTTCGTAAACTACAACTTGTTTTAGTGAAGAACTCAACTTTTCTGTGATATAAAACAAACGTAAAATAAGAACTTAATTATTTCAAAGCAATAGAGAAGAAGAAGAAAGAGAACAAAAAAATGTTTGTTCGATGCAAGTTCGAAACGAAAAATTCATCTCGTATTTATAGCACAAGAAAAGAATATTTGAAACGTTCGAAAACAATTCGAATCCAATGCACGACAAGATCCGTGAAACACGCGTCTCGAACGTTACAAAAGGTAAGGTAAAAAATCGCGTTAAAAGAACGGTGCAAAGGCGTTCAAAATTTTCGAGATTCTTCTCGAGGAAAACAGATGTACAAAGTCAAGAACACCGTGTGACACGCGTGGAAAAAGATGCTTCTCGAGGCTGTCGGATATCCAAAACCGAGAAGGCAAAGAATAAAATTCTTTACATGTGTGGGAGAAACGAGTGGAAATTTTCAAGTAAAAAGAAAGGGTCGGATAAACCCACCCCTCGCCCACGCCGCCCACGCCCTCGCCACGCCCACGCCGAGCCGAGCGAGCGTGCGTGCTTCTGTGCGAAGCACCGCACGAACGGGAAATGCAATAAGAAATGCAATAAGGTTTAGGAAACCTTGCCATAGTCTAGGGCTTTCCCCATACACAAAGGTCTAAAGACCCAAAGGGCCATACCCTTAAGGCTAAACCAATGCTATTTAAGTCTAAAACTCTTAGTGTTTTAGTCTATATGGGACTAATGTTTTATTCATTCACATGAAAAAACATCTAGGGAGCAATAGGTCTTGGGATCAAAACATGGTCCATGCATTTTTTGATTAAAACAAAACATTATTTTTTCTAACAATCCCCCACATGAATAATAAAACATGTCGATAAAACACGATAAAACATAAGGCAAAAAAATAGGCTAAGGTGTCCCAAGGATTGAACCTTAACTTAGTGAGAGGTTACCTGAACTGCTTGTTGATACGGTGAACGCAATGTCTTGAACCGCCAACAAAGAATGCAATTCAGAAATAACAGCCACACTTGATGCCTCAACCGAAGAAAACAGCTGCCAAGCTCTTGCGGTTGTGCCCATTTTGGCCGTGGGCTAAAATCCCGGACTTAATGAATGTCTCTAGAGAATCAGCTCATATTCTCATAGGAAGCGGCCACACTTCCAACATCCACAAAGGTGGGTCCATAAAGAGTGTCCTGCCACACCCCGCTTTAATCAAAGCCATGGAACCCATTAAGATCTCAAAAGATCATCCTGTAAATCTGCAGGCTGCACTATCACATGATTACACCATAGGGAGGGACAAAGATAGTGCTTTACCAATATCACCATAAATTAGTTGTCTCATTGAACCTTGATCTTGGAAATCCAATCACAAGGTTGAGTATCCTTCATGGTGATTTATTCAATGAGCTTAAGTCCCATCCCCCTCGATGTAAATTTAACTTTCTCTCTGGTTAAGCCTTTTGTCAAAGGATCTGCAAGATTATCTTTGGATTTTACAAAGTCTATCGAGATAATACCAGTAGAGAGTAGTTGTTTCACCGTCTTATGTCTTCTTCGTATATGTATAGACTTCCCGTTGTATACATTGTTCTTTGCGCAACCAAGAGCAGCTTCACTGTCACAGTGGATGGCAATTGAAGACACAGGCTTGGGCCAGAGTGGAATTCCTCCCAGGAAACATCGCATCCATTCAGCTTCCTCTCCAGCTTTTTCCAAGGCTATAAACTCGACTCCATAGTGGATTTAGCTATACATGTCTGTTTGGTAGACTTCCATGAGACAGACGCACCTCCAAGCAAGAAGATGTACCCACTAGTAGATTTGCACTCTTCTGAGTCTGATATCCAGTTGGCATCACAATACCCTTCCAGTACAGCAGGATACTTCCCAAAACTTAAGCAATAGTTTGAGGTCCCTCTCAGGTAACGTAAAACTCTGAAGAGAGCATTCAAGTGATCCTGCCCTGGGTTGCAAGTATACCTGCTTAATCTACTTATAGAGTAAGCAATATCAGGTCTTGTACAATTCATCAAATACATAAGACTACCAATAATGCGAGAATACTCAAGTTGATCAATACCCTTACCCTTGTTCTTTTTCAATTTACAAGTGGGATCAAAAGGAGTAGATGCAGGGTTTAGCATTTTCATAATTAAATCTCTTTAGTACGGTTTCAAAGATAATGAGATTGACTAAGACTATATCCATCAGACATCTTTCTGATTTTCATCCCTAAGATTACATCAGTAGGGCCTAAGTCTTTCATGTCAAAATTATCTCTAAGCATGCTTTTAATGGTATTAATAATATCAAGATTACTGCCTAATATGAGCATATCATCAACATATAGGCATACAATAACATGTGAATCATTAACAGATTTAATGTAAACACATTTATCAGATTCATTAACCTTGAAGCCATTAGTTATCATAACATGATCAAATTTTTCATGCCACTGTTTAGGTGCTTGTTTTAAACCGTCTGAGAGATTTGTTCAACTTGCAAACTTTGTTTTCACAACCTTTTACAATAAAGCCTTCAGGTTGATCCATATAAATTTCTTCATTCAAATCACCATATAAAAATGCAGTTTTAACATCCATCTGATGTATATGCAAATCATAAATTGAAGCTATAGCAATCAACATCCTAATCGAGGTGATTCTAGAGACTGGTGAATAAGTATCGAAGAAATCTAATCCTTCCTGTTGTCTATAGCCTTTAGCTACCAACCTAGCTTTATATTTATCTATTGTTCCATCTGTTCTAAGTTTCCTTTTGAACACCCATTTGCAACCTATGGATTTACTTCCAGGAGGCAAGTCTACAAGCTCCCAAGTTTCGTTTTGCTGAATGGACTCCCATTCATTTAATGAAGCTTCTTCCCAGAAAGGAGCTTCTAGAGAAGTCATAGCTTCCTTGTAGGTTTGGGGTTCAGACTCTACCGTAAGAGTCAAAAAATCTGGGCCAAAACTTGTTTCAGTTCTAACCCTCTTACTTCTTCTTGGTTCAGTCTCATACTCCAAAGTTGGAGTTTGACTAGTCGATGGAACATCTGGGAGGTCATCATGGACCCTTTTCCGAGGTCCAGACCTTAAAGGAAATATGTGTTCATAAAACACATCATCTCTAGATTCCAATATGGTGTTCTGACCAATGTTATTATGGTCAGAACTGATGACCATGAACCTGTATGCAATTGTATGCTCAGGATACCCTAAGAAAACACAATCGACTGTTTTGGGACCTATTTTAGTTTTCTTGGGATGAGGAATGGCCACCTTGGCCAAACACCCCCACACTTTAAAGTATGCATATGAAGGTTGTTTACCATTCCACAATTCGTAGGGAGTTTTATCTGATTTTTTAAATGGAACTCGGTTCAAAATATAGCATGCCGAGAGGATAGCTTCCCCCCACAAGTTCGAAGATAACCCTGAACTTGTCAACATAGCATTTACCATATCTATGAGTGTTCTATTTTTTCTTTCAGCTACACCATTCGATTCTGGTGAATATGGTGCAGTTGTTTCATGAATGATTCCATTATGTTTACAAAACTCACCTATGGGTATCACATACTCACCACCACGGTCTGACCTAAGAGTTTTAATTTTAACTCCTTTTTGGTTTTCTACTTCAAGTTTATAAAACTTGAAAGCCTCTAAGGCTTCATCTTTACTTCTAAGAAGATGAACCTGACAGTATCGTGAGTAATCATCTATAAAAGTGATGTACCATTTTCTACCACCTCTTGTTGGTGTTGATTTCAAATCTCCTAAATCCGAGTGTATTAGTTCCAAAGGAACTGTTTTACGTTCAATCCTTTTATTAAACGGTTTTCTTGTATATTTAGATTCAACACATATTTCACATCTTTGATTTTTATCAAAGTTTATTTTTGGTATGCAACCTAAATTAGCAAGTCTTTCTAGAGATTTGAGATTAACATGTCCAAGTCTATCATGCCAAACATGTGAAAAATCACAAACATAAGCAGAAGAAGATGCATTAACATTCAATTTCAAATCAGATACACTAAGCTTAATCATGTTATCGGTAACGTAACCTTTTCCTACGAATTCACCATGCTTAGAAATCACAACAGTATTGGACTCAGCAACAATTTTAAAACCTTTTCCTAGCAGGATGGTTTCTGAGATAAGATTTTTGCATATGTCTGGGACGTAGAATACGTCATTCAATGCGAGAGTTTTTCCTGAAGTTAGCTTCAGTTCGACCTTGCCTTTCCCCACCACTTTCGCGGTGGAAGAGTTTCCCATGAACAGTTTCTCATCATCTCCTACTATGGCATAGGAGGAGAAAGCATTTCTGAATTTACAGACATGCTTGGTGGCTCCAGAATCAAGCCACCAGTCTCTCACATTAGTCATACTAGAGACAAGGTCGACTTCAGACACCATGCCAGTGAAATATCCAGAGTCCTCTACTATGTTTGCCTTATTTTTCTGTTTTGGATCATATTTGATCCTTTTAGGGGCCTTACAATCTTTAGCCATATGTCCAGGTTTACCACAATTAAAACAGTCGCCTTTGATGGTGTGCTTAGTGACACCACCTCTAGGCTTAAAATTGTTACCTCTGGGTTTTCGACGTCTGTTACGTCTATTACCCATTTTGCTGATTCTCCAGGAGTTTTCTTTGAAGCAGCTTTATCGTCCAAAACATGAGCTTTGTTGGACATGTTTTTGCTCAGCATCATGCTCTTGTCCTTGCTGCACATAAGCTCCTCAACCTGGATCTTTTTGCCAAGCTCCACCATGGTGATTTCACGAGTCTTGTGTCGCAGCCTCCTCTTGTATTCGCTCCATGAGGGTGGAAGCTTTTCAATCACAGCCGATACTTGTAGAGCTTCATCAAAAGTCATGCCTTCAGCAAGAATCTCGCTGATGAGGAGTTGAAGTTCGACGAACTGTTCTACCACAGGCTTTTCGTCAGTCATGTTGTATTCTAAGAACTTAGCCATCAAGAACTTCTTACTTCCAGCAGCTTTCAAAGATGATATTTTTCTTCTAGAGCTTCCCATAAATCAAAAGCATTAAAATCTTCTTTTGCATTATAGAAGTCATACAAGGAGTCATCAAGACAGTTAAGAATATGATTCTTGCACAAATAATTCTTCCTATTCCACCTGTCCAATTTATCTTCATTACCACGGCGATGAAGTTTTCTCGAGGGTTTTTCTAAAGCATATCCATCTAACCTTTGGTCGTTTAGGAAGAATAGCATTTTAGACTGCCATCTTTTAAAGTCCTTACCACTGAACTTTGGTGGTTTTTCTACGGTATTTTTTCCCATGTTCTTACAGCAATTACAATATCACAAACTTACAATATTACAATAAGGCAAGTATTACCTTTAGATTGTTGGAATTAATTACAATAATCGAATGCAAATGGGAAATAATACTTAGATTACACTGATAGTAGTAACAAATAACTCAATAAAGCAAGTAGAGGCACGTATGAGATACGTTGAGCTAAAGGTAATATTGCCTGCTACTCCTCTAAGATGCTATAGCAATTAACAAATTACCTCCAGGATACAACTACTGTTAGTTCTCCTCTATGTGTAGCATACACAGAGAGAACCCTTAGAACTTGGCAGCAGAAATGAAAAACAAAAATACAAGTCGAAACTCAAACAGTTTCAGAGAAATGTAAAACTAATTTATGTTTCTGTAAACTAAGATTGTTTCTGTAAACAAAGAAATAGTGTTACAAAATTATGTTTCTGTAAACTACAACTTGTTTTAGTGAAGAACTCAACTTTTATGTGATATAAAACAAACGTAAAATAAGAACTTAATTATTTCTGAAAGCAATAGAGAAGAAGAAGAAAGAGAACAAAAAAATGTTTGTTCTGATGCAAGTTCAGAACGAAAAATTCATCTCGTATTTATAGCACAAGAAAAGAATATTTGAAACGTTCGAAAACAATTCGAATCCAATGCACGACAAGATCCGTGAAACACGCGTCTCGAACGTTACAAAAGGTAAGGTAAAAAATCGCGTTAAAAGAACAGTGCAAACGCGTTCAAAATTTTCGAGATTCTTCTCGAGGAAAACAGTATGTACAGGTGTCAAGAACACCGTGTGACACGCGTGGAAAAAGATGCTTCTCGAGGCTGTCGGATATCCAAAACCGAGAAGGCAAAGAATAAAATTCTTTACATGTGTGGGAGAAACAAGTGGAAATTTTCAGTAAAAAGAAAGGGTCGGATAAACCCACGCCCACGCCCACGCCCACGCCCACGCCGAGCCGAGCCGAGCGAGCGAGCGAAGCACCGCGCGAACGGGAAATGCAATAAGAAATGCAATAAGGTTTAGGCAACCTTGCCATAGTCTAGGGCTTTCCCCATACACAAAGGTCTAAAGACCCAAAGGGCCATACCCTTAAGGCTAAACCAATGCTATTTAAGTCTAAAACTCTTAGTGTTTTAGTCTATATGGGACTAATGTTTTATTCATTCACATGAAAAAACATCTAGGGAGCAATAGGTCTTGGGATCAAAACATGGTCCATGCATTTTTTGATTAAAACAAAACATTATTTTTTCTAACAATCCCCCACATGAATAATAAAACATGTCGATAAAACACGATAAAACATAAGGCAAAAAAATAGGCTAAGGTGTCCCAAGGATTGAACCTTAACTTAGTGAGAGGTTACCTGAACTGCTTGTTGATACGGTGAACGCAATGTCTTGAACCGCCAACAAAGAATGCAATTCAGAAATAACAGCCACACTTGATGCCTCAACCGAAGAAAACAGCTGCCAAGCTCTTGAGGTTGTGCCCATTTTGGCCGTGGGCTAAAATCCCGGACTTAATGAATGTCTCTAGAGAATCAGCTCATATTCTCATAGGAAGCGGCCACACTTCCAACATCCACAAAGGTGGGTCCATAAAGAGTGTCCTGCCACACCCCGCTTTAATCAAAGCCATGGAACCCATTAAGATCTCAAAAGATCATCCTGTAAATCTGCAGGCTGCACTATCACATGATTACACCATAGGGAGGGACAAAGATAGTGCTTTACCAATATCACCATAAATTAGTTGTCTCATTGAACCTTGATCTTGGAAATCCAATCACAAGGTTGAGTATCCTTCATGGTGATTTATTCAATGAGCTTAAGTCCCATCCCCCTCGATGTAAATTTAACTTTCTCTCTGTTAAGCCTTTTGTCAAAGGATCTGCAAGATTATCTTTGGATTTTACAAAGTCTATCGAGATAATACCAGTAGAGAGTAGTTGTTTCACCGTCTTATGTCTTCTTCGTATATGTATAGACTTCCCGTTGTATACATTGTTCTTTGCGCAACCAAGAGCAGCTTCACTGTCACAGTGGATGGCAATTGAAGACACAGGCTTGGGCAGAGTGGAATTCCTCCCAGGAAACATCGCATCCATTCAGCTTCCTCTCCAGCTTTTTCCAAGGCTATAAACTCAGACTCCATAGTGGATTTAGCTATACATGTCTGTTTGGTAGACTTCCATGAGACAGACGCACCTCCAAGCAAGAAGATGTACCCACTAGTAGATTTGCACTCTTCTGAGTCTGATATCCAGTTGGCATCACAATACCCTTCCAGTACAGCAGGATACTTCCCAAAACTTAAGCAATAGTTTGAGGTCCCTCTCAGGTAACGTAAAACTCTGAAGAGAGCATTCCAGTGATCCTGCCCTGGGTTGCAAGTATACCTGCTTAATCTACTTATAGAGTAAGCAATATCAGGTCTTGTACAATTCATCAAATACATAAGACTACCAATAATGCGAGAATACTCAAGTTGATCAATACCCTTACCCTTGTTCTTTTTCAATTTACAAGTGGGATCAAAAGGAGTAGATGCAGGTTTAGCATTTTCATAATTAAATCTCTTTAGTACGGTTTCAACATAATGAGATTGACTAAGACTATATCCATCAGACATCTTTCTGATTTTCATCCCTAAGATTACATCAGTAGGGCCTAAGTCTTTCATGTCAAAATTATCTCTAAGCATGCTTTTAATGGTATTAATAATATCAAGATTACTGCCTAATATGAGCATATCATCAACATATAGGCATACAATAACATGTGAATCATTAACAGATTTAATGTAAACACATTTATCAGATTCATTAACCTTGAAGCCATTAGTTATCATAACATGATCAAATTTTTCATGCCACTGTTTAGGTGCTTGTTTTAAACCGTACAGAGATTTGTTCAACTTGCAAACTTTGTTTTCACAACCTTTTACAATAAAGCCTTCAGGTTGATCCATATAAATTTCTTCATTCAAATCACCATATAAAAATGCAGTTTTAACATCCATCTGATGTATATGCAAATCATAAATTGAAGCTATAGCAATCAACATCCTAATCGAGGTGATTCTAGAGACTGGTGAATAAGTATCGAAGAAATCTAATCCTTCCTGTTGTCTATAGCCTTTAGCTACCAACCTAGCTTTATATTTATCTATTGTTCCATCTGTTCTAAGTTTCCTTTTGAACACCCATTTGCAACCTATGGATTTACTTCCAGGAGGCAAGTCTACAAGCTCCCAAGTTTCGTTTTGCTGAATGGACTCCCATTCATTTAATGAAGCTTCTTCCCAGAAAGGAGCTTCTAGAGAAGTCATAGCTTCCTTGTAGGTTTGGGGTTCAGACTCTACCGTAAGAGTCAAAAAAATCTGGGCCAAAACTTGTTTCAGTTCTAACCCTCTTACTTCTTCTTGGTTCAGTCTCATACTCCAAAGTTGGAGTTTGACTAGTCGATGGAACATCTGGGAGGTCATCATGGACCCTTTTCCGAGGTCCAGACCTTAAAGGAAATATGTGTTCATAAAACACAGCATCTCTAGATTCCAATATGGTGTTCTGACCAATGTTATTATGGTCAGAACTGATGACCATGAACCTGTATGCAATTGTATGCTCAGGATACCCTAAGAAAACACAATCGACTGTTTTGGGACCTATTTTAGTTTTCTTGGGATGAGGAATGGCCACCTTGGCCAAACACCCCCACACTTTAAAGTATGCATATGAAGGTTGTTTACCATTCCACAATTCGTAGGGAGTTTTATCTGATTTTTTAAATGGAACTCGGTTCAAAATATAGCATGCCGAGAGGATAGCTTCCCCCACAAGTTCGAAGATAACCCTGAACTTGTCAACATAGCATTTACCATATCTATGAGTGTTCTATTTTTTTTTCATTACACCATTCGATTCTGGTGAATATGGTGCAGTTGTTTCATGAATGATTCCATTATGTTTACAAAACTCACCTATGGGTATCACATACTCACCACCACGGTCTGACCTAAGAGTTTTAATTTTAACTCCTTTTTGGTTTTCTACTTCAAGTTTATAAAACTTGAAAGCCTCTAAGGCTTCATCTTTACTTCTAAGAAGATGAACCTGACAGAGATCGTGAGTAATCATCTATAAAAGTGATGTACCATTTTCTACCACCTCTTGTTGGTGTTGATTTCAAATCTCCTAAATCCGAGTGTATTAGTTCCAAAGGAACTGTTTTACGTTCAATCCTTTTATTAAACGGTTTTCTTGTATATTTAGATTCAACACATATTTCACATCTTTGATTTTTATCAAAGTTTATTTTTGGTATGCAACCTAAATTAGCAAGTCTTTCTAGAGATTTGAGATTAACATGTCCAAGTCTATCATGCCAAACATGTGAAAAATCACAAACATAAGCAGAAGAAGATGCATTAACATTCAATTTCAAATCAGATACACTAAGCTTAATCATGTTATCGGTAACGTAACCTTTTCCTACGAATTCACCATGCTTAGAAATCACAACAGTATTGGACTCAGCAACAATTTTAAAACCTTTTCCTAGCAGGATGGTTTCTGAGATAAGATTTTTGCATATGTCTGGGACGTAGAATACGTCATTCAATGCGAGAGTTTTTCCCGGTTTAGCTTCAGTTCGACCTTGCCTTTCCCCACCACTTTCGCGGTGGAAGAGTTTCCCATGAACAGTTTCTCATCATCTCCTACTATGGCATAGGAGGAGAAAGCATTTCTGAATTTACAGACATGCTTGGTGGCTCCATAATCAAGCCACCAGTCTCTCACATTAGTCATACTAGAGACAAGGTCGACTTCAGACACCATGCCAGTGAAATATCCAGAGTCCTCTACTATGTTTGCCTTATTTTTCTGTTTTGGATCATATTTGATCCTTTTAGGGGCCTTACAATCTTTAGCCATATGTCCAGGTTTACCACAATTAAAACAATCGCCTTTGATGGTGTGCTTAGTGACACCACCTCTAGGCTTAAAATTGTTACCTCTGGGTTTTCGACGTCTGTTACGTCTATTACCCATTTTGCTGGATTCTCCAGGAGTTTTCTTTGAAGCAGCTTTATCGTCCAAAACATGAGCTTTGTTGGACATGTTTTTGCTCAGGATCATGCTCTTGTCCTTGCTGCACATAAGCTCCTCAACCTGGATCTTTTTGCCAAGCTCCACCATGGTGATTTCACGAGTCTTGTGTCGCAGCCTCCTCTTGTATTCGCTCCATGAGGGTGGAAGCTTTTCAATCACAGCCGATACTTGTAGAGCTTCATCAAAAGTCATGCCTTCAGCAAGAATCTCGCTGATGAGGAGTTGAAGTTCGACGAACTGTTCTACCACAGGCTTTTCGTCAGTCATGTTGTATTCTAAGAACTTAGCCATCAAGAACTTCTTACTTCCATGCAGCTTCAAAGATGATATTTTTCTTCTAGAGCTTCCCATAAATCAAAAGCATTAAAATCTTCTTTTGCATTATAGAAGTCATACAAGGAGTCATCAAGACAGTTAAGAATATGATTCTTGCACAAATAATTCTTCCTATTCCACCTGTCCAATTTATCTTCATTACCACGGCGATGAAGTTTTCTCGAGGGTTTTTCTAAAGCATATCCATCTAACCTTTGGTCGTTTAGGAAGAATAGCATTTTAGACTGCCATCTTTTAAAGTCCTTACCACTGAACTTTGGTGGTTTTTCTACGGTATTTTTCCCATGTTCTTACAGCAATTACAATATCACAAACTTACAATATTACAATAAGGCAAGTATTACCTTTAGATTGTTGGAATTAATTACAATAATCGAATGCAAATGGGAAATAATACTTAGATTACACTGATAGTAGTAACAAATAACTCAATAAAGCAAGTAGAGGCACGTATGAGATACGCTGAGCTAAAGGTAATATTGCCTGCTACTCCTCTGAGATGCTATAGCAATTAACAAATTACCTCCAGGATACAACTACTGTTAGTTCTCCTCTATGTGTAGCATACACAGAGAGACCCTTAGAACTTGGCGTGAGAAATGAAAAACAAAAATACAAGTCGAAACTCAAACAGTTTTCAGAGAAATGTAAAACTAATTTATGTTTCTGTAAACTAAGATTGTTTCTGTAAACAAAGAAATAGTGTTACAAAATTATGTTTCTGTAAACTACAACTTGTTTTAGTGAAGAACTCAACTTTTATGTGATATAAAACAAACGTAAAATAAGAACTTAATTATTTCTGAAAGCAATAGAGAAGAAGAAGAAAGAGAACAAAAAAATGTTTGTTCTGATGCAAGTTTAGAACGAAAAATTCATCTCGTATTTATAGCACAAGAAAAGAATATTTGAAACGTTCGAAAACAATTCGAATCCAATGCACGACAAGATCCGTGAAACACGCGTCTCGAACGTTACAAAAGGTAAGGTAAAAAATCGCGTTAAAAGAACAAAGTGCAAACGCGCGTTCAAAATTTTCGAGATTCTTCTCGAGGAAAAAAAAGATGTACAGGTGTCAAGAACACCGTGTGACACGCGTGGAAAAAGATGCTTCTCGAGGCTGTCGGATATCCAAAACCGAGAAGGCAAAGAATAAAATTCTTTACATGTGTGGGAGAAACGAGTGGAAATTTTCAGTAAAAAGAAAGGGTCGGATAAACCCACGCCCACGCCCACGCCGAGCCGAGCGAGCGTGCGTGCTTCTGTGCGAAGCACCGCGCGAACGGGAAAGGCAATAAGAAATGCAATAAGGTTTAGGCAACCTTGCCATAGTCTAGGGCTTTCCCCATACACAAAGGTCTAAAGACCCAAAGGGCCATACCCTTAAGGCTAAACCAATGCTATTTAAGTCTAAAACTCTTAGTGTTTTAGTCTATATGAGACTAATGTTTTATTCATTCACATGAAAAAACATCTAGGGAGCAATAGGTCTTGGGATCAAAACATGGTCCATGCATTTTTTGATTAAAACAAAACATTATTTTTTCTAACAATAATCGCTGTTAAGATATTAAATAGAGAATGTTCATGCATTGATGCATATATCTTAGGTTTAATGTTAAGAGAATTTAGTAATTGGTCTAATGCTTTAGATTATGAGAATGTTTCGTAGTGTTTCGCCTAATTTTAAAAAGTTTTTAATGTAATTACATTGTATGAAGCGAATTATTTGATTGTGTTTGTGGCTGAAACTTTGCATATTGGGCCACTGGATGGAAATTGATTGTAAGGTTATCACCCATAAGCTACGTATTGATGAGTAATGGGTGCATCGAGTTTGTTTGTATTGCTCATTTGATTGTTTATCTGTGCATGACGTGTGAATTTCTTATATGAAGGTTTTGGGTCGGTGTAATCATGCTCGTGCATCTAAACTTACGCTTCCACACTTTGAGTGTCAGACGCCTCTATTTATGCCTGTTGGAACACAAGGTTAGTTTTTTAATTATTAAATTCTGGCATTTTCTGATATGCAAACTTATGGTTGCTTGGAAGGCAGTATCACTAGTAACCATCAATAACTAAGATGCGTAATAGAATTTGTCATACCTAATCAGTTTATCAACAAATCAAAAGCAGCAGCATGACTCATAGCTACTGGCAGTATGATTATTATCCTTTTACAAATATCTTACTCTTGGTCCCTTTCTGGATCTGTGCTTCAGTTTAGTAAAACAGTGGTTAATTTTTTTCTGCTTCGCATCTCCTTATATTTGGAAATGTGTGGAAGCTATGATTAATGAAATGGCAGGTCATCATATAAATTTGTAATCTTTCACATGTATTCAATGGTCAGACAATTTTGCAGTATAAGATTTAGCTGCTATATGATTTGGTTGAGATGGTTGGTCATTTTAGTTTCTTAGTGGAAACACCTGGTTGTCAATGTATAGTTATTCAACAAAGTTACTTGTTAACAGGCACAATAAAAGGTTTAACGACTAGCCAACTCGAAGATATCGGCTGTCATATAATACTTGGAAATACCTACCATTTGGAACTTCGTCCTGGTTCAGAGTTGATTGATGAACTTGGGGGCCTGCACAATTTTATGAACTGGCCAAGAGCATTACTTACGGACTCCGGTGGCTTTCAAATGGTTAGTTAGCATTGTTTGCTTACTTTCTGTGCTCCTTGACTTTCATGAACTATTGTCCATTTCTTCTTAGTAATCTTTAGTCGTCATCTCGTTAGCGGTCTACTAGAAGTAGTTACTGTAGGTTTTTTTTTTCTTCAATGAAACCATTGTTTCCCTCCTCGTATGGTACTCCTAAATATATTATAGTTCATTTTCTCGATCACCTTTACGCAGAAAAAAGCCTGAGCCCGTAAGTTCTTATTGATCCCAATGAGGTGATCACAAACATGAGTCTCTTTTGACTATGGATGACCCTTCTAGAATTCTTTGATATGAAAGCAGAATTTATTTTTGGATTATCAAATTTTCCACTGAATGCTTCTGTATTCCCATCCAGGTCTCTCTGTTGCATTTAGCTGACATCACTGAGAAGGGTGTGACGTTTCAGGTTTGTTTAGCTCAGTTTTGTTTTAATTTTTGATTTGATTCAATTTATATCAGTCAGTTGGTTTATAATTCCCACACATAGTTTTAACCATTGAATGCCGTAAAACTTTACTCAAGTACAGAAGGTATTTCACTATTTTGTATACCGCCATAGACACGAATCATCAGCAACAGGATTCTAGAAAGAAATGACATTGCTGCACATGTGGCATGTGCGTGGAATTAGGGAATGTGCTCTTAAATGCTTTAGTCATCCACCTTCTCAAGTGGTTGCTGAGTTTGCATCTCTGATATGTTGATGTAAAATGAGCCCTTCAGTTTTGATTTTTTTTTATTTATGGGTCAAAAGAGGCCTATCTTGCTTAATTTTAGTAGTAGCACGGATAGAATAGTAGCTACCACTGTTCAGTTCATATTTGTAACTCCTGGTTCATTTCTCTTATCTTCAGTCACCTGTCGATGGAAAGCCAATGCTCTTAACACCTGAAGAATCAATACAAATCCAAGTGGGTATTCTTGTGCTCTAACTTTGAATCATCTCCCTATCTTTGTTATTATTATTAATGAGCTTCTGTAGCTGCACTGTTTCACTTAGAATTCAAAGATGCATGTTATGCTAGGCCCTTGATTATCGGAGCCTTATCATAGGTTTTGGGAAACACATTATAACCCGTGGATGGTAAACACATTATAACCCGTATACGGATCTGTTATGTTCTTAGCTGCTTCCTCCAAGTGTGTAACTTTTATCTCTTATTCTAACAATTTCTACAGAATAGAATTGGAGCAGATATCATTATGGCCCTCGACGATGTTGTCAAAACCACTATTACTGGTCCACGAGTTGAAGAAGCTATGTATCGCACCATACGTTGGATAGACAGATGTATAGCTGGTAAGCAGTCAAATAGGAATCTTTTTTACCTCTGTTTGAATTTAATTATTTTATTTCATACTAAGTCTTCATATTCCAGTTTTTTTTCTTTTTGCCTTTATTCCTGCTGTATTTCTTAAGTCATTTCTCTCCTGCAGCAACTGCTTATTATTAACGTAGCAGCTATGTACTCATTTAGAGATACTAAAGCTAATTAGATCCCTTGTTCACCTCCTCTCGTGAAAGTTTCTTCATTTATTTTTCTTATTCCCCGTTCATTACTATTGGACTTAGCAAAAGAAGAAAAAAAAAATCTTATTCCCCGTTCATCGACAATCAATATTGAATATTGATACTTGTGTTGGCAAGACGCTTACCAATTTTAACTCATTTATTATTAACAGCTCACAAGAGACCAGATGAACAAAATTTGTTTGGTATAGTACAAGGAGGTTTGGATCCAGATCTCAGGTGACATAGACAATAGTTCTTTGCTTTTTCTAGAATTTCTCGTGAATGTCTCTCTGTCGTACACAAGCGCACATGGAGAATTCTTTTGCTTAATAGCTTGCTAATTCTGTAACTTCAAATTGCTGTTGTTTCTAGGGATATATGCGTTAAAGAACTGGTCAAGCGCAATTTACCTGGGTATGTCATACTACATTACTACTCTTGCAATGGTTACCAATGGATGTGCAAACCTATTTGCACCTTTGTGAGCAATCTACATAACAATCTGTACCCATTCAATCTGCCTGACGTACTTCGAAAACACAGACACCATGATACTCAGTTTTTGTACACCTCACCTGATAAGGGCACAGTTCGCTCAGTTTTATTCTCATACCTCACCTGCCCTGTCCCCAATGCTGCTATTCTTTCAATTGGCGCTTCAGAATTCTATTCCATATGTGATTATTCATGAAAAATGCAGACCAAGTTTGTAATCAACAACCCCATCTATCAAGGGACTTCATTCTGTCGGCAACTTAGTTTTTTCTCTGTTTAACCATATAGTTTAAACCAATGATATTGCGTAGCATGGCAGGATCTAGGCCGCATACTAGTCAATTGCCTGTTATGTGGGATTCTGTTGCTTCAAGTTACTTTTGAAACATATGTGTACACAACTACCCAAAACTGATTGGCTGTGCAGTGCTTCCCCTGAAACTTCAATTTGCAGATATCCCATCAATTAAAAGACTCGAGCAATTTAATTAACTTAGTTTTGTTTTGTGATAGCTATGCTATTGGTGGTCTTTCAGGCGGCGAAGAAAAAGATTCATTTTGGCGTGTTGTGGCTCAGTGCACTGCAGCTTTGCCCTATGATAAACCCCGATATGTTATGGTAAATAATGAGTCTATGTTCCATATGTGAAGGACATGCATCAATAGGATTGTTCGAGTGATTCATAACTTTCTACTTATGTTACCCAGCTATGTTGAGACTTCTTAATCTATTCTATATGCATATTATTTTCAGGGTGTTGGATATCCTCTTGATATTGTTGTGTGCAGCGCATTAGGTGCTGACATGTTTGACTGTGTATATCCAACGCGTACGGCTCGTTTTGGAACAGCTCTTGTACCTGAGGTAGGTATTTTAACATTCATGTTGAGGAATAAAATTACGAATTCTCCCTTTCTAAGTATGTGTGTGCGTATGCGTATGACTAAATCGTATACAAGTATGATGAAGAGTGGCATATGCTAGGCTGATGCCGAAAATGGTGATGGCTTCTGATCAAGATGCTAGATGTTGTCGAAATGAACAGAAATACTCCATCTTTGCTCTGGTCTACCCAAAATTTAGTATATGATGTAGGTTTGATTCATTCCTTACAGCAACATACTTAATCAACATAACTCCTTCCAAGCTGCTTCAGTTTATAACTCCATAAGTACCCCAATTTTGCTTGTAACTTTTGGTTGTTGAGTACATCAGGTTTGATCTCCAAAAAAAAGTTTATAGCTCCATTGAGTATGAGCGACTACAAGATCTGCCATCAGTTTTTGGTGACTAGTTTTAGTATAGTAATCGTTATTGTTGAGACCAGAAGAAGAGGATCTGCCAACCAAGTCTTTTAAAGCATTTCTGTGTGTTTTTTGAAAAGATGAACGATTACAGGATCCGCCATCAGTTTTTGGTGACTAGTTTTAGTATAGTAATCGTTATTGTTGAGACCAGAAGAAGAAGAGGATCTGCCAACCAAGTCTTTTAAGGCATTTCTGTGTGTTTTTTGAAAAGATGGAGATGTGAATACTGGTGTAGTTGATAAGCAAAGATGAGGGTTGAGTATAGTTGGTGATTTTCTGCTGCAATCTGATTTCTGTTGATATTTTATTTTATCCTACTTTCTTGACTTAAAACCACGAGGAGATATTATCGATAAGCAAAGATGATGGGTTGAGTATAGTTGGTGATTTTCTGCTGCAATCCGATTTCTGTTGATATTTTATTTTATCCTACTTTCTTGACTTAAAACCACGAGGAGATATTATCAATAGTAAATGTTAATATACATGATAGGTTATCAATTATTGAGAATGAGATTGAACAAAAGTCGTTAAAATGTAACTCCATGTTCATAAGCTTGTACTTACAAGTGACATTTCTTTCTCAATCAAACTTCTTGTCACAGGGGTTGCTTAAATTAAAGCACAAAGTAATGGCCAGTGATATGCGTCCCATCGATCCAGAATGCACCTGTATGGTATGATTCCATATTCTTTGGCAACTGGAAGTGTTAAGAACTTAATGTTTGCATATTTCAGCTCTACCGTCTTATCATTGTAGGTCTGCACGAAGTATACTAGAGCTTATATTCATTCTCTTGTTACAAAAGATGTTATGGGATCTCAGCTCGTATCATATCACAATTTGTCTTACATGATGAGGGTAAAAATCACTTAGCTTAATTACTACTGGTGCCATGATCTTTGGTATTTTATTCTAAATTCTAACTCGTTGAATGCTTTGGGTGGCAGCTTAGCAGGGACCTACACATGTCCATAATTAAAGGATGCTTCCCAGAGTGTGTACTCAAACCATCTGATTTTATTTGAGTGGAGTTTTATATATTTCCCGTGACTGATAGTCTTCTTTATTTTGGTTTTGCAATTCATGCAGGTTTGTTTGTGGCTTTCTTAAGAAGATGGTATTCCTCTTACTCAAATGTGTTTTAGCTGCATCCGGTTTCGTTTTATTTTTTCTTGTCTTTTCTTTTTATTACCGTTCAAATTGATGACTAGATGTGAAACATTGGCAATATCATAACTAGTCAGGGTAGTTCCTTTTAACACGTGGATACACACATGATCACCATTCATCCTTGTGTTGAGACTGTGGACGACTTTTACTCTTTCGTCCTAGAATAACATCATTCTAGTTTTAAGCCCCAGCAGAAGTTGGTTCAAACTTAAGTTCTCGCGCCACCATTTTTGCTTCAAACAAAGCGAACTGTAAGCTTCCTTCCCCTTTGATGTATTATCTGACCCAATTATTTTCTAACTCTTGCAGTTTCCCAAAGGTGATATTCCAGAATGGGTCTGCGATGCTATGGAGGTTGCATGTATCGACATCTCTACTTGCTGTTTTCCGTCCAACGATTAGGTCTACACAAATACAAGTAATACTACCAGTATAAAAACAGAATGTACAACAATTTGGCCTCACAACTGAGGTTCATTTGGTCGACAGAAAGAAGAACATATTCATCAATTAGAATTCACTACACGACAACATCAATTTTGTTCCACAGCTGCAGCTTGAATAGCGCAACTATACACTCCGATTAGAAATTTTGTGAACCCTGAATACATGAGGGCTCTCTAATTTTGTACCTTGTATGTTGTTTAAACCAGGATAGGCTTAGTTAGGGCATGTCTTATATCTTTTTAATCATGCAAGATATTAACTTCTTATATAAAAATAACACTATGATTCGTGATCTTTACTTGAGAAGACCGTTGAGATGGTTACTCACACTAGCTCAAAGTTTTGGGATCATATTTTCATTTACGCCGGTGTCATTTCTATCACCACTTTTGTCATTCTTACTACCACTTTTGTCGTGTTACAAATTATAGCCTGGTTTAAGGCAAATTATACCGATACCACTTTTATTTTGTTGCTGACGAAAGGCAAATTAGATTAAGGCCTAATGGCGCGTTTGAATGGTGGGAACGGGATCTGTTTGGTTGGGGGGAATTGAATCAGTTTTCTAGGAATATTATTCAATTCTCATGTTTGGTAAATAGAATTAGAGATTGATTAGGAATAATTTTCCCCAAAAGTAAGGGAATCTTAAACCCATGGAGGAATATACATAACAAAAATGGGAAAGGATTATGATCCAATAATTTTTTCTGGTTTATTAAACAAATTTTAAAATTACAAGGATTCATTATTCCTGATTTTACCGATAAGAATAATATTCTTGGTCTAGAGAGTGCGTACAAAACGTACTTGACTAAGACAGGGAGGACGGTTAGAGATATTCACCCCCCTGATATGAACTTAGTCGTTAGGGTTAACGAGGAGGAAGTCGTGGCAACACCTTATCAAAAAGGTAATAACATAGAGTCTGTTATAGAACAGAATAACTATACTAACTTAACTCTCCAATCCATAGGAGAGCAATTAAACCGAATTGAAAAGGATAAGTTAAATCTGCCTCAAAGCCCTGCTCAATCGGCCCCGTTCCAAACTTATGGTGCGGAACCTAGAGTAAAACTCTCTAAGCCCGTTTTAACTACTTCAGACTCAGAGTCCGAAGTAATACAAGAAATTTATAAAAGGCTTAAAGCCCTTACAATTGAAGAGCACAAGAGGCCCAATACTATTGCACCTCTTAAAACTCTTACAATTGAAGAAAAAAGCCCAAC
Organism: Papaver bracteatum; assembly: GCA_023529315.1. Classification (NCBI taxonomy): domain Eukaryota; kingdom Viridiplantae; phylum Streptophyta; class Magnoliopsida; order Ranunculales; family Papaveraceae; genus Papaver; species Papaver bracteatum. The sequence goes on along the minus strand of JAJJWX010000269.1, from coordinate 1,377,028 downwards.
TGACATGTCCCCTTTGTCCAAATCACTCGACTCAGATAACCGTGAGACAGACAAAGAACCAACCACTGACGAGTTGGTGACTCAGTTAGAGAATCTAATGGTTGAGGATGAGACTATTCCATCTCAACTCAATCGAATCTCTAATAAGAGGTTTAATTACCAAACAACTAAACCTTATTACCCAAGGCCATCACCTGTTGACTTACTACATGAAGAAGAACTTCATAGTACTCAACAATATGATGGATCCTCCATTTATGAATGGAATCTTGATGGACTTAGTGAATATCAAATTCACAAACTAATCCATCAAATGCTTATGTGCGCTACGGCTTATGCAGCTCATGACAACAACGAAGCTGGAATCAGAAAGCTCCTTGTAAATGGATTTTCTGGTGAGCTAAAGGGATGGTATGATAATTATTTATCTCTTGAAGCAAAAAAGATCATCCAAACAGACACCAAAGTTAATAACAAAAATGAAACTGTTCGTGACATAGTCATCACACTACTTTATACTATTCTTGTCCACTTTACTGGACAGCATAGTATGAATGCAGATAAAATCCAAGAACAGTTAATAAACTTAAAGTGCCCAACTCTATCCCATTTTAAATGGTATAAAGATACTTTTTCTCCAAAATCTTTCAGATGTCCGATGGAAATCATGAATTTTGGAAAGAAAAGTTCTTATCAGGACTCCCTAACGTTTTTGCCGAACGTATTAAAAATCGTTTGAGAAACACTAACAATGGGAGAATCCCCTATGATACCTTAACCTATGGTGATCTCGCGTCAGAGGTTGTCAAAGAAGGCATCTCTTTATGCAGTGATATTAAATTGCAAAAGCAGATCCAAAAAGAATTTTTTTTTTTGGAAAACGTGCTCTTGGAGATTTCTGCGAGCAGATGGGTTTTGATAAAACTACTGATAATTTTCGAAAACGAAAAAAACCTAAAAAATATTTTAAAGAAAAATATTATAAGGAATCCTTTAAAAGGGATAAAGGCAAAAGGTTTTCAAAAGGAAAATTTCCTAAAAGGTCTTCTAAAAAGAAGAAATATCCAGTATGTTGGAAGTGTAAACAAGTGGGTCACTACGCTAATAAGTGTACTCCCCAACAAAAGATCAATAATCTTGATGTTGTTACACGCCTTAAAAGGTCAATTCTAAAATCGGTTATATCCGATTCCGATTCGGAGAAAGAAGACATGTTTGTATCTGTTATTACAGACGACAACTCTTGTAATGAAGTATCTTCATCAACCAATAGTGACAGTTGTGACGGTCAGTTTAACCATTACAAAGCACTATGCAAAATCAATGGTTTATGTGTTTTAACCAAAGAAGAAAAAAAATTCTTCGAGGTCATTGATAAAATCACTGATGCCAATGAAAAGGAAAAATTTCTTACAGAATATTTAAAACAAATAAAAAATCATAAATCTGAAAGAAATATTCAGACTTATGAATATAAAGATATCATGACCCGGATCAATAATCCAATTGCATAGGTTAAAACCTGTGATGCAACTATATCTGATTTAAAATCTGAGTTAAAAGATATACAAGAAGAAATTAAGGGTTTAAAATCCAGAGTATTTATGTTAGAAACCAACCAAGACATTCCTAATAGGGAATTTAACATTGGGGAAATTTCTATACAAAATGACCTTGCTCTAAACTCCCATGTATAATTTCCACCTCTAAATGATACATGTATAAATCTTCTAAATCGGGTTATTACCCATAAATGGTATATCAAGGTCACCTTAATAGTCAACAACGAATTTACCCTTGACACCATTGCTATGGTTGACTCCGGTGCAGATTTAAACTGTATCGATGAAGGACTAGTTCCTTCAAAGTATTTTTCTAAAACAACAGAGATTTTAAACACAGCTGATAACTCAAGTTTAAATGTCAGATTTAAGTTAGAAGACGCTGTGATTTGTAACAAAAAAACTTGTTTTAGAATACCTTTTATTATGGTTAAAAACCTTTCTCACAAAATTATTTTGGGAAATCCTTTTCTTCATATGCTTTATCCAATTATTAAAGTAGATGAAAAAGGAATTCTTAGTAAAATTTCTAATACCGAAATTTTATTTAAGTTTATAACGATTCCACAGTATAAAGAAATTGATACAACTATGAATCGATTAAAAAATAAAGAAGCCTTTATCAATTCTTTAACTGAAGAAATAAATTTCAAAAAAATTACTGAAGCTTTAAAAAATCCCAAGCTTCAAGAAAAAATAAAACTTTTTCAAAAAGAAATTGAGTCAGAAATCTGTGCTGACATCCCAAATGCCTTTTGGGAAAGAAAGAAGCATATTGTTTCTCTTCCATATGAGCCAGACTTTAAGGAATCTCAAATTCCTACTAAAGCCTGGCATATAGCCATGAACCCAGAATATTTGGAGTTATGCAAGAAAGAGATTCAATATCTTCTAAGTAAAATATTAATTCGCAAGTCTCATAGTCCTTGGAGCTGTTCAGTTTTTTATGTCAATAATGCCGTTGAACAAGAAATGGGAGTACCTAGACTTGTAATTAATTATAAACCCTTAAACAAGGCTTTAAAATGGATTAGGTATCCTATCCCTAACAAAAAGGATTTGTTAAACCGCTTATATGAAGCTAATATCAAGTCAAAATTCGACATGAAATCTGGCTATTGGCAAATTCAAATTGCCGAGACAGATAGATATAAGACTGCATTTACAGTCCCTTTCGACCATTACGAATGTAATGTGATGCCTTTTGGACTAAAAAATGCTCCCTCTGAATATCAGAGAATAATGAATGAAATATTCAATCCTCATTGTCTACATAGATGATGTCTTGGTTTATATCCAGAATATTGAACAACATTTTAAACATCTTCGGATATTTATTAATGTTGTAAAAAAGGAAGGCTTAGTTGTCTCGGCCAAGAAAGTTAAACTTTTCCAAAAAGAGATTCGATTTCTCGGGCATAATATTGCTAATGGATCGATTCCTATTGATCAATCTATTACTTTTGGGGAAAAATTCCCTGATGAAATAAAAGATAAAAATCTGTTACATCGATTTTTAGGTTGTCTGAATTATATTTTAGAATTCTATGAAAAGGTTGCTTTTACAGCAAAACCTTTGTATGAAAGACTGAGGAAAAATCCTCCTGCAAGTACTATTGAGCACACTCGAGCAGTCCAACAAATAAAAAAACAAATCAAGGAAATTCCTTGTCTTGCTTTATCCAACCCCAAAGCATTTAAAATAGTTGAAACTGATGCTTCAGACATTGGATACGGTGGGATTCTGAAACATAAAGTTAATAATAAAGAGCAATTAGTCAGGTTTACGTCCCATTCATGGTGTGGCCCTGAAGTGAATTACTCTACTGTCAAGAAAGAAATTCTTGCTATTGTACTAACAGTACAAAAATTCGAATCTGATTTAATAAATCAAAAGTTTCTTATCCGAGTAGATTGAAAATCTGCTAAAGAAATTTTACTTAAAGATGTTAAGAACATAGCCTCTAAGAAAGTTTTTGCAAGATGGCAAGCTATTATGTCTGTATTTGACTTTGATATTGAGTTTATTCCAGGAGAATCTAATTCTTTACCAGATTTTCTAACTCGAGAATTTTTGCAGGGTTCAAATGTCAAAGAAACCCGATAAGGGGAAGGCCCCTAAAGAGGTTAAACCTCGAAAAATGGAAGTAACCACATCGTTTAAAACGATAGCCCTTATGGATGTCAATATTGTTAAACAACAAAAGCTTGATAGCACTCCTAAAGAGGAGAAATTGAGAGCTGATGCTTATCGTTTAGCGTCAAAAGTTTCTCACCCAGGAGAATATATTTACCCATATATTCCCATTTCTTTCAAGTGGATAATCCCCGTCGACAGAAAATATGCTAGTCTCCATCCTAATGAGGTTGTGGCATTTTACTTTAAAAATAATGCCGATCCTTTTAATTTTCCAAAGGATTTTCAATACTATCAAGATATTCTTGTAGCAACCCATTCAGTGGAATTTGACACTGCTGAATGATCTGGTGCTGATATTTCTTATAGCAAATCCATAATCCACGGGGTTATTAGGCAAGAATAATGGACAAGTGATCTGTTCAAAACTCATGAAATTAACAGACCATTTCGAAATCAGAATGTTATGTTAAAATTTAATTACTTTGATTATATCAACGCATGGGAACATGAATTTTATTATGAAAATAGGCAAAGAAATTTCTCTTGGTGGATTCAATTCTCCAAGAACTTCGTTCTTAATAAGGCAGAAAATATCCCAAATTGGTTTATCGCATGGTTCTCTCATGTTGGGTTATATCCTATAACCTTGCCTCATAAGGTGAGAAATGTTTACGACGATTTTGTCGTGATGAACCCTACTTTGTTAAACCAATCCTTATGGTTTACTGTACTTTATCAAGTACCCTAGATAATGCGTTGGGAGCCAGTTATCTCTCAGCGAAATTTAACAAAATTAGATCAACCCTTTAAACCAATTCCTTATCTAGGAAGAAAAATATTAATTAAATGGTGGCAGAAGTTTATCTTCTTTGAGAACTCTGTCTTTTCAGTTAAGGATCTTATATACCTAGAACCCACACTACACCATATCCTGCATTTTGCAACATATCAGTTTCGGGGGTGTGCGACGGATATTGGCGTTGTACAATGGTGCAACGCCAATATCCGTTGCACACCCGAAAATACGTTGCACAAAATAAGTTATATTGATTTAATTAAATGGAATTAATGGAGAAACGTCTTGAAATGTGCAAAAACATTGGACATAAATGACATTTATGTAATATCAAATATTTCCATGGGCTTTTAGTAGTATATTTTTTAAATCTCAGATTTTCTTATTTTTAGAGATCTCTCGTATTTTCTCAAGTATTTATTTTTTATTCTCCTTTTTTCTCTCTCTCATTTTCGGAGAGCTCTTCCGAGAAAAACCGAGACCTCTCTTTCTGTTCTCTCTCAAAATCAAAACCTTCTCCCAAAATCTAACCCGGAGATCTGTTTGGCTTTCACTAACGAAATCAAAATCTCTATTTCAGTAATCAAAACCCAGAAATCTCGATCTATTTTCTAAAATCTTAAAAAAAATCTAAACCTAGAAAACCAATTTTGTTCCTGAAAATCCAAAATCAATCCATTTGATAGTTAATTTCTTTGTTGATTATCATTATCATCATGTATAAACCATTATCTACTAGTACTGATGTTTAATTTTGATTTTGTTGGTTATCTTTTGATCTATTGTTTGACCTAAGTCTGTGAAGTTGGAGTCTTACTGCATGTATAGGTTTTGGTGTTCTTTTTTTTTTTTTGCAATAGGCAATTTTAAACCATTGGGTGTATTTAGATTTCAATCTAATTTGTTTATTGAAGTTGTTTTAGTGTTTTGAAGTTAGGGGTTTTACCTTGGAAAGTCTTGATTTCAGTTTTCTAATGATTTTGGTTGTTTTAATGTGTTTAGATAATGTTTTTGAGTAATATGCGGTATTCATAATTCGTCTGCCAATTTTAGTGCATTTTGTTTTGTTTATACATATTTCAATGGTGCTAACCCTCATAGTTTCACAATGTAAGTGAGCCAAGTTTTGTGTATTCTAAGACACCATCTTTAAGAATTGAGGAAACTTAATAATTTATTTATTTATCTTACAGCAAAACCACCATCTGCAGAAACTCCGGATGCAGATAATTCGTTGCGTGGAATCAAAAAGAGGTTTCCTGGAGTAATTAAACAGAAGCTTACTAAAGTTGCCAGATTAGTGGTACTGGAAAATTACCAAGAGTTCTTATAGTTTTACTTAACACTTGTATGTTTCCTTCTCTAAAGATTGGTCTCATTTGTTTCCTTACTGTTATATTTTAATTCTCATCTATGCTTTCACTGCCTTGAAGAAAAATTAAGCTAGTTTTTCTGGCAACTGCAGCAGTCAAGCCAAGGAAAAATATCAGAGGAACCACTTAATCGCCTTATGGGTACTGTTGGTCACTTGATGCAGTTAAAATCGTTGAAGGTAGTGTCATGGATTGGTCATTTTTTTATTTGTAGTAGAGATTATTCTCTCTTAGTGCATTAAAATTGTTATTTCTCTTTTATTATGTTGTGTCAGTTAAATAAAACGAACAATTTTTTATCTTTATGTGATAGAGAAATTTGAAAGAGATGGTTGATTCGGGATTTTCTGCAAAACAAGAAAAGGATGACAAATTCCAACAAATAAAGAAAAAATTAAATGAAATGATTAGAACTCATGCATCTCCTTCAAGGTAAAGAACTCTTTTTTTTCCAAATTATATTTATTTAATAATATGTTTAATCTTGGATCTTGTTGTTGAACCATGTACTGATTGCATATGATATACACCGTTTCTTTTCCAGAACCTGATAACACTAAAAAAATAAAAAAAAATCCAATTTTCAATTTATACTCGAAGGCATTGTACTGTTCTATTGTGAAAAAGTGTTTCTATGTTCCAACGCAGTGCCTTGTTTTGTTGTTCTTGCTTTGTGACTCCTCCCTTGTGGTGCTTACTTTTTGTCTTGTTGACCATGCTTCTAAAATTTGCTCATGCTGTATTTGTTTTCACAGGTGTTTGGCCAACTTGATGAAACCTTTGAAGATTTTAGGGAAGGAATGGATTCCAAGGAGAAGGGGTTAATTAAAAAAACAATAGTATGGATCATGCCTTGTAGGATAAGATATACGAGCTTTATGATTTTTATGTTGATGGAATAATTCTGATATATCCTTGTTTCTTCCTAATTACTGAGTTGGTACTCTATATGGGACATGTGTTTTTGGTACTCACATTTGTTGCTTCCAGGGGATGGATGCATACAAAGGACCACAAATCAAAAAGCTATATGTGGAGGTAAAGGTCACATATAGATTAGTACACTCATGGAAGAATTAAATCTTGTAAAGGACAAAACTAAAGGAATAGACTACGCTGACTAGTATCATTTTCATCCTTCAAATTAGTCACACCTTACTGCTAATAAGTATTGATGATTGGTTAAAAGAATTAACGGCTAGAATCCCTAAAGAGGACATGACAAGAGTTATCGATCTTCTTCAAGAAAAATCCAAGACTTCTAGCAGTTCTGCGGAAGAAGATAAAGATGAAGATATCCTTATGGATGAGGATGATCTCATCGAGGAATTCCAAAACCCTTATGAATAGTATTCCCTTGTTTTGAAAATTATCTCATGTATCGGACAAGGACATAAGGATCTTCGATAATCCATTTTGGTAGTCCCAGAATCGAATTCAGTGGGAATCTTATCGTCAACAAATTTGGTTGGTGGACCACATAAAGCATGGAATCTACTTTTGTCATTTACTGACGGCTATCCGCACATGAGGTTTTTGTCTTGTAGTGGCGGCGGACCGAACACGTATATTTGTCTCTTTCTGTTAGTGGGCGGTTTTTCTTTATCTTGTTACCGCACACCTATCCCTATGGGACCCTCTTAGGAATCTTTTCCTAGTTTAAGTACTCTTGTATTCTAAGAGAATGGATCATCGAATTTTTTTCGCAATCTTCTCTCTTCTCTGCAACTATCTTTGTATCTATTTCTTGAATCAATAAAAGTTTATCTTTTCGTTTGTTTATTCTTCATCTTCAACTTGTATATATTCCTCCATTAAAGCTTAAAGCTTCCACACGATCCTGCCTATTTTACTGTAGAAAAATCAATATTTATTGTTCATCCATAAAATAGGTTTTGAGGCAGATTTAACTTATCCTTTTCAATTCGGTTTAATTGCTCTCCTATGGATTGGAGAGTTAAGTTAGTATAGTTATTCTATTCTATAACAGACTCTATGTTATTACCTTTCCGATAAGGTGTTGCCACGACTTCCTCCTCGTTAACCCTAACGACTAAGTTCATATCAGGGGGGAGAATATCTCTAACCGTCCTCCCTGTCTTAGTCAAGTACGTTTTGTACGCACTCTCTAGACCAAGAATATTATTCTTGTCGGTAAAATTAGGAATAATGAATCCTTATAATTTTAAAAATTGTTTAATAAACCAGAAAAAATTATATTTTATTGGATCATAATCCTTTCGATTTTTATTATGTATATTTTAAACCTATCATAACAAGTGGTTTTTAAATGTTGATTTCTGTTTATAAACCATTTTCTGATTAAATCATTTTCTTCAGAATAAAATAATTCTTTATGAGGATCATCAAAAGGGAATTCATCCTCTTGCTTTGTCAAGAAAAAGATTCCTCTATCAGAATATCCCATATCAGAATGAGTTGGGGATGAAGGATTTTTAACCTTATAAACAGGATGACAAACTTCATCTTTGGTGAGTCTTATTCCTATTACAGATTCCTTTTCAAAGGCGGTAGAAGGAACTGAAGATGTGGAAAATCTTCCAGGATTATTATCCTTTAACCCAGTAATTCTATATTTAGAAAATCTTAATTCAACATCTCCGTCGGGATGCTCAATAATTTCTTCTAAAGTTTTATTTTCAGCTTTTATAGGCTCATTAGCTTGTTCTAACACTCACTGTTTTGGAAAATTTATTTCGTTCCAAGAAATGGTCTTAGGAATAATAGTATTACTTTTAGCAATATTAGTTATAAACAAAGTGGTTTCTCCCTTTTCGTTGAGATTTGGAATTTTACGAATATTAGGAACACTTGAGTTCATAACTTTATAGTATATTCTATAAATTAGAATTACATTTTGTGAACCGGGCATCATGTCGTACCCTTCAGATTTTATGTCTAGAGATAAGACATGTTTGATGTGTGGATCTGATAACGACAACGTGTAATTTGGGTAACACGAGAAGTATATCGGTCCATCACACAAACTTGATTCAATAACTCCCAGAAGAGAATCATGGAATCGTCTATGTCTTTTGTCTCTAAGACAAATTAGGGCTGAGGTATTTAAACCTAATCTAGTAGTTGGTTTCAAGGCTACTTGAACCATTCCTAGATGTAAAAATTTATATTTTAATTTATGAAATTTAATTAACTTGTCAGATAATAATTGAAAAGAGCCGTAACCTGGGAAAATAGGTAAAGCTTCTTCAATTGTTTGGATGATATAATCCGATGCAAATAGAAAATTTGATTTATAAATCTCATTTTGTTTTGATTTTAGGAAATTCCAATTACATAAATCATTTTCTAAATTTTCATTTATTACTAATTCTTTATTTCTTTTAGAAATTGCATGCTCTGTGGATCGAGAAGAACTATTTCTTCTCAAGGCTCTAATTAGTTCATTCATAATCAGACTCTCATTGACAGTCAATGACTTTTACCGACTCACGTATTCATGCCTCACAGGGTCTCACCGTCAGGAATCGAACGCGACTAACGTCTCAAAGAATAAAATAGATAAATGAAGAAATTATACCTTGATTAGGGCTGGCTCTTGCTTTGTCCACCATATGTAGCACTCCTTGATTAGGCTCTGATACCAAACTTATAGTGCGGAACCTAGAGTAAAACTCGCTAAGCCCGTTTTAACTACTTCAGACTCAGAGTCCGAAGTAATACAAGAAATTTATAAAAGGCTTAAAGCCCTTACATTTGAAGAGCACAAGAGGCCCAATACTATTGCACCTCTTAAAACTCTTACAATTGAAGAAAAAAGGCCAACTGACGTGGCCCCTTTGTCCAAATCACTCGAATCAGATAACAGTGAGACAGACAAAGAACCAACCACTGACGAGTTGGTGACTCAATTAGAGAATCTAACGGTTGAGGATGAGACTATTCCATCTCAACTCAATCGAATCTCTAATAAGAGGTTTAATTACCAAACAATTAAACCTTATTGCCCAAGGCCATCACCTGTTGACTTACTACATGAAGAAGAACTTCATAGTACTCAACAATATGATGGATCCTCCATTTATGAATGAAATCTTGATGGACTTAGTGAATATCAAATTCACAAACTAATCCATCAAATGCTTAAGTGCGCTACGGCTTATGCAGCCCATGACAACAACGAAGCTGCAATCGGAAAGCTCATTTTAAGTGGATTTTCTGGTCAGCTAAAGGGATGGTATGATATTTATCTCTTGAAGCAAAAAAGACCATCCAAACAGCCACCAAAGTTAATAACAAAAATGAAACTGTTCTTGACATAGTCAGCACACTACTTTATACTATTCTTGTCCACTTTACAGGACAACATAGTATGAATGTAGATAAAATCCAAGAATAGTTAATAAACTTAAAGTGCCCAACTCTATCCCATTTTAAATGGTATAAAGATACGTTTTTCTCCAAAATCTTTCAGATGTCCGATGGAAATCATGAATTTTGGAAAGAAAAGTTCTTATCAGGACTCCCTAACTTTTTTGCCGAACGTATTAAAAATCGTTTGAGAAACACTAACAATGGGAGAATCCCCTATGATACCTTAACCTATGGTGATCTCGCGTCAGAGGTTGTCAAAGAAGGCATCTCTTTATGCAGTGATATTAAACTGCAAAAGCAGATCCAAAAAGAAATTTTTTCTGGAAAACGTGCTCTTGGAGATTTCTGCGAGCAGATGGGTTTTGATAAAACTACTGATAATTTTCGAAAACGAAGAAAACCTAAAAAAATATTTTAAAGAAAAATATTATAAGGAATCCTTTAAAAGGGATAAAGTCAAAAGGTTTTCAAGGAAAATTTCCTAAAAGGTCTTCTAAAAAGATACGAAATTGATGACTTTTTCATCCGTAAAATAGGTTCTTGGTACTCAAATGTGTTTTAGCTGCATCCGGTTTCATTTTACTTTTTCTTGTCTTTTCTTTTTATTACCGTTCAAATTGATGACTAGATGTGAAACATTGGCAATATCATAACTAGTCAGGGTAGTTCCTTTTAACACGTGGATACACACATGATTACCATTCATCCTTGTGTTGAGACTGTGGACGACTTTTACTCTTTCGTCCTAGAATAACATCATTCTAGTTTTAAGCCCCAGCAGAAGTTGGTTCAAATTTAAGTTCTCGCGCCACCATTTTTGCTTCAAACAAAGCGAACTGTAAGCTTCCTCCCCTTTTGATGTATTATCTGACCCAATTATTTTCTAACTCTTGCAGTTTCCCAAAGGTGATATTCCAGAATGGGTCTGTGATGCTATGGAGGTTGCATGTATCGACATCTCTACTTGTTGTTTTCCGTCCAACGATTAGGTCTACACAAATACAAGTAATACTACCAGTATAAAAACAAAATGTACAACAATTTGGCCTCACAACTAAGGTTCATTTGGTCGACAGAAAGAAGAACATATTCATCAATTAGAATTCACTACACGACAGCATCAATTTTGTTCCACAGCTGCAGCTTGAATAGCACAACTATACACTCCGATTAGAAATTTTGTGAACCCTGAATACATGAGGGCTCTCTAATTTTGTACCTTGTATGTTGTTTAAACCAGGATAGGCTTAGTTAGGGCATGTCTTATATCTTTTTAATCATGCAAGATATTAACTTCTTATATAAAAATAACACTATGATTCCTGATCTTTACTTGAGAAGACCGTTGATATGGTTACTCACACTAGCTCAAAGTTTTGGGATCATATTTTCATTTACGCCGGTGTCATTTCTATCACCACTTTTGTCATTCTTACTAACACTTTTGTCGTGTTACAAATTATAGCCTGGTTTAAGGCAAATTATACCGATGCCACTTTTATTTTGTTGCTGACGAAAGGCAAATTAGATTAAGGCCTAATGGCGCGTTTGAATGGTGGGAACAGGATTCTATTCCCAGAATCCTACTCCCTAGATGGCCTGTTTGGTTGGGGGAATTGAATCAGTTTTCTAGGAATATTATTCAATTCTCATGTTTGGTAAATAGGATTAGAGATAGATTAGGAATAATTTTCCCCAAAAATAAAGGAATCCTAAACCCATGGAGGAATATGATTCATGGGAATAAAATTTCCTTCATGCCAACCAAACATGCTAAAAGAGTAAAGAGTGGGAATCCCAAATCCGCCACTTCCCAGTGGGTTTTGAATTCCGACAGAGCCGGGCCTGAGGTAGGGCGAGTGGTGCGGTCGCCCTAGGCCCATTTCTGTCTAAGCATTTCGCCTTGCCAATTAAGGCCCTTTTTGCCTAAGCCCATCCAGGGCCTTTTTCAAATAGGAAAAAAAGTACTGGCAGGATTCGAAATCCGAAGAATCTCCCACTTAGTATTCATTGAACTCAATTGTTCACCAAACAAGTAGGCTAGTTACTCATTCATTGTATATAAGCTGTATAAAAAAATTCATAGATTCTTTATCATACGCATACTATTTTTACTTATATCCGATTAGTTTTACTTTTTGTTAGCACATTTACGTTAGTTTTACTCTCTTTTTAGCATACATTTACAAAAAAATGACGCTTAAAAAACGAAATGTATGACGATTACAGCACAATATTTGAATATACCAACAAAAATTTTGTTTATTGTGATATTTTGGGTGAAAAAATATTAACCGCATAAAAGGCCCTATGGACAAGTTCGCACAAGGCCCTTTAATCTCAGGATCGGCTCTGAATTCCGGTACTTTTTGAGAATCCTAATTGCTCTGTATTCCTATTTACCAAACATAGGAATGAAATTGTATTTCCAGAAAATTGATTCCATTTCACCAAACCAAACACGCTAAAGGTCAAAACTGATTCCATTTCCCCAACCAAACACGCTAAAGGTCATCGAAGAGATGAAAAGAGAGAAACACAAAGAATAGAGTTAGTTGAAGGCCATCGAAGAGATGAAAAGGCCAACAACAGCTTCACAGTTACAGATTAAGGTACTCAGAGAGTAAGTAACCCACAATCAGTTGTTGCCAACAACATCTCTGTTGTACTCGAGGAGTAAACTTCGAAGTTCAAATGACTTTGTATGAATAAACCAATTGAGCAGAGTACATTTAACTGAATTTACAATATGATCGAAGTTCTTTGATAATTCTTAGAAGCAGTTGCATTCCCTCGAATACCAAATAGCAAATGCAAGATTGTGCTTGTCGATGTTTGCGAAAACCCATTGAAAACCAACGCTATCTAGAAAATAATGCCGAAGTTGTAAAAATAAGTAGCTCTGAGTTTCCTGTTCTGCATTTACAGAAAAGACGCACTATTTTCGACTATTCTGTGCTTCCCAGCTCTGAGCAGGAAATCTAAAGTAGGTGCACGTGCACCATTGTGGCAAAGTGTCCACACCGGAAAGAAGAAAAAAAAAACTTCTAGAGAGGTGCACCATTGTGGTTTTTATGCAATCAAGAGAAAAGTTAATTATCTGTTGATTCAAGTAAAAAATGCAAATATCCAATAAAATATCAAGCACCACTTTGTTACAGAATTCACAGAATCAGCAAATTGAAACATCTTTCCTTTTAATCATCAAGAAGTGAGGATGTAAACACACTACTACATAAAGAGATTGGAGTGATCCATTAAACACCAGCATATTCAGCTTTAAAACTAGAGAGATTTCCAACATGTAACAGATCAGAGATTGAACAATGGCAAAGAACTAAGCAAGCTTTCCATTAATGGCAAACATTTCCTCAATAATTTACAATATCATCAGTGAAAAGAATTTCTTTTAGAAGGAAAAAGAATCAACGCAGTGAAAAGAGGGAAACTTATCGGAGCACAAATTTGTCTGATACCGCATACCTGCCATATAAAAAGTACTCTCGTTTGCATCATTCATGATTCATCTCACTGGAAAAATACGCATCTGGGGCTTCCTTAGATCATGAGTTGAAGTACATAATCCTTGTCAGATTTATAAGAAGAGGTTACTGCTCATTACCACTAGTGAGATTGTTAAGGCGGCCATTAAATTCAAAGTTGTATACATGGCCCATTTTTTTCCGTTTTGTCTCCAAATATCTCTGGTTATCCTTTGTGATTGGGGTCAACAACGGAACTCTACCCACAACTGACAAACCATAACCTTTGAGCCCAACATACTTCGTTGGATTATTCGTCATCAACTTCATTGAGTGTACACCAACATCTCGTAATATCTGCAAATAATTAAAGGTATAAATGCAAATGCCTTAATCTTATTCTCGACCAGAGCTAGAGCTATGGTTTCTTTAATATCTTGCAAAGCAAATGAAGTGTCGGAAGATATTTCTCTCTATTGCAAAAAGAAGGAAAGAAAGACTGACGCTTTCATGTAACGATAATTCATTAACATGTTGGGAATAAATTTTTAAGTAGATGCTTTTGTGAAATATCATTTAGGCCTTGCTGTGAAGTATGATATTTCACATCAAATTTCTCAATGCCTTTAATTTCCCAATTTATTTTTAGAAACGTTTTGCTTATTCGATCACTTTCTAGATGTCAGATTTTGTGCCTCCTCCAAATTTGTATCAAGATAATAATGCCTATTCCATGTTTCCCTCTTTTCACTTCGCTTTTTATTTTTTTCAAATATTGTCATATATAATTTCTCGCGAACTTAGCAAGCCTAATCAAAGTTTGAACAAAACAAGTACCTGAGCGCCAATGCCGTATTCTCGTGAATCAACAGGTAATCCAAGCTCCTCATTTGCCTCTACTGTGTCCCGGCCATCATCCTGCAAGTTGTACGCACGAAGCTTGTGGCCAAGACCAATTCCCCTTCCTTCGTGCCCACGGAGATACACCAACACACCCTTTCCAGCTGCCTCAATTTGTTTCATTGCAAGTGCAAGCTGATCCCCACAGTCACACCTTGCCGACCCGAATATGTCTCCTGTAAGGCACTCGGAGTGTACCCTTACAAGAATGTTTTCACCATCCCCGATATCACCCTGTTTACAACACAGATACATTCAACATTTCGTAACAGCTTCATCTAAATTTCCAAGTCATGCTAGATGACAACTGACAACTTAATTGACATATTGACATGACATGCATTTCTAGAAGTTTGACAACACATGGGTAACAACATCAGGATCTATGGAGTACAGTTTTGTTGTCTAACGTGACACATCAGGATGGGTCACTAAATTATATTGGTTGGTAGCTAGAATGTAACAATTTCAGTTTGTATCATTATGCTCGATGTAGCTCATGTGAACTTAGAGAATAGAATGAAGTGTCTCGGTCTAAATGTACGATCTCCCATTAACTAGAGAGAAGATCATTATGCTCGATGTAGCTCATGTGAACTTAGAGAATGGAATGAAGTGTCTCGGTCTAAATGTACGATCTCCCATTAACTAGAGAGAAGATCAGATTGTTGTTACTCAACAACACATTGATTTTACCAGGAGGACACTATTTACCTTTCTCAATGTGTCACAACCACAATTTCAATACAAACATGTGGATCAAGGCTCATTCTTGGGCCAACTTACTTGCTTATAATATTTCAACTATCCTGATATATTTGTTTCTTTCAGAGGGAAAACAAAGTTCCATTTCAAGTGGATAAACAATAGAACCTTCACAGACAAGAACATATAATAATAAGGATATGTGACTCCTCCTACCATTATATTTAGTTTCATTGTGATGGAAAAAAACCAATTAAACAGAAAATACAAATAAATAAAAGCGCTAAAGCAGAGTTCTCAAATTCAAGAATTTCGCTTACTTTCACCATGGCTATATGCTCAATTCCATCTAGCATTGACTTGTAACAGTAGGCCTCGAAAGGTCCCCACATGGTGGGTATACGTGCCACAGAGGACCGCTCAACCAGTTTATCTGACTTCCTTCTATATCTATAAAATTTCACAAGAATATAAATCTGAGCAAAACTGGTTTAGGAATCAAATTGGAAGATTAAAGACACTTGCCAAATGCCTACAAGAATGACCACAAATACCACCAACATTCCAAGAGTGATCAATCAAAATATATGAGACTGTTTACCTGATTAAATCAGCAATCGATATAATTTTCAAGTTCTCTCGCTGGGAAAATTCACGAAGCTTTGGCAATCTTGCCATGGAACCATCATCATCAACGATCTCACAGAGAACCGCAACAGGGTCAAACCCGGCCAAGACTGCAAGATCAACAGATGCTTCAGTATGCCCTGCTCTTTTGAGAACACCTCCATCCCTATACCTCAAAGGGAAAATATGTCCTGGACGGTTCAGATCTTCGGGTTTAGAATCTCTTGATGCAAGAGTCAAGATTGTCTTTGCCCTATCTTGGGCGGACACTCCCGTGGTTGTACCATGTTTTGCATCCTAACAAAACCCATCCTAGTCAATATGCGACTGAAAGATAATAATTTTAGATGAATGGAAGATTAAATACGTAAACAATTGAAGCAAGAAAAGTCACAACAAAAGGATATAAAAATGCAACTCAAATTTTGGGTGATTCACCCAAATCAAGGATTAAATCTAGGATCATGTTTGCAGAGACTGCTATGGCTTGGAATATACATGACAATTAAAGGTTGAAGGGTTTCTCCCTTTCTTGCACTACATTTTGCAAGGACCAAGGAGAAGACAGCCCATAGCTTGTATATGAATTGTAGAGGACTCAACATTAACAAATTACTTTTAGTTGTATTAAGAAGGAAAATAACATACCACTGTTACTGTGAATGCCGTACAAAGCTTCTCCTCATTCTCCTTTGTCTGAACCATTAAAGGAAGCTGCAACCTATCCAAGTATTCTCCTTGCATGCTGACACACACAATTCCAGTTCCATGCTTTACAATAAACGCCATAGCTTCAGGAGTTGCTAATTCTGCTGCCATTATTAGATCTCCTTCATTTTCTCTGTCTTCGTCATCCACAACAATAACCATCTGCAATATAGAGGAAGACTTGAATTAAACAACAGACAGCTTGATCATGCCACATCATACCCAGTTTCGAGCTATGGATACAACTTTTCACTAATTTTGGATAAGAGTAAGAGAGAGAGAGAGGGCCAAGGAGAGAACAAACCTTGCCTTGACGAATATCTTCAATGGCCTCATCAACTGAAGCGAATCCACCCGTTGGCGTATCCCAATCGGGCTCATCCTTGTCCATAAAGAAATCATCAGTTGTAGGAATCATATCTGCTGCCAGTGTCTCAAATGCACTTGATAATTTAGCCTGTTCATCCCCAGAAACAACTGCAGCTCTAAGTCTACTGCCACCTTCGCGTGAATTACTCAGTCTAATCATGGAAAAATTGGAAGTGTTCGCATTTGCTCCAACCAAGTTATCACATCTTAGACCATTGAACCAGTTAAAATATTTCCTCCCTCTTCATAACAAAAAGAAGGTAGTCAGATCAGTCCGCACGTTATCAATTAAAACATCCATAAAAATCTACAAATATATTGCTGCCCGAGTGCTCTTCATAAGTAAACACACCAAAACAACATGTGGGAAATCAGAACCAGTATTAGGCACATAGCTAGATTATACTCCATCAATTTCACAATGAAAAGGCAACTATATAAGCTAGTTGCAATCTCTTATGGAACTAATGAAATTGAAACTTACGATTTTTCCATATACAAATTCTAATACAAAATATGGGCGTTTCAAAATGAAACCTAACAGAATTTTACATACTCTTACCCAAATAAATCAAACCCATAGATGAAGACACTAAATTAAATTAGAGAGACCCAGATAGATTAATGAAGAGCAAGTAAATCCTATAAAAACTCAGAAAAAAAAATCCATAATTCAGATCCAGAGACAGAGAGGGAGATTACTGTGAATGGGAGGGAGTAGTAATCATAGAGCAAGAAGGGTTGATAGACGCCATCTTTAATCAAAAAAAGCTATCTAAATTGGAAATAATCTATTCTTTGTTAATTGGGGGAATTTTCCTACTTATGAAGCTGGGAAATAGAAGAGAGAAAACGAGGAAAGGTGAATGAAGACGAGACTGGGGGTTATTATGACTACTGGTTTGGTATTTATATTGGATGGCTGAATGGATACATTCAAAGAGCTTGAAACTTTTTAATCGTCCACCACCACCACCCACCAAGAAATTACAGAGATTTTTGCTGAAAGAAATAATATTAGAATATCCTTATTAATACTGTATTTCTAGACAGATCACTGGGTCCCACTAAATCTGATCTAACGGTATTTAACGCTATCATCTCACGGCCAGTCCATAATATATATTTGTGATTTCTTAACGGTGGGTTTGTTCGAAGAATTCATTGTTTCCAGGAATTTATAATTCCATGGGATTATAAATTCTGGGATTCATGTAAATTCCTTGTGTGTTTGGTAACTCAATTAAAATTCCTATGATTTATAGAGTTTTCTTGTATTAAAGTCTTTGTATTGTTTGACATTACCCACAAATCTTAAAATTGCACATATATGGGATTTAGAGTTTAAAAAAATGGGTCCATAAATCCCTTGATAAGTTTCCCAGCAATCTTAGGGGGGAGGGGTCGGACTTCATATGGAGGATTTGCTGGAAAACCGAATCCCGTAGGAAACGTGATTCCAAGGATTCGGGCAACCAAACATACAGAGGGAAACATAATTCTACCAAATCCCCTGGACCTTTAAAATTCTACATCCAAACCCACCATAAGCTCACTCTCGAGTCTTGTGCTAAAATGGAGTCCTAGCTATTTTAGGTGAGGTAAAAGTGTGGATTGTAACATTTAAATACTTCTGAGTTGGAGTCATCACACTTTTTCCGACGCATTGTCTAAGGTTTCGGTGAAGAGCGTTTGGAATTTAAACGAGAGAGCAATTTGATTAACGCTGCGATAGTCAACAAAAACACTTGGATTCTCGGTAATTGTGAACTGGATTCGCGTCAAGAAAAATATGCAAAGGAGAAAGAGAAGCATAACTGATTTATTAGGCTTCAATCCAAAGAAAAGCAATATCAGTTGGAAGTTGAGAACTTGTCCACATAGCTTGGACTTTGTGTAAAAAAGCATAATCTGCTAGAGTGTGAGCTACAATGTTAGCAGATTCCGGGATATACTTGATAGAGCTTGAGATAAAACCTGCTAGCAGATGGTTGGTGTCATCCCTGAGGTTCCAGATCTTCCATGGAGCTCGATATCTAGCATCAGATAAGCACTTCACCACTACCTGGCAGTCTCCTTCAATCAAGATATGCTGCAAATTAAGACATGTTGCCAGTTTAGCAGCAAGGAGGAATCCGTCTGCTTCTGCAAAGACAGAACTGTCACAAATACCCATTTTCATTCCAATCCCACAGCAATTATTCAAGTGATCTCTTGCAATAGCAGCGCAAGTGTATGACCCATTTTTCCAGGTGGCATTGACATTGATTTTTATGACAGGTTGCAAAGGAGCGTTCAAAACTGTGGTGATGGCTGGAGCTATAGGCTGTTGTTGGGGAGGAATTTCAGTTTCACTTTCAATGTGATTGTTGTAGTAAAGGTTGAACCAGTAAAAGGCAAGTCGGAGAATTCCTTGCACATTGGTATTTTTGTTCTCAAAAACTTTCTGGTTCCTTGCCTTCCATAAAGCCCAACAGATAGCTGCTCCCAGAGAGAAAGAGTAATTGTCATCGTCACATTGAATCCAGGAGAGAATTAAGGAGGATATTGTGATCTCGGTGTTGCCTTGCAGTCGGAGACCTAGTGGAGAAGCGAACCAAGTGGCTTGTGCCCAGTCACATTGGAGGAAAAGGTGGTCAACAGTCTCAGTACTTTGGTTGCAAATAACACACTCGGTAGAGACTCTCTTTATATGTCTTCCTATTTTTTCCGCCACACCAATACCATTATGAAGAACTCTCCAAATGAACATTTTTATTTTAGGTGCCACTGTGTCCATTTTCCAAAGTTTCTTCCAAGGAAAGTTGTTTTCACCTGAACTAGAAGATTTCCCTTGCTGCTCCATCAAAAGCTTTTGGAAGGATTGGCTTGTGAAATCTCCATGTGGTGTTAGTCTCCAAATTAACTTGTCTTCAGCATATGTATTAATTTGACTCCTCTGGATATGTGCAGCTGCATACCTGTCCATAATTTGCTGAATAAGTTGCATATTCCAGGTTCCCGTATTAGGATTAATGAGCTGGTGCACTTTGACAACATCGGGATGTGTTTCAGACGCTCTGGCTGGAGTTGCGCCTGGAAGGGATTGGATCCATGGATTTGTAAATATATTGATAGATGTACCTGTTCCAACTAACCAACAACATCCTCTTTTGATATTCTCCCTACTGTCCAACATGGCAGACCAAGTTGTAGAACAAACTCTTTGTTTTTTTATTGTCCAAAAAGCATTTTCTCGAAGGTATTTAGCTTTAATTATCTGAACCCATAACAAATTATGATCTTGTAAAAATCTCCTTAAGCTTAGCTACTAGAGCTTGATTGAGATCATATAATGATCTGATTCCCAGTCCTCCCTTTTCCTTCGATAGATTGCACCATTCTCATTTAAGAAAGTGCATTTTCCTCTTGTCTTTGCTATGTCCCCACCAGAAGTCCCTAATGATTTGAGAAAGTTTGTTAAGCACATATTTTGGGATAAAAGAAGTAACCATATAATATACCGGTATGAGAGCCAGAACAGACTGAATTAGGACTGTTCTTCCTGCATGTGAAAGGGAATTCCTTCTCCATCTTGTCAATTTTTCCTCAAATTTTTCAATAAGAAATTTAAAGTTCGAGACTCTGATTCCTTGTTGTAAAATTTTGACGCCAAGATACACTTGTCTTCTTTATTCATTCTGGTCACTCCGAGAGAATTAACGATTTCTTCTGCATACAAAGGGGGCACTTTTTTGCTGAAGTGTATTGAAGACTTTGAATAGTTTACCACCTGACCTGAAACTTTGTAGTATTCTTGTAGAATGGTTGAGATAGAGTTGATGGTACTGGTATCTATGTTGCCAAAAAGCATTACATCATCTGCAAATATGATGTGGGTTACGGCTGGAGCCCATTTGTTTATTTTGTAGCCACTATAAACGCCCGATTCTTCCATATTGGTTATGATGCCACTCAAGGTATGAGAGCATATGATAAAGAGGTATGGTGATAGTGGGCAGCCTTGCCTGATCCCTCTTTCTGGGATAAAAAATCCTTCTGGTTGGCCGTTGAGGAGTATAGAGAAAGAGGTGCTTCTTACACAGTTCATGATAAGAGAATGAGCATTACCTGAAATGCCAAAATTTAGAAGAGCCTGACTTAGGAAGTCCCATTCGATTCTGTCATATGTCTTGCTCATATTTAGTTTTAGATCAAAAGAGCCCTGAGTTGTGGTAGAAGTATTCATGGAGTGAAAAAGTTCTTTGTCCACCACAATGTTGTCAAGGATTTGTCTCCGAGGAACAAAAGCTGACTGATTCTTTTCTATAAGTCCATCCAGGAATGGACTCAGTCTGTTGGTGATGATCTTAGTGACAACTTTATATAACAAATTGCAAAGCTCTATTGGCCTGTAGTCTGCATCTGTGCTAGCATCTTGTTTCTTTGGTATGAGAGCAAGATAGGTATGATTCAAGCCTGGGGGAATTGAGGAGTATCTAAAGCAGTCCTGGATCAATTGTACAACCTCATCACCTACAATATCCCAGCATTTTTTGTAGAATAAAGCTGGGTATCCATCGGGTACTGGAGATTTCAAAGAGCCCATCTTTTTTATGACATTCATAACTTCCTCCGAACTTGGAATGGAGCTAAGTAACCTGCAATGATCTTAAGAGAGTTTATTATAATTTTCCAGCTCAAAAGCGTTTGTATTCACCTGTGTATCTCTAGAGAAGATGTTTTGAAAGTGAGCTATGAGAGTCTCCTTTATTTCATCGTGATCAGATATCCAGTTGCCATCTTGACCTTTTATTGCAAAAATTTTATTTTTGCTCCTTTTGTGGATCACTGAAACATGAAAGGCTTGAGTATTTTTGTCCATGGATGGAATCCACTTGGACTTGTTCCGTTGTTGCCAAAACATTCTGTCCATTTTCTCCAAGCTAGTGATTCTGTTGCAGATTGTTATCTCCTCTTCCCTTGTGTCTGTTAAATGAGCTTTGGCCTGCAAGTCCGCCAGCTTTTGCTTTTCGCTTTCAATCTCTCTCCTTGTATCACCAAAATTATTTTTGATCCATTTATTAAGACCTTCCCCCACTTCTTGAAGTTTGGTTGTCATGCTTCCTGAAGAATTTTCCCATTGTTCTTTCAAAACTTCTTTGAATTCAGGGTGTTCAGTCCAATAAAACTCAAATTTGTAATTTGGTTTTCTTTTGGGAGGCTTTCTCATTGTGTTCAGAATAATTGGTGCATGGTCACTCTCTAATCTTGGGAGGTGGAGAACATCGGCGTCAGGGAAGAGTAGTCTCCATTCAGTATTGCAAATAGCTTGATCAAGTCTCTCAAATATGGGAATAGACTGAACAACATTATTCGACCAAGTAAAGGAAGGTCCAGCGAACCCTAGGTCGATGATGTCTCTTTCTCTAGCCATTTTCTTGAATTCATTGCAGCTAATATCGGTACTAGCATAGCCTCCATGTTTTTCCTGGATATGCATCAAGACATTGAGATCCCCAATAATGCACCAAGGATCAGTAATAGAAGCAATTGTTTCACTAATTTTTTTCCAGAATCCATCTCTCTGAGGTTAAGCTGGAGGTCCGTATATGCATAGAAGGTCCCATCCAGGTATGCTGAGGTGAGGGCTGATGTTGCAATGAATTAGGTTGTGGGATTTTGAAATAATTTGGAGTTGCACGTTGTATTGCCAGAGAATAGCAAGACCTCCACTTCTGTCGTTTGCAGCAACAAAAGCAAATTTTTTAAAGTTCAGAGAACTGCAAACCCTGTTACTGTTATTCTCATTCAGCCTGGTTTCTGAGAGGAAAAGGATGGAAGGGTTGCAGCTACGTAGGAATGATTTTAAGATTAAAATTGTCGTATCATTCCCTAATCCACGACAGTTCCATGATTGTATTAACATCGAGCTTGTGACTTTTCGGGTCATGTCGCCACAGCCACAACAGTTTTGTTGCACAATTGTTTCCCGGGGGTATCACAATCCATTGGTTCAGCTTGCCTTTTATCTCCAACAAGTTT
The DNA here is from genome assembly GCA_023529315.1 of Papaver bracteatum. Lineage (NCBI taxonomy): Eukaryota > Viridiplantae > Streptophyta > Magnoliopsida > Ranunculales > Papaveraceae > Papaver > Papaver bracteatum. The sequence goes on along the minus strand of JAJJWX010000269.1, from coordinate 1,353,986 downwards.
TTTGGTAGTGGACTTTTCAGCAGTATTAACATCTCTAGCTTGTCTTCTCCACTGCCTTAATTTCTTTCAGCAGTCCCACTATTGTAGGTTGGTACAGGAGTTTCTGGTGGTGTAGTGATGGATGGGGTGTTGGTTTTCATGGGAGGAATTTCGTAGGGTTCTTCAGTGATGAATTTTTCTGGCAGAGATTTGTTATTTTTTCCATATGGTGTTATTGTATTTTCTGCTGGAGCATGAGTTGTCGGGTCTTTCAGAATGGTGGTGGAAATGGTAGTAGGGTGTGGATGGGCTTTTTGGGTGGTGGGTTTTGGATGGTAACTGCCGAAAATGGTTGCGGTAGGCTCTGACAGATATGGGTGGAAAGATTTTCTGGTCTTCTATTGTGCCGCTGTGCTGGCATGGACTGTTTCAATAAATTTGTGTTCCCTCCCAGGATATCTTCCTTGACTGTTGAAAATTTTCCATGCAGAGTGATATTTTGCTTTGATTGCGCCTGAACCGTTATTGGGAAGGTTTCCTTGCTTTTGTGGCAAGTTTTAGTATTTTTTTTGGTTTGGATCTATATTCTCCGGTAGTTTTGGGTTGTTGGGTGAGTGATTGAAGGGATTTTGGTGATGATGGGGGGTATAGGGATGGATATCGGATATATTAGGGTTGGTAGGACAACTCATACTGATGTTTGTTTGGTAATTTTGAAATTTGGTTCTGGGGTTTTGGGCTGAGAGGGTTTGTCTTGGTTTGAAACTAGCATTTATTTCCTCTGTAAATCTAACAACTTTGGCATCTTACATCTTCTCCATGAAGGTTTCTGGTGAGAAAAACCCCATCTTCTCACACTCTTTGGACAATACTGGGCACTGCTTCATGATATGTCCAAACATACCGCAGAAAAAACAAAGTCATGGTAAACGTTCGTACCTTAGTGTGACTTTGCACGGCTTCTTCGAAGAGAGAGTAAAGTTTAGTTCTTGCCTTAAAGGTTTGGTAATATCAATCTTTACACGGACTTTTGCATAGCCTCCCAATTTTGCTTGCTCTGATTGTTGTATTGGATACGGAGTACCTATTTTTGTTGCTAGAAATTCGACCATCTTGATCTTCTGGTTGCTCATAGAGAGGCCATGTATTTGGACTGTAAAATCAGCATATTTGAATTCATAGTCTTGTGGGAGTTTGTCAGGATCGCAAACTTCAAGAAGCAAGATCTTCATTTAGAGCCCATAGAGATCTTGTAATGACATTGTTAAAATCGCAGCCCAATTCAAACTTCACCAGATAGATATCTTGGCCAAAACTGGAGATCTCTACATTTCCTGAGGGTCTCCAGGATTTTTGAAGCATGTTTTGGAGGATATTAAGGCCATATTCTCTGCCTGTGATTGTCTTAATGACTAATGAAAACCTATATTCTTCACTCGGTTCAGCAATATCTTCTGGAACTTCAAAAATATGATCTTCCTGCTGAAAAAGTGATGCCATTTTTGTTGTCAGATCTTCACAATCTGGGTCCTCAGTTTGGGATGAGGATGTTTCCATTGTGTATGAGAAAAGGTCGGAGATTGTGAAAGGATTTAAAAGTCGCGGTAGAGAGGATTTTGGTGAAGACTAAGAGAGAATCAAGAAAGACGAAAGCAAACCTCTGGGAACCTGCAAAAGAAACACAAAGAAAAACTTAACAGTAAAGGATTAGGAGAAACAAATGAGTGTAAAATTGTCCTTCGACGAGAGAAGAATCACCCTAAAGGTGAAATGAAAATCGCCCTCGAAAGGTGAAAGAAAAATCACCCTAAAGGTGAGAGGAAAAAAAAACTATAAGGATCGTTTAGGAATATCATAAAGCATAAAAAGAACCTGGCTTGATTGGGGTATAGTCAAATTAATTGGGGTATACCCAATAAGACAAAATCAGGTCATTGTGAAGTAAAGCCAAGCCACCCCTTAACCTTGTATTTCCTAAATGGCTAATATGTCATTGGTTAATTAACACTAAAATTCTGATTAGGTTAATTAATTGAGTTTAGATTAAAATTTTGAAATTATGAATTCAGTAAATTAAACCATTCATCTGTCTTATGTGTTCGATTTCGATCAAAAAAATTTAGTTTTGAAAATGCACATGGCCGGCAAGGTCGTGGTTTGAATAAGATGTCGGCTGTTCTCTGGCCGGCAAAGTCCACTTTGAATAACCTGCCGACCAATGTTTAACCGGCAGGGTCCACTTTGAATAAGCTGCCAACCAGGTTTCGGCCGGCATTGTCTCGGTTGAAGAACATGCCAACTATCTTGGGCCAGAATTCCAATAGCTCTGCTGCATTGCTAACAATTCAAGGGTTATCTTCTATTTTGGGCTCTGGGAACCCAAACAATACACAAATAAGAGATATAAAAACAAACAACACTGTTGAACACAAATAAGAGATCAAAATTGTTACACATTGAAATTTGGTTCTGGTCATCTACTAGCCGGCAAGGTATAAAATATATAAACTGCCGACCAATAGGTGACCGACATGGTAATAACCATTCACCTAGCCGACCAAAACACAGCCGGCAGGTTTGTATTAAATAATGATGCCGGCTATAATTTAAAAAAAATCAAGTTTCTGATGCCTGCAATCGACAGGGTCCAAGTACAATACAATGTCGGCTACAAATTATCCGGCAGGGTGTTGTTAGTATACCCTTCTGGCCATGGTTATTGTCTAACAATCGCCATGGCTGATATGAAAAGTCGGCGGGTTATTCATCCTCATACCACGCCGGCGCTTAAGAAACAACAACCGCCGGCATGATGTTAAACTATCGACCTTGCTGGCCAAAAACCCTGAAAATCTAAATTTTCGATTTCTAACCTAACATAACAATCATATAACATATCTGGATACTGGGTTGAGTTTAGAAATCACTTACAGCCTTATTTTCACCGACGAAGGTTTTTTTTCAACATTCTCACGGATTGGATTTTTGGGTTTGCTACTTCCAACTTTTTCCTTCTAATTTGGATCTTCTCATGTTACGTGTTTGAATCTCTGTTACTACTGGATCGTTTAGAATCTGCCATTTTTTTGTAAAAAATCCAAAATTGAAAACTTTGGTTGATTTTTGGTTGATGGAATAAGATGAAGGAAGGAGAAGAGGAGAGGGATTAGAGAAGATGGATTAGGAGAAAGATTAAACGTTTTTAGTTTTTAAGTTTAGGGTTTAATTATATGTTAATTAGTGCAGGGGTATTAAAGTAAATTCACTTATTTTTAACCTCCACTTAGTAAGGGCACATGTCCACTTAAAATTGGGTATACCCCAATTAATCTGGGTATACCCCAATCAATCCAGGAAAAAGAAATACCAACAAGGCTTTGTCCAAAAAAACAGAATCATACTCCCTCCGTCCCTAATATATAGGCGGAGAAGATGAAATCTCTTAGAATAAGAAAATGCATGGTTTTTATAAATTTTCATGTTTTTTCTTGTCTATACCCTTTGTCTTATTCTCAATACAAATTCCCATACAATATAAATAAGGGCATATATATCAAAAATCACATTGGAATTAGAATTCCGCCTATCTAATGGGACTATGAAAATCTAATATTCCGCCTATATTATAGGGACGGAGGGGGTACAAAACAAACTATGAAAATCACGAGCCATGACATTTGAAATGTTAGTGTTTTTCATTCTCTTCAAAAAAAAAAAAAAAAAAGGTTAGTGTTTTTCATTAGTGAAAACTTCAGACACACCCATTATTAAGACTTTGATCACTTTGAAACCCACGCTCACAAAACTACAGGCGCGTACCCATTTTCAGGAATAAAATTATTCTCAAACCCATAATTTTAAAAATTATGTTTAAGAGTCGAATTACACTTCTTCTTCAGTTCCTTTTCCTCTTCCTCCAACTGTGAAGTAATTGTTAAAATCTCTGGTGCAGGTTCAGGATTTGTCTCACAAGACCTTTATCTTCATAGGTTCTTTAGTGCAGAATGATTTCTTCTTCTGCGAAGATTACACAATCTCCACAGACCACAGCCACACAGATCTAAGTATCTAAGGTATTTTCATCTAATTTGTATTCCCTTGATTTGTTGATTTTTAGATTATTCATTCTCTGATGAATTTTTGGTGTTTCTCAAATTCAATAACAGAATCGGGATTATTTAAGTTCAATTGAGTGTATTTTTTGTTGGGTTTTGGATTCTTGTTGACTGAGTTTCGATTGTGTGGTTTACATGGTTTCAACTTTCGATTATTGCTCCGTTTCTATGGTGTATACAGAATTACCGATATGGGAGTTTTGTTGATGCGTACAGTACACTTGAGAAATCTGCTAAGTAAGTATTGTGTGGAAATTTGATTTCAATTTTGAATTTGAGAGTTATTTTGTTTTGGGGGTTTTAGGGTTTGTTGATAAAATGTAATGTTGTAGTGCTTTTCTTCAGGAGTTTAGGAGTTGGGAATCTTCTTTGGCTATGGATAGTAAGAATTGAGCTCATTCTTGAGCTGAGAAGGATTACAGAGAAATGGGGAAACAAGTTGGAGTTTTAGCTGTTGTTGGTGATGAATGAAAAACTGTGTGTGTTTGTGCTCTGGATTTGAGACGGTGGAAGCTACAAATTTGTTGTTGTTGCAGATGTTGGATTTACTGATGCGGTTTGGTCTCATATGGAGATGGTGGAGTTATTAAGGGTTTCATGAGCTAAATCTGATGGTGGTTGTAGTGGTTGTGGTCAGTGTTAGATTGTTTTCAAATGGTGGTGATGTTCTGCAATTGGTGGTGTTGGGATGTTGTTTGAATGAATGGTTTGAGATGAACTGTAGAAAGCTAGAGGACACCGTTGCTATAGAGAACCTTGAATATTTATTGGGGCACTTGGTTTTCCTTGGAATGAGACAACAATGAGATTGGTGATGCAGCTATTATTGTAGGAAGATGACAAGTTATGCATCCTTTCTTTTTATTGCATAACTTGTTATGCAACAAAGAGAATGATTGCATAACACGTTATGCAGCTACTTTTTGTTAGTATTGAAACCAACAAAAAAAAGGCTGCATAACACGTTATGCACCTATAATAATATCTACATAACATGTTATGCAATCGAGAAAATGGATGCATAACCTGTTATGCATCGAAAATATGATTGCATAACGCGTTACGCATCAAGAAAATTATTGCACAATCTTTTATGCATGAGAAAATAGATGCTTAACCTGATATGTATCCGTAAATATGGAGGCATACTGCATTATGCATCAATTTTTTTATGTACGCACTAAAATCAACGGAAACAATGGTTACATAACTTGTTATAGATGCATAACTTTGTTATCCAAATGCATAATTTGTTATGCAGTGGAGAAAATAGTTGCATAATTCGTTATGCATCTGCATAATGTGTTATGCATCTTTTTTTGGAGGCTGCATAATGAATATGCAGTCAGTTTTCGAAAAATGACCCTATCCGATTTTTTCGTGAAAAACAAAAATTTGATATTGTTGTTTGTACTCGTTGCGTAGCTCTCTTTAAAAGATTTTCAACGATATAAAATTTGTAAAATTCCAAGGCGCGGATTTTTAAATATGTTATATCCAAGTTGTGTTGCCAATTATACCCCTGAAAAATTAGGATGCATAATGAGTTATCCCTAAAAAAACAGTATGCATAACATGTCATGCGGATGCATAAACCATCATGCAGACAGGTTTTAATAATTTTGGATAATTATGGGTGTGACATAAATATTTATGGGTGTCACGGTATCCAAAATTAATTGTGGGCCTGACAATGAGAATTTTTTTTTTTTTGGTCTCCCCTTAATTTCCCCTTTTCATTATGTTAGAACAAGAACATCTTCAGTAATGGGCCAAACGAATTACTACATGAAAATCTATATGAGACTTTTATTTTTGAAAGTTTTCAGATGTGGCAATAAAAACCATGTCAAATAGTTAGGGTGTTAATTCCAAAAATATAATAGATGGATAAATAAAGAAATGTCAAAATATTTTTATAGTTCAAAATTAATATAAATAAATAAAAATGATGATGTGGAAATTATTGATACAATTACTCCTAAATTGAGAAGCCCAATTGAAGATGAAATTATAAGGAAATTAGGTCTTACATCCTATTTGGAAAATAAAATCAAGGTTTTCTCCTACTGTAGGAGATACTCTTATATAAAATCAAACGATAGGTTGACGATGAGGTCAACCCAAATAAAGTTGAACGTCTAAATTCCTCTTCACATGTTTTCAAGAAAAAAGAAAAGATTATGGAAAAACTATCCCAACTAGAAAAGTTATATGCCACTGAAGAAGCAATAGCAAAACAACAGTCTAGAGATAATATGATCCAATTAGGAGAAAAAAACACTAAATATTTTCACACTAAAACTATGAAAAGAAGAAAATGGAATAATATTGAATGTCTGACAAGGAGTGATAATTAAATAACATTCAAAAGATCTGAAATATAGGATACCCTGGCAAAATACTTTTTGATCCTTCTCCTCCTCCTGTGCCCAATCCAGTCATTTTTCAAAATATTTCAGCTTGTGTCTCTCTGGAAGAGAATGTACATCTCAATTTTGTGCATATCAGGTGAAGAAATTTGGTTAGTTATTAAAAAACTTAAACCAAATAAATCACCAGGAACGGATGGCTTCCCATCTAGTTTCTTTAAACTAAATTTGGAAACAGTAGGTGATCAAGTCATTTCTGTTGTTCAGCATTTTTTTTTATCTCTGGAGAACTTCATCCAGAATTCAATAAAACATTTTTGTTTCTTATACCTATAAGAGTAGGCACCCTAAAGATCCCAGTGGCTTTAGATCAATAAGACTTTGCAACACACTTTATAAAATTATAGCCAAAAATCTTGTTAATAGAATGAAACTATTGATAAATTCTTTCATTTCCCCATTCCAAGCTGTATTCATTTCAAAAAGGCAAATCTTTGACAATATCATTGTTGCTCAAGAAATCACTCATTCCTTTAAAAAGAAGAAAGTGAAGCATGCTGGGATGGGATCAAAATTGATATGTCCAAAACATTTGATAAAATAGATTGGGGCTTTCTGATAAATGCAATGAAAGCCTTTGGTTTTGACAATAATTTTTGAAATCTGATATACCAATGCATCTCATCTTCTACTATTGCTGTTTTGCTCAATGGTTGTTCTGATAACTATTTCAAGCCTACTAGAGGTCTTAGGAAAGGGAATCCTCTTTCCCCTTACTTATTTATAATATGTATGGAAATTTTCTACAGAATGCTTATATCTGGAGAAGAGGAGAAGCTAATTTATGGAGTAAATATTACTCAAAAAAATAGCCATATTTCTCACCTCTTTTTTGTTGATGATTGTTTACTTTTCATTAGAGCTAACTTAAAAGAGTGCCATAATATCCTTTCTTTGATTGAATCATTTGGTAATGCTTCAGGTCAATTAATAAATTTTAATAAATCTAGTGTGTTCTTCAGTAAAAAAGTACAACCAAAACACCAGAGAATGATTAGTAAAGTGTTGAAAATAAAAAAAATTGATCCAAAAGATTCTTATCTAGGAACTCCTCTATTCATTAGCAAAGCCAAGATACAATTATTTGAAGGAATAGTGGAAAAAATAGAACTTAGAATCCAAGGATGGATAGGTAAACCTCTAGCACATGCAAGTAAACTGGTACTCAATAAAGTGTAACTTTAGCTAGTATGGCTAGCTATCAAATGAGTTGCTTCATTTTTACCTAAGAAAATCACAAAATAAAATAAAAAATGATGCTTTACAAAGGGATTTTTGGTGGGGGGAAAGAAACTAATTACAAAGGATACTATCCTAAATTTTACTCTTGTCTTTGTAAACCTTTAAAGAAAGGAGGGTTAGGATTTAGAAGTGCACATAAATTCAACTTAGCTATGATAACCAAGTTAGTTTGGAGGTTATTAACATAACCAAAGGATTTATGGGTGACTCAACTAAAACCTAGATACTTCAGAAACTCTTCAGTATTTAAATAAAAAATCCCCACAACTAGCTCCTGGATTTGGAAATATATTAGTAAGGGCATTCAATTAGTGGAACAAAACAGTATTTGGGAAATAGGAGATGGTAATAGTGTTAATATTTGGGAAGATAATTGGGTACCATATTTGACGAATAATCTTAGTAACTATAAGACAACTACTAACTTGCATTTAACACTTGTGAAGGATATTATTGACCCTTTCACGTTGAGGTGGAATTCACCAGTAATTTTTGAAATGTTCCCTGGTCATATAGCTAAGAAAATTTGCAATATCAGAATAGCCAAAGTTAAGCCAAACACTCTAAGGTGGCTCCTTACAAGCTCATGATTATTCACTTAAGTCCATGTATAACAAGCTTATTGAAAGAACATAAAATCATTACAACTTAGGGAAACTGGATTCCTTTTGGATTAAACTTTGGAACCTCAAGGTTTCCCAAAGAATAAAAATATTTGCTTGGAAATGTCGGCATAATGCAATTTCTACAAATCTGAAACTTTCTAAATTCATGCATGATATTCACCCCAACTGCACCTTTGGATATAATACATCAAAATCCATAGAGCATCTTTTACTCTTTTGTCCTTTTGCTAAGTCTGTTTGGGCAATAGAACCCTTTCATATTTCTATGCCTTTTAATAGTAATACCACTTTCTTAGATATCTGTAAGGAATGGATTGGAAAGAAAGATCCTTATATTCCTTTAGAAATAATTTTGACTAAAGATTGGTTCATATGGAAAGAAAAATGTAACAGAACTTTTGAAAACAAACATCAATCAAGTGCTATAATTCTTCCTATGTATACTATTAACAGATAAATTATTGGGTGGCAAGATAAAATTCTTATACTATTACTCACTCTAACGTAACCTCACGGTCAAATTACGCTTCGGATAAAATTATACGTATTTATGGCGTATTTGCTATTTTGCATTTAAAGATGCCCGAAAGGAAAATGCGCAAAAAAAATAAATAAATGGAAAATGGCATTTTGCGAATCCTGAAAGGCTAATCTAAATTCCAGCGTAATACTTCTTCCTATGTATACCATTAACTATCATGGCAGATGGTCTACGTAACCATACAAGAGAATGACTCCTACGATTATTTTAATTTCACTGATATCGGGCTTGTTATTGCCGATACATCAACTGTGAACACAGAAATAACGAGGGTATCAATATGTTCACAAACGAAGTTCGCAATGATAGCAAAGACACTTTGATCATCGAAATAAATGTAAATAGCATATAGAGAATGCGGGAGAAACTATGAGCCTGCGGGATCGTCATCGTTTCACGGCGTAGGAAGGCCAACATCGGACGAAACGTTGCCTTTGTTATGGATCTAAAGACTGAATGCATAATGATAAATAAGACAATGATTTACGTGGTTCAGCGCTAAGGCCTACGTCCACGGGAGTTGGATCTTTACTATATATATTATAAGGTTACAAGGCATAGTCAAAATGACTATGAGTAGGGGGAGCGAAGCTAAGAAGGTAAAATACATGATTCACTAACTCTTACAATTTCCCTTCCTTTCTCTCTCCACTCCTCTTTTCCTAAAAAATGGTCGACGCCTTCTCTCTAAGAAGAGTGGGGTATTTATAGGTAGAGTGTATGGACCCCCCTTTCTGATCCACTTGACCTTATCTTTTTGGGTTCAGCGCACATACCGCTGCTACCTTCGTCCTGACTCGAAGCTTCTTCAGTGGTCACATGCGATTCCGAAGCTCTACCTCCCTTTCGTTCCAGAGAATGATCGACACGTGTATAGTACTTGGAGAGTTTAATGCGGGTGGTTGGGGGAAAGTGCATGCGTGAGACAACTGTCCTCTGCAGCTGTCAACTCCTTGTCAGTCTTGCCCATCTCCACCATTCAATTTGAATTCGCCTTGGGATGAAGTAAAGTATGTTCTGAATCCCTTAGGGTGCTTCTCGGGGTGTTATTCATCAGGTAGCCCCATGTTGTGGCACCATTGGATTTTGTTGATGACATACACGTGGTAGGGGGAGTCAAAGAAATTTTCATGATGGGGGACACATGTAATCCGACCTTAATAGATATTTATGTGTATACAATTTTCCCCTTTTCTTCCTTAATTTTGACGAATTTATCCGATATTTTGGAAGAAAAACTGTTCATTCTCTTCCCGCAATTACTTATCCTATTCTTTGGGCACGTTTCCCACTTCTTTGTAATAACTTCCCCCTTGGATAACGGGATAGCTTTATCTTTCTTGTTGGAAATAAATACAAGGGGAGGGGGATGAATGTGAGAATTTTTATTCCATCTCCTTCTTCCTGCTACTGTCTCTTTCTCCTGCTTCTTTTTGTTTTTTCATAAACCCTAAATTCCTTCTTGTCTTCTTGTTCTTTACTTCATCTGGTAGCTATAGTACATGGTACCGCGCCTTACTACTGTCCTACCCTCCTTCGACCATTTACGAGAATTCACCCTTTCTTTGTACTTCTTCATTAACTCCGGTAAGTACTGATTCGCTGTAAATAGATATCTGCTGCTGTAACTAGGTTTCTGAGTTTGCTATTGTGAATTTTTGAGTTTTGTTATGGGGAACATCACCTACGACAGTATATATACTTGACCCTGTTCTCCATCGCGAAGCTTGAAAATTTTATACCCTGTTTCATCAGTAATGGTGTTTTTGATGTGAGTTGATGATTAGGGTTCGGTTTTTGGTCTCATTTCTCGTTGTTGATAATCATGACTGATGACAATCTAAGGGGTATATCTCTGCCAAAGGACCCGCCGACGTCTTCACATCATCCCCATCGTTCTAGAAATACGTCATCTTCGTCCCATCAAGGTGGGGATCGTGCTAGGGGCCTTCGTTATCCCGCTGGTCGAGATTCGGGTAAATCTTCCCAACAGCGTTTAGAACCGCTGGCGGTTCAGCCTCTTCAATCAATTTCTTCCCCTAGAACTTCTTTTTCCCAAGAACCCGGAGTGCCACATACTGCCCCACCATCTAAGAGGGATGTGTATCTTTATAGGAAGCCTACACAAAAGAGAAAATCCGATGGATTGAGCCCTTCGAAGAGGTCATCGTTTCCACACACGTTATCTGACGCTGCTCCTTCGGGGCGCACCACTACTAACCCCAAGAAGAAAAAGAAGGTGTCCTTCAGAAATATTGATTTGGAGGAGTTTAAAGCTAGACATGGTATCGAATATTTCGACGTTTATCTTTACAATCAAGGTGATGAACTTACATATGACATGATCTCTAGTTATAAGTACGACTCCCATCATCTGTTGACAACCGTTGGTGCCTTCGAAGATGGTCTGATGCTTCCTCTCTACAATTCTGGTGATTTATTTTACTACGATGTCCTGGCGTATCGTGAAGGCTCTACCCCTCATACACATTGTCGTTCAGTCGTTCAGTCGTACAGCTGAGTGGGAACTATCTTCAAACTCTCCTGGAGGCTTATCTTCGAAGAAAGGGTAGGATGCTGATGACTTGCTACCAACCTAACCTAAAGGAGAGGAACTTGTATACCCCAAGGAACTTCAATGCTTCTTTTGGAGATTATGTTAATAGTCGAAACCGGAAGCCTTGGAGCGTTGGTCTGCGTACGATGCCGGTTCCTCGTGGTGAGGTTCATCTACTCAGCGAAGTGAGTGATACTAACCTGCGCTTTGTTCCTGGTAGCGAGAATAACGCGTGTCCGGAACCTTTTCCCGGCAAGGAAAAGCTTCATCGTAATCATGACTACGAATGGTACGCCACTCCTATTGAAATTGTTGGTCCCTGGGCCCATGGCTGGATTTCTGGTGATCATGGTTGGCAACCAACTACTTAGAGTAGGGTTCGTGAAGGTGCCCATCCTCGCTACGGTAATTTTTTCCCCTGGGATTTAAATTTTGCTGGTATGAGCTTTAACTTTCGTGTCGAGGCCGCTGATACCGATGAGGCTGTTGAAGATGAGAGATCTGAGCATACTCTTCCCCCGAAGACTTCAAAGGATTCTTCTATCGCGAAGGTAAGATTTATGATTTTATTCTCAGTTATATAGCTCTTTGCCCCTAAGATTGGAAATCTTACGTTCATTTGCTTGATAGGGTTCAAAGAAGAAAAAGATTAACCCTCTTGAATCTTCCACTGTTGACGTTGTTGATTCTGGGGTCCCTGAGGTTACCAGTCCTTTTGAAAATGAAGAAGGATTTGATGATGAGTACGAAGAGGAGTCTAACGAAGAGGAGTGAATAGATACCACCCCTTCCGCTAACGAAGAGACCGATGAAGAGATTCCTCTAGGGAGAGAGAAGAATGAAACCAATACTGCTTATGGAGTTACTTCTTCACCATTTTTGAACCAAGAACTTGGTCTTCGGTCTTCCTTCGGGAAAATTTATTCCTAAAACAAGTCTTGAGATTTCCTTCGGGAAAATTTATTCATCTGGTGGGGTAGCCGATATTAGTGCGGACATAGACTTGCCTTAGGGTTTTAGGTTGTTGTCCCCAAGCAATGATTGAGAGGTGGCCGCCGAGGATGATGTTGACGAAGAAAGCTCTGAAGGTGAGGATGCTGAGCTTCACGCGTCAAAAGAAGCTAAATGGAAAGGCGTCATCTCCGGAGGGTAGAAGGATGTCGGTGTTGATAAGGAACTGTGCGTAGCTCATGTGGGTGGTAACACCGCTGAAAGGGGTGCTTCAATTACTTCTTCTGAGGAATTTGTGTTTGCTGTGAAAAGCAGTGATGATGATGAGACCTACAGATGGTTGAAAAAGATGGGTCTTATGAACGTGCCCCATTCCGCTCCTATGGTTCCTGAGGAGAGGCCTTCTAATGCTTTTACTTGTGAGCGTATGCAGCTGTCTTCTCGTGAGAGGGTAGCTGAGGTCCGGGGTCGAGATCTGGGTGCGCCTGCTTCAACTTTATTGACTAAACCTCCTTCTTCCATTTCTGAGATGATGGCTGTGGCTGATGGTCATCAGTATGGTTTTCCTCAGTAGTGCATCCTTGGGGTAAGATTTTCTTCTTTGCGGTGACCTCGTTGTTTCTCGCTTGTTTTTGCTGATACCGACTTTCTTGGTGATTATAGTTAGTGCATAGTGAGTATTGCAACCATACGTTGTACCCGTTTTTTAAAGCTAATTCCCTTAAGCTGGAGGCTAAGCTTCGTCAGAGAGATGACAAATTTGTTTACGCAAGTGAGTCAGTCAGAACCAAGGATGATGAAATTCGGAGATTGAAGGACACTTTGAGAGAAAAAGAGCTGGCTGGGGCCACCGAGAAAAATTTGCATCAGGAGGTGGTCTCTCTTCGCGCATATGTAGAAAAATATCGTGCTCGGGCTTCGTCTTCCATAGGTTCATTTTTCTATTCTCTCCCTTTTATTTTCTTCGGACTATTCTATCTGAGTTAGTCGGCCCTGTCTTCAGCGGGTGGTGCTAGAGAGTTAACCTGGCTTCGTAGTGAAAGAACTAGACAAGCCTCTCGAATTAGTAAACTAGTAGCCAGGGTGATTGAGGCGGAGGAAAAATGGAATTCTCATGCCAATGAATTTAATCAGATATCTGCCCAGCATAGGCAGAGGAGTGAGCAGATGGTCGATATGCAGAATAGTATGAACACCGAGCGTCGTCAATTTAATGGTGCCTTACTTTGTACACGGGACAATCTTAGTGAGGCTCATACTATGATTTCCGGTATGAAGGCTAAGGTGACTGAGTCGAAAGCGGAGCTTCGTCAGGCTCAGTCTCCTCATGATTATGTGTAACGTCTTGTTCGTGAGAGGGATGATGCCAGGGCCGAAGCCCATTCCCTTAGTAAAGATTTATCCTCTTCCCAGGCCGAAGTTGCTCGTTCGGCTCAGTCAGAGAGGGATTCGAAAGTAAATTTGTATAGACTTACCAAGGGGATTGAAGAAATGACTAATGAGGTCAATCGTCTTCACCATTATGATTCTATGAAACATGTAGAGTTGGATCAGTGTCAATTTGCCCTCACAAAACTTCAAATGGACTATAAGAAAATTTCCGTTGAATATGATTTTCTTGACGATGCATGAGACGCTGTAGTTAATGAGTTTGAGATAGCTTCGGCTAATGTCGAAGGTATATGTTTGTTTGTTCACGAATGATCTTCTTATGTCTTCACTTTAATTATTTTTGCCTTTATTTACTTTCAGAGATTGAGAAACAACTTCATCGAACAAATGAAGAACTTGAAAAGGCTAAATCTGCAGTAGAAGCTCAGCAAAGGCAAGCCAAACATTTTGAAGGGTTAGCTGAGTCCCGAGACGTGGCAGCGAAAGAAGCAACCCAAGAGGTGGGGAAACTATCATTGCTATTGAGCCAATCTGAGCTCAAGGAAGCGTATATTAAGCATGAAGCCCGCCGCCAACTTTCCGAAGAAGTGAACAAGATGCTGGCTTCAATTGAACAATCCCTTCTCAAGGATCATGGTCTTTCCAAGAAATACAAGCGTCGTCCTGTACCTGATCCCTTCAGGTCCTTCCTCTAGTGGGAGCATTCCTTCATGTCACACGAAGCTTCCTTGATATCTTTTCTCTGTGGGTGTTGTGAAAGTTATGATTTTATCCTTGTTGATTACGTAGCCTACATTTTTTTATTTTTTTTTTGTACACTAGCCCCATAATTGAATTTCTTTCTAAGACTTGTAATCAACTTTTGCGTAATGGATCATCGTTGCTCTTTGTTATGTAGATTTCTTTTTATTTTTTCCTGCATTATAAAGTTGTTTTAGATAAAGTGTGAATACTCACTTGTTGAAAGGAAAAAGGGAAAGTGTTTGACATAATATCGAAGGTACGTTCGGTGATACGTTCGCTATTATCTGCGGACCTGTCACCCCGTTGGCTAATCCTTGGGCCAGAGGGTTACCGAACGGTGGGGGGTCAATACAACGTTTCTAGGATATGTGATGCCTTAATAAAATATGTACAAGCATCCATTCCACTGAACCGCTGTTTTATTATTTGGTCGGGTATCCCTTTCTTCTGAAATCCTTCCCCAGGGTCGTTCAATGGTAGACGCTGATAGGGGAGTCCCGAGGGATTGTATTATGGTACTTTCCCTAATTCAAAAAATTACATTTGATAAATACGCTGAGGTCTTCTATTCCTCATCCAGAGACAGAAACACTCTCAGCAGCTACGCTGTCTTCTTCTTCTGGTATTTCTTACACAGGTGCAGAACTGCGTTGCTTCAAGGGTAGTATGGCTTGAGGTACTTAGCGTTCCAGGGGTATCTCGGGATTTCTCCTTTGAGATTACGCAGGTAGTACGACCCATTCCCGACAATATCATGTATGACAAATGGTCCTCCCCAAGTAAGTGCTAGTTTGCCCCATTTTCTTTCTCGCTGGTATTGCGGGATTATTCGGAGCACATACTGCCCTTCTACGAAGTTTCTAAGTTTAACCTTCTTATTATATTCTCTGGCTAGTCTTCGTTGGTAGTTCTCCATTATTTGTAACACTGCCTCCCTTTTTTTCTTCTAGATCGTCAAGTCTTTCCAGCATCAAATCTGTGATGAGGTTTTTCTCCCATGCTTCGGTCTTGGTGGTGGGCATAATGATCTCAGTGGGTATGACTGCTTGGGTCCCATATGTGAGAAGGAATAGATATTATCCGGTGGCTGACCTTCTTGTGGTTCGGTATGACCACAACACATTGTGTAACTGTTCACACCACCGGCTCTTATGCTCATTTAAGGACTTCTTGAGTACTAGAGCCAACGTTATGTTGGTAGCTTCAGCTTGGCCATTGCTTTGCGGGTAAATAAGATTGGATTTGTTCCTCCTAATTTTGAACGTATTGAATATCATATCTATGTTCTTTCCTTGAAGTTGCTTGCCATTGTCAGAAACGATCTCTGCGGGAATGCCAAATCTGCAGATAATATTTGGAAAGATGAATGTGAAAACATCGGAGTCTCCGATTCTTGCGAGATCTTTGGCCTCTACCCATTTACTGAAATAGTCTGTTGCCACTATTATGAATCGTCTTTTCCCTGATCCTTCGATTAATGGTCCTACGATATCCACTCCCCAATTTTCAAATGGCCATGGGATATCTACTGAATTCAACTTTGTTGCTGGGGTATGGATTTTCCGGGCAAATCTTTGACATTATTCACACCTTCGGGACATCTTGGCTGCGTCTCACATCATATGTGGCCAGTAGTACCCTTGCATTTTATCCTTGTCAGCCAGTGATCTCATTCTGCTGTGATTGTCGGCGTCTCCATAGTGAATATTTTTTAAGATATAATGGCCTTCTTGCCTGGAAAAGCAGCGTAACAGGGGTCCTAAGAAAGATTTTTTGTATAGGATTCCTCCATGAAGATCGTATCTTCCCGCCTTTGCCTGTATTTTTCTTGCTTGTTTTATATCTGCTGGAACCGTTCCTTCTTTAAGGAACAGATGGACCTCGGTCCTCCAATCTTTCTCTTTGCTGAAATCTTCGTCTTTCTTTGCCCTTGGTAGGATGTCATCTTGGACAAAGTCCTCCTCTATGTATTTTCCCACATCATCGCCAGCAATGTTTTCCTCTACATTGTCTTCTCGATTTGTAGCGAAGGATTGTTGTGGGGGTAATCGAAGGCTCGTATACTCTGGTTACCTTGATGGATTTTATACTTTCATCCCTTAACATGGATGATATGTATGCCAATGCATATGCATGCCTAAGGTCCTTTTTGCATAGGTGTCGGAATTTGATATTGGGTATTTGAGATGCTAAGGTCTGAACCAAAGTCATGTATGCTGAAAGAGTCTCGTCGTAGATATTGTATTCCAATTCAATCTGTCGAATAACCAGTTGTGAATCACTTGTTAGACGTATATCTGTTATCCCCATTTCTAAGATTAAATGAAGGGCGTGAATGACGGCTTCGTATTCCACAATGTTGTTGGTGTGTTCCTTGAACTCCAATCTTAGTGCGTGTACGATCCTATCTCCGGCGGGGGTGGTGAGCACGATGAATATGCTTGCGCCTTCGCTATTTCTTGATCCATCAACGAATATCTCCCATCGTCTCTAGTTTGAGGGTTCGAGGACGTCCAACAGATCTTTCCCATCTTCTTCAACTTCTGCGGAGTCTTTCACTTCTTCGTTGTCTTCTAAGGGTAAATCTGCTAGAAATTCTGCCAAGACCTGTGACTTCTGAGTGGTTTGGATCTCGTGGATAATGTTGAATTTATCTAGATGAGTGTTCCATTTTGCTATTCTTCCTACTTTCCCCGCGTTTTTGAGAACGGCTTCTAATGGTGCTTTACATGGGACACGAACGTAATGTGTGGGGAAGTGGGTTTTTAGCTTATGTGTTTCCCAAACTAGCGCCAAAATAAATTTTTTAATCTTCGTGTAGTTCCTTTCCGCTGAGCTGAGAGTTTTGCTGACATAGTATATTGGTTGTTCAATCTTTGTGTTTGTCTTGACTAGTACTGCACTGACTGCCTCCTCCGTTGCTACTATGTAAAGGGCTAGTACTTCATCGAGATCGGGCTTCTGAAGGATCAAAATCATAGCTAGATACTCTTTGATCTTTTGGAATACTTCCTCGCACTTATCGGTCCATTCAAACTTGCTTTCTTTTTTGATGATGTTGAAGAAATGTTTTCACTTGTCTGAAGACCTAGCGATGAATCTTCCCAGAGCTGTTAAGGATCCATTTAGCCTTTGAAATTCCATCAGATTCTTTGGGGATGGCATTTCTGTGATGGCTTGGATTTTGGCGGGATCGACCTCGATGCCTCTCTTCGTTACTAGGTACCCAAGGAATTTTCCTGAAGTTACGCCAAATGTGCACTTTTCTGGGTTCACTTTCATGTTATGCTCCCTCATTGCTTCGAAGATATTTCTCAAGTCTTGATGGTGGTATTTTCGTAACTTGCTTTTGACGAGCATATCATCGACATAGACTTCAAGTGTGATCCCGATCCATGGTTTGAAAATGGTGTCAATCATTCTTTGGTACGTTGCCCCTGAGTTTCTTAGTTCGAAGGGCATCCTTATGTAACAATATAGGCCATGCGGAGTATATAATGACGTGTGTTGCTAATCTTCTCCTGCCAAGGCTACTTGGTTGTAGCCAGAATACCCATCCATGAATGATAACTCTTAGTACCCCTCCATTGCTTTTATCAATTGATGGATGCTTGGGAGCGGATAGCTATCCCTGGGGCACGCTTTATTGATGTTGGTGAAGTCGATACATATCCTTACACCTCCGTTCTTTTTTGGTACGATGACCATGTTAGAAATCCATGTTGGATATTTCAATTCTTTGATGAATTCTGCCTCTAAAAGATTACAGAGATCCTTTTCGATTACTTGGTGATATTCTTGCGCTACTTTTCTTACTTTCTGCCTGATAGGGACCGTCCCTGGCTTTATACTAAGCTCGTGTTGGATTATCTTCGGATCAATTCCCGGCATATCTCCCAATTTCCACGCGAAAATGTACGGGTATTCCCTTAGTAGGTTGGTTAAAGTCATCTTCCTTTTTTCGTCCATTAAGGTTCTTATATTGATCATCTTTGGATTGTCTCTGGTCCTTATATTAATCTCCTCCGTTGGTTCTACGGGTTTGAATGTAGGCTTCGGTTTCCCTAGGAGAGGGACGTTCTTTAATTGCTATTTAGCGGGCTCTTCAGCCTCCTTAGACGCCGGGGTGCCTAATTCGTTATTTAGGTCGATGATTTCCCTTGTTAGGCTTTTACCCGAAATTTCTTCGAGATAGAGGTCAATCGTTTTATTCTTGGATGCCTCCTTATTTAGGCCTCTTCGTGATTTCCGCTGCTCATCTTGTTCGTTATTGAGCTGGTTTTGTAAGGCTTGGAATTCGCGAGAGGTGACATGGTCTCCTTTTATTTCCTTACCCCTTCGGGCATAGGGAACTAAGGTATGGATGATAAGTCGATGCTACCCCTTTGAGTTTATGTACCCATATTCGGCCGATGATTGCGTTATATGGGGAAGGAGCGTCTACCTTCATGGGTTATGCATCGACTTGCAAAATAATGTCACCCAAGGGTTTTGTTGGTGCCCCGTTGAATCCATAAATGGTGTAGTAAGAGGACATAAGTTGTCCCTCCTTCAACTCCATACATTGGAATGTATCGTAGAATAGAACGTTAACTGAACTCCCGCCGTCAATGAGGATCTTCTTAACATTGCACCCTGTCACTGGTAATGTGAGAACCAGAGGATCGTTGTGGTCTTCCATGTCCTCTTCAATATCTATGGCCTCGAAGGTGAGGGGAGCGTTCATCCATTGCTCGTGTTCGTCCATCTCTATCCCGTCGATTTTATACAATTCACAATAATCCTCAAATTGTTTTCTTATCCTTTTCCCTATCTGGGCTGTCAATGATGGTCCAGTAGTTTCAGAGCATGAAATGGTGTTGAGCATCCTATTACCCTCGGGTAACTGAACTTGTTTGCTTCGTTTTGCTATTTTTTTCTTCGGTCTTTTGGATGTATCGTTTGAGGTCACCAGCGTCAACCAGCTTTTGGATCATTATCTTTAGATTCTTGCATTTCTTTGTATAGTGGCCGTTGAAGCAATGGTATTCGCAATAATCCCTAGATATTTCCGTGCGTGGTGGTTGCTTTCCTTTGGACCATGGCCATCCCATGTTTTCCCGGTCTTTGATTTCTATTAATATGCGAGCGTAGCTGGCGTTTAACTTTGTGTAAACCTGGTCTTCGAACTTCTGACTATCCTTAGGACGATCATCTCTTTGTCTTCTGTTTTCTTCGTAGGACGGCTCGGTTAACCTGGTGCCTTTAGATCCGCTGGCCTGCTCCACTGTATTGGTACAATGTGATCTATGTGCATGGGCTCTGGGTTTTCCCGCTGGATTTCTTCCAACCTGGCATGATTTTCGATGATTACTCGAAGATCTCCCTTGGTGGTGGGTATGCTCCCATGAATCTCAACAAATAAAGGGCTCATCCTGTCCAGCCTCCACTTGTAGCAGTTGATAATAATAGCTGGGTCCACGTTTCTTATTGCCTGGAAAATTTTGTGCCACCTATCAGTATACTCCCTGATAGTCTCCTTGTATGCAACCAACCGCTAACGAGAAGAGTTTGTCCATCCCCGTGTTGACGGTCTTGTTGTACATATAAGTTCTCAAGAATTTCTTGGAGAGTTGGTTTTAAGAGTCGATGGTGTTGGGAGGTAAGTTGTCAAACCATGATAACGCCGATCCCTTTAGGCTTGACGGGAAATACCTGCAGAGGACAACATTATTTTGATCCCAGTGGGCCAAGGTTCGGTTATTATATCGAAGATGAGCTGCATTGTCGCTGGATCCATCGTAACAGTCAAACGCTAGGATAGGGCACTTTTGAGGAATGAGGGCTCCGGCTAGTCGGGCTGTTAATGGGGTGGTTGAGGCTTCTCTCATAACTTCTTCCAATATTCCCCCTCCGTGCCTTGCTTTTAACAGTTGGATTTCTGTCATCATTTCTTCCCGAAGGGTCTCCATGGCCAGATGGTGTCTATCCTCTGCCGTTGACTGTTTTTATCCTTGATCTCCGTCGTCAAAATAGCCTGAATCATCGGGAATAGAGTCCGCGTTCGACACTCTATATCCTCTTGCTATTCTTCGTCTTAAAGGCTCGGGGTGGTGCTTTCTTGCCAATACCATTCTTCGGTCACGATTCGGCGTGGGGGCCTTGGAGTTGGATTAATTTCGTCGATCTTCTACTCCCGCGCTTCTTGTAATTATATCCCTTAACTACTGGTTTTCTTGTGAGAGCAAGGCCACAGCGTCCGCATACACCTTCTGGTTCCTCTTTACCTCTTCGAGTTCTACTGCGAGTTGGGAGGAATGATTTGATCCTTGGTTTGGAGTCCCCACAGGCATCTGCCCATCAACAACTATAGTGTGGTCTTCATCAACGATCTGTATTAGAGGTGCCGATGGGTCGATATGCAGGACCTGCATTCCGAGTGGCTGAGTAGCGGGCTGATCTGCTGTTAGGGGGTGTTGAATAGCTAGCAGAGGTTGGTTGCGCTCGTCTGTGGGTGGCATTCCCAGATTAGGTTGTTGCATTTTTGACTCTGCCATTCCTTCCATTTGTTGGTTAACTCATTCCCCGGCTATCACCCTGAGATCATTGGCTTTGGCTGCAGCTTCTTTTAACAATTCCACTGCTATGGCGCCGGCAATGGGGGGTGCCGTGCTCTCTTCTCCCTCTGACTTGTTGGCTGGCGTCTTCGGATTTTCCCCCTTCTATTTGCTGCGCGTCATAATAGGAGTTGTCCTTGGTGCTTCTTTTGATGATGCTTTAGTCTTTCCGGTATCCTTAACTTTATCCAACTTCAACTTTGTCTGTGAAAAATAAAAATTATCGAAGAAACAATACCCGTGTGTGCTTCGTTAGTAAACCAATCATAGATATCTCTGAGGATACACTTTTGTGAAGATTTTCGAAGGATGTGGGAAAAACGCAGATCCAAAAAATATATAAACGTAGATCTATTCGTCAATACGCTTTTCTTGAAGATTTTAAAAGGAAAGAAAGGAAAACGGAGATCCAAAAAACTCAAAAATATAGATCTACTCGCTAAGAAGTTTTTCCTCTGCATGAGAAGGCAGTGTCTTCCAGTGCCATTATTTAGGAAATAACATTGGGATACAAATAGTACAACGCAAATTCACAGGAGAAGATAAATCTTTTACCGGACTATAGTCCTTGTTTCTAGCGCCAGATTGTGAACACAGAAATAACGAGGGTATCAATATGTTCACAAAAGAAGTTCGCAATGATAGCAAAGACACTTTGATCATCAAAATAAATGTTAATAGCATATAGAGAATGCGGGAGAAACTCTGAGCCTGCGGGCTCGTCATCGTTTCACGCCGTAAGAAGGCCAAAAGCGGACGAAACACTGCCTTTGTTAAGGATCTAAAGACTGAATGCATAATGAAAAATAAGAAAATGATTTACGTGGTTCAGCGCTAAGGCCTACGTCCACGGGAGTTGGATCTTTACTATATGTATTATAAGGTTACGAGGCATAGTCAAAATTACTATGAGTGGGGGAGCGAAGCTAAGAAGGTAAAATACATGATTCACTTACTCTTACAATTTCCCTTCCTTTCTCTCTCCACTCCTATTTTCCTAAAAAATGGTCGACCCCTCCTCTCTAAGAAGAGTGGGGTATTTATAGGTGGAGTGCGTGGACCCCATTTTCTGATCCACTTGACATTATCTTCTTGGGTTCAGCGCATATCCTACCGCTACCTTCGTCTTGACTCGAAGCTTCTTCCACGGTCACATACGATTCCGAAGCTCTGCCTCCCTTTCGTTCCAGAGAATGATCGACACGTGTATAGTAATTGGAGAGTTTAGTGCGGGTGGTTGGGGGAAAGCGAATGCGTGAGACAACTGCCCTCTGCAGATGTCAACTCCTTGTCAGTCTCGCCCATCTCCACCATTCAATTTGAATTCTCCTTGGGATGGAGTAAAGTATGTTCCGAATCCTCTAGGGTGCTTCTCGGGGTGTTATTCATTATGTAGCCCCAGGTTATGGCACCGTTGGATTTTGTTGATGACATCCACGTGGTAGGGGGAGTCAAAGCAATTTTATTGATGGGGGACACGTGTAATCCGACCTTAATAGATATTTATGTGTATACATCAAGCATTAAGTTCCTTTCAAGCTATACTATATATATAGGTTCTGTATAAAAAGGTGTATGTCTACTTATCCCATTCCCACCTATAGTTCTTTACGTATCTAAGAAGAAGCAATCCCTCATGCGTATCTGATGAAATAAAATTGTTGCAGTAGATTCAAATAAAAAATACACAAGTTGGATTCCAATATATGCATTCCGTTTTTGATAGGGAATTTGCTTAATGCCTTGAAGGCTTGAAGACATTAGCTTCTTTCGTGTGTCGTACGAGGATTTTAGATAAATTCTGTTTCTCTTTCCTCTCTTTCTCTCATCTTCTCTAAACGAAATCCCTTCCCTCAAAGGATCAGATCTGAGTAGCCATGTTACCTAGTTCATCAGCCTATATTATCTGTAAAAACATGTTGTTGTTTTCCTTTATGCTATGCTTTAATTTCTGTTCTTTGTGGTATAGCTGTTGATGATATGCCTTTTTGGTTTTGTTTTTTTGGGTGGTATGGAAACTATGGGTGTGGGTATGATGAAGAAAAACAACTGAAGTTTACCACCAGTTTTATCTCCGACCAATGAGAAAATCGGGTTTTCAGCCTCAACTCCGGCATCTTTGTTTAGATCGACGATTAACAGTCCTAGATATCCTCTGATTCTTCAATTAGGGGTTATCTTTGATTTATTTTCAAATTGATCGATTTTTATTTCGGCTGTTAGTTTTAGATTTATGTTAATCATGTCTGTATTGGTGTTTTCTTTGATGGGTTTGGTGTTAATCTCCTTTGTTTGTGGATCTTATGTTCGGGTCATTTTCTGTTGCTGATGGATACTCCCCCGAAGCTTGGTGATGATCTCTGCAGGCAAGAACAACAACTCCGGCGATTTTTCAGGTGAGTTTTTATAGTTCCGGCCGACGAAGTATCTGATAAACTTTTCTTGGAAGGTCAGAGTTTTCAGAAAAAAAATTAAAAATGTTTCTAGGGTTGTGGATCACGCTTCAACGATCCAAGATCTCCCGTATGTAAGCGGGTGCTACTGTTACTATTATTACCGGTCTCTCCCGTGTTTAATCAGGTGTTACCACTATTACTGGATTCGGGTATACATGATTCTGTTAACTGAGATTCTGATACTGGAGATTTGTCACTTGGTCCTGTTAGAAGATTACTTGCAGTCAGTCCTGTTGTTTTTACTTTGTGGTGTCCTATAACTCCAGGTTTTAACGCCTATTTTATATATTAAAAAAAAAGTGTGTCGTACACAGTAAATTTTTTGTCCAACTAACAGTGAATGTAGGTACCACTCGATATGGAAGAGTCGCACGCATAGTGTTTGCCGACGTGCACGCACTCGCTCCCTACTTGTACCATTAATTATCATTTCAGATGGCCTACGTAACCGTACAAGAGAATGACTTACGGTTATTTCAGTTTCAATGATATCGGGCTTGCTATTGCTGGTGCATGGAAAAACGTGAAAGTTTTGAGAAAATTCCGCCAAGATGGCTATAATGTTGAAACAGGTAGTCAAGTCAATAATATGCACCTGAAACAGTTTAGTGGCAACAAGAAAAAGCAAAATTTAGATACTGGGTTTCTTAAAATAACAATCTTGGTAAAGGGGAGTCATGAAATGGCAGAGGGGCGTCAATCTAATAAGACAAAAAGGGTCATTAGAAGTAAAATCAAGTTCCCCTTATCACTGAAAATATGTAAATGACTAATTAGCCCTTATCGTTAATAATCAAGATTAGTAATGATAATCAAGATTAGTGTTGATTATCTAAATTAGTGTTGATAATCAAAATTAGTGTATTATAACTCTAAAATCTGATTTTTAGAGTTATAAAAAAAAAAAAAATTTGAGGAGAAGAAAACTTATGTGATATTTGTGAAACCATAGATTTTGATTCACTCCTCCAAAATGAGTGATTCCAGTAGCAAATTTGAGGTGGGTGAACCTCTGTATGATAAAGAAAACAAGTACTACATACCTATTGATGGAGATCCTGATATGGAGTATTTTTTAGATGGTAGAGATGTTTTAGACAAAAAGTGAACTTCAATCTCAACCAATTGAAGATATTAGCCAACAAAGTGAAGCACCAAGCACTGAAAATAACCAGGTATACTTCTAAACTAGTTCTCATTAGCTTTTTGTTGCTCAAAATTATCTAAATTACGTAAAAAGATCCTAGTTTTATAACTTTCAGATAAACATACGGTTGGAATTGGTCACAATACCAACCGTAACTACATGTTACGGTGCACAAATATATAGTTACCAACCGTAACTATATGTTACGGTACACAAATATATAGTTACCAACCGTATGTTCTTGAATTTTGGGGAAAACCCAAAAACTATACCAGTTACGGTTGGTTAAGCTTGTTGGATTACCAACCGTATTTGAGTTACGGTTGCTAAGTACATGCAACACTTACCAACCGTAAGTTATCTTGTGCATGTGTATATTTACTGTGTTTCAATGCACTAGTTACGGTTAATAATATATTAATCGATACCAACCGACTCCATATTACGGTGCATGATTGACTTTTAGTTACCAATCATATGTGTAACTGTGTGTTACAATATTTGTTTATTTTTGTTTACGGTAAGTTAGAGGATGACATTTACCAATCAGAATCGTGTTTACGGTTTTGTTTATTCACTTTATTTTCCAACCGTAACTAAATATATGTTTTTGTTTTTTTGTCCAGGTCGTTTATTTACCTCCTATAATGGATGACCAACCTTTAGCAAAAGAACTTCTCACACCGGATTCTAGCTCTCACTATTTAACCGAGGAGACATGGAAGGTGAAAGACGATGCAAAGGAGTGGGCTGGAGAACGAGGAAAGTTGATTATGTGTATCATAGTTTGTAATAGTTCCACTAGTGATATTGCCTTTCAAATGGTTTGCGAGTGTAGTGGACAACATAGAAGTCACGCAAAAAAGGATACCTTGCAAGTAGAAAAGAAAAAGAGGAAGAATACTACTTTCAGTAAGAAGACCCGATGTCCCTTCAAGCTTCAGTTTTTTCCCCGACTATATTCGTGGTTATATCAAGGCTACGGAGGATGTTGATGGTGATGGGAATTGTGGTTACCACGTCTTCGTGGATCAACTTGGACCTTTTGAAGACGCGATAGGGTGGGGTTGTCACCAAGTTACTTACGTAAGGCAAAAATGCTTAATGGAACTACGTGCTCACCGCGACTTCTATAAGCCGATGATGAGAGTTGAAAGAAACGAAACCAATGAGGTGTTAAATGAGAGCTTCAAGGAAATGGAAAGGCGGTTAACTGGTAATATATGTTTGACAAGACAATACTATATGTGCATGCCTATATGTGGCCAACTACTAGCCAACGCATTCAATTGCGTCATTCATTTAATCTCTAGAGACATGAGCACTACATTTTTCCACATATTTACGGTTCATAATTATTTGTAGTTACCCACCGTAACTCTGCAAAATCTGTTTATACCAGAGTTACGGTGCACAATTAACGATAGTTATAAGCCGTAACTCTGCAAAATCTTTTGATACCAGAGATTCGGTGAATTATAGATGATAGTTACCAACCGTAACTATCACCTCTCTAACTTTTGAAGTTACAGAGTAAAATACAGTGTGTAACTTTGGAGTATTACCAACCGTACCTATCAACTCTCTAATTTTATAAGTATCTGGTGCCTCTACCCAAGGTCTTTTATTCTTCTTCCTTGGCAACAACAGGTCTTTTCCTTTAGGAATATGCATCCCTTTTGGTGCAGGTTCCTTTCTCGGCTTCTTTTCTTTCCTTGGTTTAGCTGGAGCTGGAGTTGTAGCTACAACAATTTATTTCCCCTTGTTTTGTACTCCTTCTTCATCATTTGCTTCCTCTTCCTCATCTTCATCATTTGGTTCCTCTTCCTCGTCTTCATCTTCACCATTTCCTTCTTCATCCTCAAGGTTCTTTTCAACTCCTACCTCTTCAATTTATTGATCATTAGGTTCAGCTCCTTCTAATTCAACATCAGAGTTACCGACAAACGGTTCTCTAAGCCTAATCTCAAATTGATTATTCTTCTTCTTCGCATTCTTGGGGACACCTCTATGATCTACCCCTAAATGCTTGTCACCACGAGGGGTGGGTGTATGATCAATCGGAGTTAAGTTATTCCCTCTCTTTTTCTTCACCCTATCAGGATTCCTACACAAGTAATAATTTAAATGAATTCCTAAGGGTTGAACAAACAAGGTGTTACAAACTAACCAACAACAATGTGAACAAATCAATATACTGTTTGTAACTCTATAATCGTGTCAAACCGTATGACTGATACGGTTCGAAAAATAACACCTAAACACGCCGTACTTAAAATCGGTTGGTAACTATATCATCGTTATCAACCGTATATAAATCGCACCAAAAGTTTTCAAACCACAGGACAACATACGGTTGGTAACTAACATACCACATTTCACCGTAGGAAATACACGGTTGGTAACTAACAATGGGTAAGCACCGTAGGAATTATTATACAGTTGCACGAGAATGCAATACGGTTGGTAACTCAGTGACAATAGGAACCGTAGGAAAAATTTTAAGAGTGAAAAACGGTTGGTAACTCAGTGACAATAGCAACCGTAACTGGAATTTTTTCTGAATCCGAGGAACATACGGTTCGTAATCCTAAAATTTTCAATAGTTACAAACCGTATGAGCATCAAAAGCTTCATACGGTTATAAATCGCCAATAATTACCAACCGTATCTATCAAAAACCCAGGATATCAAACCATGATTTTTGACCTAAAACCCTATTTTTTGATACAAATCATCATTAAAACGAACAAATTAAACAAAACCCTAAATGGGTTCCGCAAAACATACCTCATGTACGTCATTGGAATCGGTGGAGGGGTTTGGAGTTGAGAATTTTGTTCTTCACCTAATTGAACATTTCCTTGATTGGAATCGCTACAATCTTCGTCAACTTTCTTCTTATTCGTCATCTATAATGTAGACTTCAATCAACGATTATAAATTTTGCGAATCGCCGATTAATCGAAGACGATGAATTTTCAAACTTTAATGGAGGTGGTGCTTACGGTTGCAGTTAAAGTGGAGAAGACGAAACAAAAATGAAAACTGATTTTCATTCTTCACATAATAAGGTTTATAGGAGGGAGGACAATTCAGTCATTTCACTCAAAAAAACAAGGGTAAATTAAACCATTTGAGGTGAAAAGGGTAATTTAGTAAAACTACATCCCCTATAGGACACCCCCTAACCAATAAAAGGGACATTAATATCACTCATAACGCCCCTCTACCATTTCATGAATCCCCTTTACCAAGATTGTAAAATAAAAACCAAAAAATGAATTTAGCATATTTTTGTTTCTTGTTTGGAAAAAGAATCCCACTTTCCTGTAGGGCTGAACGATTATCATGTAGTCCACCGGAATAGGTTAGTCCAAGATACCATATTATGTGTCATGCATGATGTCAGGCATCAGCTAAGAAGAACTCTATCACTCCAAACCCTAGTTAGCAATTCGTGGTACGGGGTACGTTCAGAACGGGATACGTACGAGTATTATACGGATTCGTAAAAATTAAATTCGGTCAATGATTCGTGATTCGGCAGTAATACGGAACGACATACGTACGTGTATAATTAGTTTTAGAGATATGCGTACAAAATTCGGCATATATTAACATGTAAAAAATTCATTTTTAATATAATTTCTCATAAAATACTATAGTTTAATATTTGACATGCACTATACATATGATATGTGCATCACAATCAGCAAATAACATGAACGTTGATGGTATTGGAATCAGATTAGTGTATGTAAAATTTTAAAAGTCAAAAATATAATAAATAATGATTATTTAGTGATGATGTGGCAAAGTATTATACGGGGAGTATGATTCAGTAATTCGTAAATACGCGTATAATTCGTTTTCAACTGGAAATTCGTGAATCTAAGTCAGAGTTCCAGTTATACGGTCGATACGTACGGATTCGGTCGATACAGACAGATTCGCGAATTATACGAGTATTATTCGCGAAATTACTAACTAGGCTCCAAAGTCCAAACATCACATGGCGTCAGACATAAGGGTAACATACTCGCATCACAAAACTCCGGTAACGTTCATTTAACAAACTTCATAAAAACACATTGTAACCCGCCACCAAATAATATGTCGTGTGACCGTTGAATCATAAGTTCTTTATAGATTATAACTTAAAATTTGACTCGTAGGTAATGTCTACTGTGGTGTGGGTTTGTAAGTATGTAACCCACATGATGTCCGTGGGGATATATGTTACACTTATTAGCTCATTTATGAGATATGGCTTAGTTGTGGTAAGCCAATCTTGCATGCGTTAGAATAATAAAGTAAATAACTATTCGTATATCAAGAATACAAAACAAAGCTAGGCTAAGTTTGCCTTTGTTAGTGGTGGTCAGGATTTGTCCGTGGGAAAGATAAATCAAGGGATGTGGTTCCTCACACCACCCCTTACAACTCGCACGTGTGGTGTTCCTTACATTGTCAAATATTATGAATATGAATGAAAAATGAATACTCAAGTCAAGATATGGAATTTCAAAAATTATAACGTGGAGGTTCGAACTCATGACTTATTATGTCATAAGAATGGCCTTTAACCAGTGTTCCACCTTGGTTGGAATTGATAGAAAAGATAAATCAATAGTGGTGGTTTGTTCAACTTAAATACCATAATTGCTTTATTAATTAGCGTTTCACTAATTGCACATAATAAATAATTTATTCATTATAAAGTGTTTTATTAATTAGTGTTTCACTAATTGCTCATAATAAATGACTAATCATTTTTTAATTATAAATATTTTCTTAATTAATTATAATATTTATTTCTATTAATAAGTAATTTTGATAAATAATATTAATATACATTTTTAGCGACAATGAGTAGTAGAAGAAGTGGAGGCCGAAAGATTAGTGGTGGTTAAGGGCGGAGCCAAGCACAATTATATTTATTTTTGTTCTTTTATCGTAAAATGGGATAAAAAGTCCATTTTTCACATGTATCCAACTTTCCAAGAATTTTTTCTCCCTCTCTCCTCAAAATCCTGGCTCCGACCCTGGTTTTTGGGAGAAGAAGTAGTGACGGTGAATGTTGGTGAGTAGTGATAGAAAATATTAATTTTATGTTGTCGTCACAACATCGATAACATCGTAGTGTGGAAGATGTGGTTGGTTGTTTTTAACACTTTTGATAAAGGAAGGTACCATAAATTTCAGGGATGATATCATACAAAAAAATATTTTCATGATCGTAGTTGGATCACCCAAATGGTACCCCTGTTATCTTTGGTATTATATCATATAAATCATAATTTTTTAATGTTAAAATAAAATTGATTGCAATACAAAAAAGAATATATACACGGGAAAAAAATATGAAACTAATCAATTGACAAAATTTTGTTCAATCTAAACCTCATACATGGCATTTGTGATTGAAAATTAGAATTGTGTCCCACAACCTACATGGGTTGGCGCATTGATGGTGGCAGTGGTGGAGTCAAAAATTGACACTGAGGAGGCCTATTTTAAATTAAAAAAAAAGAAACATGTAAACTTTGGTGGAATAAACCATAAATAGTATATATGGACAAAGTACTATTTATAAAATAAACTAAAAAAAATTATGTAGTTATTAAAAATTTAAGGGGTTAGAGCCAGGTTAGTCAACCCTTGGATCCGCCACTAGGTGGTGGTGGATAAAAAAAGTGGATTTATATGGTTTTATGGTGGTGGTGGGTATTGGTGAACAAAAACATATTATGCTAATTTCAATAACATACGAAATGTGTAACATTATATTATAAAATATGAAATGTGATTGATCATTCTAATGTTAAAATAATCTCGAAAAAACAGTTCCATTTTAAAAAAATTGGTGCAATCAATTGCCATGTTATGTAATAACTAAACAAAATTATTTATTATTTATTTATTATTTATTAAATTATTTATTATTTATTTATTTGTTCGAATCAAGATCAGAACATATGCAATTATTTATTATCGATTTTTTTATGATAAAAATCGTTTAACTTAACCGTTGATAAATTTACCGCTGGGGTTTGTTCAACTTAACCGTTTTTAAACGTTTTATTAATTAGTGTCTCATTAATTGTTCATAATGATTAATTAAATTTCTATGATAAATGTCCCTTTAATAATCTAACATAAATACATAATTTTATTTATAAATAATTTTACTAAAAACTATATTAATTCTAATGGTGGTAGTGGAAGTATGGTTAGTATAAGCGGTGGCGGGTGTTTGTGAATGGTGGAGGCGGTAACATTACTATTGGTGGAAGAAATAGTGGCGGTGGATGGTTTTTATGATGGTGGGTGTTGGTAATAGTAGTGTATAATAATAGTTTTTGCTTTTTAGTGAGTTTTATTGACCAAGTAAAAAAATAATTTTCACAAAACATGCAACATTGTATTGTGAAAGATGTAATTGGTTGTTTTTAGCACGATTGATAAGGACAAAAACCAAATATTTCGAGGATGATACCGGAACGTATAAGACAGTATGATCATGACTGTTCGATTACCCGTATTATATAAAGGAAATTGGTGTACCCGCGTAAGAGAACATTATCGACCTCTCAAGTATTATTACATTCTTTTTCCTAAAAGACCATCAATGTCGAGTTGCTTTGCGACAACTACCTACAAAGACAACAACTTTCACTCAATTCCCGATATAAAACCTTATTGACCGGGAAAATGTATTTGCATTCTAAAATATTTGTTTGAAAATTATGTTTGTTCATCAAAATTATCATAAAAAACTCTAAATCATGAATCTAAATTTCTCCTCCGATGTTTATAGAATATTTTTTATATTTTACATTCTCAAATCATCCGACCTCTTGATGACAAATCAACAATATCAAATTACGGATCAATATGTATAGGTTTCATTCACTGGGTTAGAAGGTAGAGTAGACATAGATGGGTACATCACACAAAGCAGAACATGACTGAGAATACTTTAATAATTTTGTCAAGAGATAAGGTCAAAATTTTAAGATTAACTTTCTATAGGACTAATTAGATCGGGTTCGATAGGAGCTAACTAAAATATGGATTGATAATAGTTTTCACGTAAGACAATTGCAAAACATAGTTTGGCTAACTCTGCTTATGTAAAGAGTGGTCGAGATTTGTCCTTCCTCAATTGCTATGTTATGTGAGAAGAAGGTGATATCTAAGATTGAGGTATAATTAAAATCTATTAGATTCATACCATTTACAACTGGATGCCTTGAAAAAAATTGACGTGTTGTTATTATTATTACAGGCAAGGGATACATTTACCACACTTGCGCAAATATCTCACTTCGCAAATGATTGGTATTGCATGTACTGTTTAGAATGCAAAGAGGAATTTGAGGAAACAAGGCACCGAAGCGATTATGCGGAGTATTTTGGATATAGTAACTTAGACCCGATGTAATACTTATGTTTTTTTTTAGTTTTTCCACAATCTATTTATTTAATAAAAATGAACATTGCAAATACATAACATCAACAAAAAATTAGACAGATTGCGTTTGACAATAATGGCTATGCGATGGTCCTAAACGGCAAAAGAAAGGAATTGTTGTAGATGAATTGTTGGGATATACAACAGATTACTTGATACGAATGAAAGAGGTATAACTATTTCGATTCTGAAATCACATAAAGTTCACAGTAGAAGATGACATCAAGTTTAAAGTTAGTAACAAACATAATATGGCTAACTAAAATATTAAAAACAAACAAGATATATAAACTTAGAAAGCTGTGGGACTTGAAGAGGCCAATTTTTAAAACTATAATCTTAGAAAGCAACGATCCACAATACCATAAAATTTTTTTTATAAATATTCAACGTAGAATATGTCAACTTTTGGTAAAGGATTTATTGACAACCTATTAATTTGAAATAGGATTAGGGAGTACAATATGTGTTCAAGGTTCTTTATGAGGTAATGTGTCGCCAGATTGTATTCCAAGTGAAGGTAGGAACATACGGAAGTTACAAAATGTCAAAGACTTTTGAAGTTACCAAAGCCTTCGTTAAGACGAATTGTTGGGCACAATACTTTGTTGAAGATTTAATGACAGAGGTTCGCATATATACAATCCCTTCGAAAAGGTAATGGGTACACATTTTAAACATTGTCATCTAATGGGTGTTGAAAAATTACAGAAGAATCATGTCACATTGGATAGTTTGTATCGTTCGTTCGATGCAAAAAAATACTATTCTCTGCCTATTTGGAGTATCGACAACATGACCATGATAGATGAGTCAGCTGGAGAGAAATAGGAGCATGTGGAGACTTTATGGACGATATTGATTAGTTGATTTCACTGAGATGAGCGCTGATGATGACATATTTCCAAAAAGTATTTAAACTACTATGTTCATGTAGAGCATTATCTCATTATTAGCAATGAACCTAAATAAAAAAGAGTCTGGAAGTTAAGATTATATTTCTTTCGTTTGAGCAAATCTCTGGCGGTAAAATATTAAAGGAAAAAACAAAGAAAAAAAGAGAGGAAAATCCCAAATATTTTTATGACAAACACATATTAAATCATAAGGAGTTGATATGTATTCGGGACGCAAATTATACGATATATTAAAAATGAACCAACATCATGGCCCGTGCCGTTACGGCACGGGTTAAGGGCTAGTATGTTATAAATGGAAGTTTATTAGGTAGATGCCCACTTTAGTGGGACCCTATTATCTGGGCACCAAACATGTAAACTCTATAAATAAGAGTCTCAAATCTTTATAAACACATACATGAATAAGAAATATCTTTCTCTTCTTCCCCTTTACTTTTGTATTTTCTTCTTCCCTTTCTCTATTTCACAACACACGTTATCAGCACGCTCTTTACATTGAGCTATAAAAAAGAAATATTGAAGAAGGAAAAAAAAAAAAAACTACTTACGGAGTATTTTCTGGGTTGTATTACAATCACTTTCATATCTTTTCCATCTAATGTGACTGTCGATTTAATTTAGTTTTGTTGTAATCCAGTACTAACATCTGTTTCTCATTCTATTTTTTTCTGGCATATATTAGTCCTTTGAACGAACAACTGGATCGAAAAAAAATAAAAAGAATTTACCTCGTTGTGGTCGTGATTATGGCACATCCACTGGCTGGATAAGCTAGAAGGTATAAACCACTAACGACTAGATCACCGCTTACACGGTGGGAGGGCCGACCGAAAAAAAACGAAACACCATTATGTGTGATGGTGCTACAAGGTTAAAATTGATATGCATCCAATTTATGGTAATTTACATAAATTTTCCCCATTTTTATGCATCTTTTGTGGTGGTTTGCATCAATTTACCCTATGTGCTATGTATTCATTGTGGTGGCTTGCCTCAATTTCTCCATGTATTATGCATCCTTTGTGGTGCTTTGCATAATGACTATACATTAAATTTTAAAAGTCATCATCAAATTTTTCATAAAAACATTAAATTTTATATTGTTGTTTGTACTCGTTGTGTAGATTTTTTTAAAATCCTTTCCAATGACATAAAATTTGTAAAATTCCAAGGCCCGGATTTTCAAATATGTTATATTAAAGTTTGGTTGCCAATTATACCCCGAAAAAATAGGATCTACTTGGAGTTACAATAATTAGACTAAAAGGGAGGACATTTTAGGTTTTTCATGTCCCAAAGACTACCACCAAATTCCAATCTTTTTATCAAATTGAACATTTGTGTTAGACTATATTTTTCATGTCCCAAAGACTCCTTTCGGGCCCTCCGGTCGGTCGTCCCTATGTTGATTATTCATCCACCAAGATATCTGAGGCTGCTTCACATGTTTCATATCATCCCTAATAAAAAAAATTATTTAACGATTTTTTTTCTTGCTCTGTATTGGTTAGAACTGATTTCTAAGTTGATTTGCGTTTTTGATTATTTCGTTCTATGTGTTTTATGGTTAGAGATTTATGATTGTTAGTTGAATTGTTAATTGTTCTTTAGATGTTGTTTGCTGAAGCCAGTGATGTAAGGATAATATTATCTACTCTTGATGGGGGTTATAACATCTAGCTACTCTTGATGGGGGTTATAACATCTCAATCACATCAGAGCCTGTAGTCTAGTCTAGGTTTTGAAAGAAATGTTATGAATATCTTAGTCTTAGACACTGAGACTTCACCATCTAATACAGAACATAGCCTTGAAGGCTCCCAAAGGCAACACACCTAGTTTGTTACCATATACAATATATATGTATATATCAGCATCTGTTTTGATTTCTATTTGTGCATTTCTATGTTTTCATCACTTAAATGTGTAGTTCTGATGCTGTTAAGTGCTTGATTTATTGGACCAGTTGTGTTGTATATATGTTTTCAACCCTGTCAGCCCAAGATGAATTGAACTTTGATATATTGGTTTGGTGGAAGATGAATGGACCCAAGTACCTAACTCCGGCAAAGATAGGAAGAGATGTGTTGGCTGTTCCAGTGACCAGTGTGGCATCAAAGTCCATGTTCAACGATGGTGGAAGAGTTATAACAATACACTTAACTTCATTATCTCCAGATTTAGTCCAAGCATTGCTATGCTTAAGTGATTGGCTGCCAGACTTCTTTGATGAAGGTAAATTTTCTTTTCCTTTGCTTTGCTTAACCAGTAACCAGAACATCTTCTTACTCTTATATTGAAGTACATTTTTGGTTAAATTGTCTTAAAACCTTCGAATGATTTGTTTGTTTAGTTTGTATCTCATTTCGAAAGTCTAAGAAAAACAAGTTGATTAGGAAACTGTCGCTCGTATATTTGCGTTGTGGTGTGGTTAATATCTCTTTCAACTTGTGGGGTTTTGGGTTTAGAACAGACGGCTCGATTGATTTGGTCTACCTCAAATTTTAGGTTTCACTGCAATGTCTATGTATGAATATTCAATTCAATTTTCTGGATTTTCTTATTTTCCTTAAAAGTATAGATGTTTTTAAGTTGCTGTAGAAATTCTGAGTATATATGATATGAATTTCCTTCTTAGAATTTGCTATATATGATATGAATATACTACGCCCCACCTTTTCTGTAACTGCTCCGCATTGTAGGTTTGAACATGATGATCAAAAAGGCTTATCCTTATGACCCGTGAGGATGATCATTTGATCAGTCATTGTGTAAAATTCTCTAGGATGATTTAGATATGGACCATAGAGTTTCGACGAGATCCATAAGATTTATCTTGCATCTTATTGTATATTTGTGCTAGTGGTCGTTAAGAGCTGTTGTTTTGAAGTAATGATTTCCACATTGGTTGTATAGGTATGGAACTGAGTCACCGCCCAAACAAGATTCTCCCATTGTTCCCTCCCCATCCCTTTTTTATTTCTTGTTCAACTGATTAGTTAACCTTTTTGTTTCTAAACTCTTGTATTTTTGTGATTAATATTACTTTTTGGTATGCAAACTATTGTTCTTTCCTTTCCTTTCCTTTGCTTCCATTGTTTGTTTCTCAAATAGCAAAGTTTGCACAGATATGTAGTCATTTGAATCTTAGAATATGCCCAAACCCTTGTGAAATATTTTTTTGTTTCTTGAATTTTC
Organism: Papaver bracteatum; assembly: GCA_023529315.1. NCBI lineage: Eukaryota > Viridiplantae > Streptophyta > Magnoliopsida > Ranunculales > Papaveraceae > Papaver > Papaver bracteatum. The sequence continues at coordinate 1,317,610 of JAJJWX010000269.1, read as the reverse complement.
TTATCAAGTGATTCTTTGTGAATGCAGATATGGAAATCGTGGACTGAAGTGAAGTTGATGCAATGATGCAACATGCCAGGCAGCCAAGCAAGATCACACTACTCACTAGCGTGTTGACATTGTTACTTTGTTACTTGTTAGCCTCTGTTAGACTTTGTTTTTTTGTTTTTCGGATTTGTTGTAGCATGTTGTGTACATTCTTTTGCATACACTAGACTGGGAGTAAACTCTAAACATTGTGCTTGTGTGGGTTTGTACTTTTCACTGAACATTTTGAACTCAAAAAGGAAAATACTCTGTTTTTTTTCAAGTTTTTAGTTTTTTTCCTAGTTACCGGATTTTATCGGATAAAAATACGATATCCGATAACTTAACCTTAACCTTATCGAATTGGAATTTTTGGTATCCGCCGGATATTATCGGATACCGGATATCCGATAATCCTTAACCTTAACCCTTATTGGTACTAAAAATATCCGCCGGATATTTAACCGTTGCCACCCCTAGTAGTTGGAGAACATATTCGAATTTGTAATTATAGGTATCTTTATGAGTCCTTAAAGACACCGAAATCCACGCTTTAGCAGTATAAATTCTACTTTTTCTTTCTTAAATCTGTAGTTAGAATTAAGCTAGCATAAACCCTTGTTTGAGATAGATTAAACTTAACATTTTGATACTCGTTTTCTGTAATTCTCATATAGTTGAGTTCACATCAATAAATCGCCAAAAGTTGTACTCTTTTTCCTTCATTTAGGTTTTGTCCCATGTGGTTTTCCTGATAAGGTTTTAACGAGGCAACATCTCATTGACGTTTAACCTTTGTTTTCAAAATGTTTATATTTGTACTTTTTTTCGCTTCGTCCATTTTTTTTCCATTGGGTTTTATTGGAAAGGTTTTAGTGAGGTAGTTTAATTCAACATGGTGGTCATCCAGGAGGAGTTGTATCCATTTTGGTTATTTGGTGAATTCCCAAACCATTAACTAGGTCATTTTGTTAGACCAAATCTACATAACCATCTCCTAGGAATTTGAATATCTTTCTGAACCACATGTTTAGAAACAAATACGATTTTGTTCACGTATTGTAATGTATTCGTATCTTAGCAAATTGTTGAAGAAATAATATCAATTACTTCTGAAAATCATCTCCGAGAAGCTAGCAATCAAATACACAAGTCCTCAATGTATTTAACTAAGCATGAAGACTCGAGAACATTTAGAAGACTAACACAAAATAAGACTTCATCAACTAGCATACATCTTCATGAAAGCACATCGATCTTCTGCATTCAAGAAATTCGTTCATCAAAATTGGAAAGTTTCTACTCAAAGATTTTCAAGCCAAGATCTAACTGAAATACTTATCAGGGAGCATCTTAGTAAAAGGTATTTTACTGGACTATCTAATTGTACTCTTTTTCCTTCGTCAAAGTTTTTTCCCACTGGGTTTTCCTTGTCAAGGTTTTAATGAGGCAACATATGCATGTCCAACCCTGTTCTAAGTTTTCTCATAATTGTACTCTTTTCCCTTCGATGGGGTTTTGTCCCTTTGGATTTTTCTGACAAGGTTTTAATGAGGCAATTTCTTAGATACAGTGGTCATTTAGGGGGGGTGTTATAAACAGAGGTTTATTAGGTAGATTCTCACTTTAGTGGGACCCCATTACTTGGGCATGATAGACACATTTTTGTGTCTGATATAATCTCAATTGTATATATTGTTAGTGCTCGATTTTGTATTTATTATGGTTTTTTGTGTCTTTGTAGATGTTTTTGGAGAAATAAACATGTGTGGAGAAATCGGCTCGAAAAGTTGCTAAAGGCACCTCCGGATGACACCTGCTATTCGGACCCCCATTTTGGATAAGGGGTGACCAAATTATTAAGGGGCACCCAGTTGTTATTTACACCCCAGGATACCCAAGTGCTATTCACACCCCATCAGACGCTAAGGGGAACACACTTTCTTCACGTTTCAAGCACTGTTTTTGGCGGGAAAACATTCTTTCCACCTGCCTAATTTTGTACTCGTAGTTTTGGTTATAGTTGGATTAGGATAACCCTGTTTGGTAAAGGACTTGGTTGCGAGAAAGAATGAGTCTACCATCAATTCATGATAAAACAGAGGTGGGCGGTTATTCTCGAATATTTTTGGTAATTTGGGAAGTTACGAGCAAGATTTTAAAGGAGATAATATCACCCTGGGATTTCTTTCTATCGAGTTTGGAGAAGTAGCAGCTGCAGGGACGTGTTGAAAAGGAAGGAAGATCTCGGACAAGAGATAAACCCGGGATTTGATTTGGTTCTTGATGTTTACATGGGATTGGAAGGAGATAGTATCCATTGTTAGCATTGAATCCATTTTTAGAGTTTGGATAAAGCAGAGACGCGTGAAGTAAATATCCCGTAACTTGAAGGAAGGAAACGGAGAAGATTCGGAAAAGATACTCGCAAGATATTGACCTTGTTGGCTATAAATAAGAGATATAAGAGTAACAGAAGGGGGAGTCGAGACTTTGGGGGTAGAACAGAGCCATATAGTAGGGTTGCAGAGAATACTATCATCAACATAGAAGAAGCTGCAAAACACAGTCGAGGAAGAAGAAGACAGAAAAACCGTCACATATTCCTTCAAATTTTGTAACAATTTTTACAACAAATACATCTGTTAGAATTTCTCTGTAACACTGGGTTCTGTAACAGTGAGTTCTGTAACAATTATAACTGTTACAAACTCGCTGCTTTATTAGTTTTCTCTTGTTTTTCACCCTTTTGAGCTATGAACACCTATTTTGAGCACATGAATAACATGAGGAGCTAAACCCCAATATTGGAACAACGGAGGAAGCCATTCTTCACGCGTGTGGTAATTCTATTATTTCTTTTATGATTTATTGCATTGATTTTTATTGAGTGATTGTGATTTCAATTGATGGGTCATGCTTTCTTAAGTGTTTTTATGTCTCATGCTTTAGATATACAATCACTACTATCAAAATCTACATTGGCAAAGAATTAGAGTCAATATTATTTGAGCTATAATTGTTTGGAATAAATATATGAATCGCATGAATGAGTTTATGGTGGAATCCCGAGCCTCAGTACCTCTCGATATTTGTGACATTCCTTTGTATATAAGTCTAAAATCAATCTTTACAAGTCTTTGAACGAACTTTTACTACCACTTTCTACAACTATAAAAAATCACATCAATTTTTGGCGCCGTCGACGCGGACTTGTATTTAGATTTGTTTTAGGTTTATTTTATTATTTTTGTTCTCTTTTATGCCTTTGGTATTTTTTTTTATTCTTTTCAGATTTGGAGCGAAAGTACAACGAAATAAAAAGTGCTATAAAAGGAAATCTTCGCCAAAGAAGGAAAGAAAAGAGGAGTCCAAGGAGTGAAGAAGATTTTGTACATATTTATTTTATTTAGACTTTATTTCTTTTTATTTTTAGAAACTGTAAATAGGGTTTTATTTTTTGTAATTTATTTTATTTTATTTTTGGACACTTTTTGGACTTTATTTTGGACTTGGACTTTATTTTTAAAACCATAAGGAAGGGTTAAAGAATTAAATATAAACTGTTTGCAGGGAAGGACGACAGTTACGATACCGTCTCGGCCCCTCGGGTTCGTACATTGACATAGGAGTCGGTGGCCTGAGTCGACTTCAACGGTTCATCGCCCGTATAGTACAGGAGGTAAGACTCTATCCACCCACGAATCCCCTGTCAGTGGGTTTTATTTTGTATGACAAATCACACCCCTGCAATAGAATTTCGAACTGGTATTACAATAGCCAATACTAGGAATATCTGGCTGATTTTCAAAATGGACATTACTGTGACCATAGTGTGAATAGTGGTTGGGAACATCAAACTTTTGAAGGTTATGGTCCATGCCATGGTGAGCCCAATTACTATCCACATACGCACCGGTCATACGAGCAAGAAAATAAGGAGTATTATAGTTCTAGTTCCTCGTCTTTGGACAATATAACGAAAATGTTGAAAACTAGTCCCTATTATGATCCTTCTGAACCTGTTCTTACTCTAAAAGAGTCTCTCAAACAATTAACTGAGAATACAAATAGGTTTGTGCTAGAAATGAATAAACAAAATGCACCCATGAGTGAACCTTCTATACACGATACTATAAGGAAGTCATGTGAGTCGATTCACGATACCATAAGGAATTTATGTGAGTGGACACAAAAGCTGTTGTTAGAGGCCGAGAACAGTTTTGCTCGAAATAATCTCAGTGTTTCCAATAGTACCCTTGAAAATGAGGATAGTTATTCGCATAATCAAGATGACGAGGTTAGAATTGGTAACACTACCTTTTTAGATGAGGTTCGACCATTTTCATGTTATTATAATGATGATTATGATGAGGATAGTGTTGATGAAGAATTTGAAATAAGTAGGCATAGTGATCAGGAATATGTTACTCCAATTGAGCTTTATAACGATAATATTATTTTTAGTTCAAATCCAAATAATTTTAATAATTATTCACCTATTCAAAAGGACGAGGATTTGACTAGAGATTCCCCCGTTTTAGACGATGTAGTATTTCCTTTTGATTACGAAGCTAATAATGGTTTAGAGGAACGAGTTTATTCTGAGAATATTGCTTTAGAGTCTAGAGATTTAGAAACATTAGTCTTAGACAAAGAAAATGAACTTGTAGAGATGAGTGAGGATGTACCTGACTTAGAAGAATCAATTGACCATTTTTATGAATCAGATGACCATGAAATTAGGGAAGTTGTGACTAGTCTTTCTAGAGACACTGAAAACTCTAAGTTTGGGGGTGATTATCATTATCCATGTGCTTTAACTCTTAGAAAAGTTCCTCACTTAGGATTTTACATATGTGCCTCAACTATTTTACAAGATTATCTTCATACACGTTTTCCTGAACCTAGTGATGTCCATAAGGAAGTTAAGTTGTTAGAAACCCATCCCCTGGTTGATGTGGTTAGCTCAGGCTATGATACCCAGATTGATTTTGTTTTCCAGCCAAATATTTTTCAACCAATTGTGGGAACGTATAAGTTTCAGATGTGTCAATTATTAAGTTTTGGGACTAAACCTAATTACTTTAGGAGATTAGGGTCGACACATTTGTTTAAGGAAGACCACCACTCTCATTTTGGTCAGCTGTGTAAGTCAAATCTGATTGACTTAGAGGATCCGCAATTATTTAGGTTATTATTATGTGCTTCTAAATTTTTACTTGAGTTTTTCCAGACTCTAAAACCTAAACATTCGGATCCAACTTATGAGGAAATGCAACCCATGAAAATATTTTATTTGGACCCAATTATAGAACCTGAACCTGAACCAAAACTAGATGTAGTTGTTTTAAACAGGAAACTAGACAAGGGTGTGCTTTATTTGTTTATTTTCTTGGCAGGTTGAAGATTCCTTTTATTTGTGGTAGCTTTATTAGGTTTTGATGACCCACAGATATTTCGGCTATTACTTTATGATTTTATGAGGTGACTAATCCTTTCTTAGTCTGGCTGAAGACTTTAAACTTAGCACTTCTTGGGAGGTAACCCAATATTCATACGACACGGTAATATCTTTCCTTATCTCTTTTTCTTCAAATGGTAACAGTTTCTCATTGTTCATGTTTTTAATTTCATCTTTAGAACATTGAGGACAATGTTAGATTTAAGTTTGGGGGTACGGGAGAAACTTTTTGATTAGTTGCAATAAATAAACTCCATAGCCTAGAAATTTATGCTTATTAAGGATGGCACTAACCAATCTAAGTGGATGGAAGCATTTTGGTTGTAGGAGTTGAGGAACCAATCTGATTAGATGGAAACATCTAAAGAGTCTATTCATGAAAGCACAGAGCTCAGGTGTTAGAAAAGAAAACATGGTAGTTTCTCCATATCCTCGTGATGGAAACATCGAAAGAATCCTGATCACTTTTTTTTTCCTTTTACCATTGCTAGGGTGAAATAGAGTGACTGAGACGCAAAAAAGTGAAAAAGTGAAAGGAAAAAAAAAAAGACCAGACCACTAGACCAACCAGAATAAATACAATAAAGTCGACCACTGGTACCCTTGTATATGCCAGCTGAGTTGACCTAGAGTTAGGATTATCGACCACTGGTTCCCTTGTATATGCCAGTGTCTCGATATTAGTCCAGACCAGTATCTCAGTCCATTAGGATAAGTTCACCTTAGTCAACATCATCCACGTTTTTCTACATCCATCTTCTTAATCTATCCATGTGATTGGTTGACTCCGGTTTATGATGTCCAGAAACTATCTGAGTAGAGCTCTGTCACTTTATATGAACTTTAGTATGCTTGAGTGCAAACTCGTGTACATCAATTGGAATTTCGCATCAGGGTACTTCCTTATGTAGTCAATAAGTATGCCAACCAAGGAGATTCTTTAGTGCATTCCAAGGTTTTGCGTAGATATCTAGGGTCTGGAGTAAAGGTTTTGTGGGTATACCTCTGGTAAGCCCTCCCGAGACTATAACTCGGCCACTAGGGCAACCTAGGGGTTTAAAGGCTTATTGCATACGCTAAATGCAATCGATGATGCCTGCGACAGTGAGTTAGGATTTTATTTTTTAGATTTGATTTGCTCGAGGACTAGCAAATAATAAGTTTGAGGGTATTTGATAGACACATTTTTGTGTCTGATATAATCTCAATTGTATATATTGTTAGTGCTCGATTTTGTATTTATTATGGTTTTTTGTGTCTTTGTAGGGGTTTTTGGAGAAATAAACATGTGTGGAGAAATCGGCTCGAAAAGTTACTAAAGGCACCTCCGGAGGACACCTGCTATTCGGACCCCCATTTTGGATAAGGGGTGACCAAATTACTAAGGGGCACGCAATTGTTATTTACACCCCAAGATACCCAAGTTCTATTCGCACCCCATCATATGCTAAGGGGCACACACTTTTTTCACGTTTCAAGCACTGTTTTTGGCGGGAAAACATTCTTTCCACCTGCCTAACTTTGTGAGGGTTTCTGGATTGGACTTTCACGAGTTGTACTCGGAGTTTTGGTTATAGTTGGATTAGGATAACCCTATTTGGTAAAGGACTTGGTTGCGAGAAAGAAGGAGTCTACCATCAATTCATGATAAAACAGAGGTGGGCGGTTATTCTCGGATATTTTTGGTAATTTGGGAAGTTACGAGCAAGATTTTAAAGGAGATAATATCACCCTGGGATTTCTTTCTATCGAGTTTGGAGAAGTAGCAGCTGCAGGGACGTGTTGAAATGGAAGGAAGATCTCGGACAAGAGATAAACCCGGGATTTGATTTGGTTCTTGGTATTTATGTGGGAATGGAAGGAGATAGTATCCATTGTTAGCATTGAATCCATTTTTAAAGTTCGGATAAAGCAGAGATGCGTGAAGTAAAAAGGGAAGTAAATATCCCGTAACTTGAAGGAAGGAAACAGAGAAGATTTGGAAAAGATACTCGCAAGATATTGACCTTGTTGGCTATAAATAAGAGATATAGGAGTAAGAGAAGGGGGAGTCGAGACTTTGGGGGTAGAACAGAGCCATATAGTAGGGTTGCAAAGAAGATTATCATCAGCAGAGAAGAAGCTGCAAAACACAGTCGAGGAAGAAGAAGACAGAAAAACCGTCACATATTCCTTCAAATTTTGTAACAATTTTTCAAACAAATACATCTGTTAGAATTTCTCTGTAACACTGGGTTCGGTAACAGTGAGTTATGTAACAATTATTATTGTTACAAACTCGCTGCTTTATTAATTTTCTCTTGTTTTTCACCCTTTTGAGCCATGAACACCTATTTTGAGCACATGAATAACATGAGGAGCTAAACCCCAATACTGGAACAACGAAGGAAGCCATACTTCACGCGTGTGGTAATTCTATTATTTCTTTTATGACTTATTGCATTGATTTTTAATTGATATATGATTTTTATTGAGTAATTGTGATTTCAATTGATGGGTCATGCTTTCTTAAGTGTTTTGATGTCTCATGCTTTAGATATACAATCACTACTATCAAAATCTACATTGGCAAAGAATTAGAGTCAATATTATTTGAGCTATAATTATTTGGAATAAATATATGAATCGCATGAATGAGTTTATGGTGGAATCCCGAGTCTCAGTACCTCTCGATATTTGTGACAATCCTTTGTATATAAGTCTAAAATCAATCTTTACAAGTCTTTGAACGAACTTTTACTACCACTTTCTACAACTTGTTAAAACCACACCAGGGCACCAAGCATAAACTCTATAAATAAGAGTCACAAATCTTTGTAAACACACATCTAGAATACAAAACAAAGCTTGGCTAAGTTAGGCTAGATAAAGAGCGGTCGAGATTTGTCTAGGAGGGATAAATCTACGACAATGGTTCTTTCATCTAACCATTATAAATACTTTATTAATTAGTGTCCTATTAATTGCTCATGATGAATGATTAATTAATTTTTCATGATAAATGTTTATTTAATGAATCTAATAAATACATATTTTTATTAATAAATAATTAAGTTTATTAAAAACTATATACATACTGATCGGTAAAGAATTTGGTGCTGGAGAATTTTGAACTTAGGTAACTGTAATCATCACCCAATGACTTTATCACTATACTACAGTGACCCCGACTATTAAAAATTATATTAATAATTTTTAATGGTGGTAGTGAAAGAAGCAGTGGGTGGTGGAAACAGTGGCGGGTATTTTTGAGTGGTGGAGGTGGTAACATTACTGGTGGTGAAAAAAATAGTGGGCGTGGATGGTTTTACGTACGGCGGTGGATGTTAGTGAATAGTAGTGGACAATAATAGTTTTGTGTCTTTACAAAATGGGAAACATTGCATTGTGATAGATGTAGTTGGTTGTTTTTAGCACAACTAGTAAGGACAGACACAAATATTTTGAGGAGGATACTAAATCATATAAGATAATATAATCATGACCGTTGGATCACCCAAATGGGATCCCAACTATTTATAGTACCCGATCGAATAAATCACGGTGTTTAGTATTAAAATAAAATTGATTACATTTTCACAATACAAAACAAAGTTTGGACAAGTTACGCTAGATAAAGAACGATCAAATTTCTACTTACAGAACATAAATCTACCGCTATAAATGATCACATTTAATTAAAAGTTAATAATAAATGAATGTTTCTTTAATTAATCAAATGAATATTTTTTTGTTGATACATAATAAATTTATTTGATATTAACCATATCAGTAAGCATTAATGGTGGTTGTGATGGTGGGCAGTGGTGGGGATAATGGTGGTGGATATTAGTGAGACTGGTGGAGTGGTGACGATAATATGGTAGTGGAAGAAGTAGTGGTAGTAGGGTGATAAAGGGGGTCCTAAGATAGGTAAATTAAGCACTAATGGTGGTTGTGATGATGGGTGTTGGTGGTGGATCGGCGGTGGGGATAATATCGGTGGGTATTGGTGAGACTGGTGGAGTGGTGACGATAATGTGGTGGTGGAAGAATTCGTGGTAGTAGGGTGAGAAAATGTGTCCTAAGATATGTAAATTATTTAGTAACCCTTGGTTAATTTTTCTTTGTTTTATTTTAATTTGATTTTAATTTTCAAATTACTTTTTTTCTTAAATTAAAACAATTTTTAAAAGCAAGATTTTTCCAAAAAAGAAGATGTTGTGATTTTAAGATTTGCCGGGTCGAGGGAAGGAAGAAAAATGAAACCTATAAAACAATTGACCAAACACAAGGCTACGTGCGAATTAATTGTAATCGGTCCAGTTTCTCACATCCCTCTTTATTCCCCTTTTTTTATCATGGTTTCTGTTTATGTCATTATTTCTCTCCTACTTCATGATATTATGCAAGGCTACGCGTGAATTAATTGTAATCGATTTAGTTTCTCACATCCCTCTTTGTTCCCTTTTTTTGTCATGATTTATGTTTTTGTCATTTCTCCCCAACTTCGTGTAATTATGCATGCTTGAGAATAGTTCATAATAATAGGTAAAGAGACAAGAAAATAAATTGATCAAAAATTAAATATTATTATAAATTTTAGGAAAATGAATAAACATACATTTATGTAAATTGTAAACACAACATTTATATCAAAGAGAAAAATTAAATTCTAATGCTAACAGATTTTGCAAGATTAATCTAATTGATTTTAAAGTAATTTTAGGTATTTTTAGTTTTGTTACAAATTTGGTGAACGACATTTGATGATATTTTTTTGAAGTAGTGAACGAAGTAATGTTCTATTGCCCATAGGATTTACTCTAACGATTAACTATGTTTGTCCCAAAGGTTGTATGACTTAAATACACAGTATTAAAAGACTTGACGATAAGGACATGTTTATTAACCAACTCCTCAAAACATTAATTTAGACCTGGATCGATCGATTCTATTCTTCTCAGATAATTACGACATGTATGAATCGATGGATACATTTAAAACACACATTCTTGCACGTGTCGTTATGGAACTGGTTGAGACCTAGTACATGAATAAGAAATCTCTGTAACACCACGTATTTTTAGCATGGCGCATGCAGAAAGATGCGCCATGGGCTGAGATGAAGCTTCATCCAAAGCTCTTCCGCAACGTGAAAAAGGTGGATTGGCTTACGGCCAATATCATTCCAAAATGGCGCATTATGTTTGGCATTTGGCCAAGGGCCAATGTTGCATCATCATGATACATTAGGCCAGTTGGGTAGGTAGCCTTGAGCTTACAGCGTAATCATTGCGCATTACGATAGTTATTGGTCTTTAGCCAGTACCGCACAATCATTGTACATTATGCCAGAGAGGGCTGGCCGAACGAATATTGCGCAAGCGCAATCATTGCACGCAATGATTGCGATGAATAGTGAAATGCAAAGATTACGATGGACGTTGGAAGGCAAAGATTGCGATGAACAGTAAAACACAAAGATTGCGATGGACGGTGGAACACAAAGATTGCGATGAACAGTGAAATGCAAAGATTGTGATAAACAGTGAAACACAAAGATTGCGATGAATAGTGGAGCGGTGGAACACAAAGATTGTGATGAACAGTGAAAGGCAAAGATTGCGATGGATAATGGAGCGGTGGAACGCAAAGATTGCGATGAACAGTGAAACACAAAGATTGCGGGGAGTAGATGAATGATTTTTGGTCTTCTTTCCATACTTTTAAAAATGTCATTTTTACATATATATGGAAGGGTAGTTGGTTGAAGGTGCATATGCGGACTATGCACCAAGTGAGCTTCATAGCTTAGCCGGAAATGTATAAATGATGCCTAAGGCTCATTTATAGTTGTGTAGCCTTGAGAGAGGGCATTTGATGCTTAGGCATCAATATGCCATAGCGCGGACCCGATGATGCATAATCATTGTGCATCTTTGACGGAATGGCCTACGGACCATGCCATTACTATTTTTGCTAGGCTATGGCCTAGCAAACGAGTTGGAATAAGTTGCTTGTCCCATCGAGGATGAACTATGGTCTGTGCTTGATTCCTTTAGAGTAGGGAAGTATACGTAGGCAGCCGCAATGAGTTACAGCATTGCCAGTCCAGCACATTGGCCCCTCATATCATCTAAGCTCGGTAGCTCGACGCAAGAGATGATTGTGGCCAGACTTGATTAGGCTAAGTTGCATGCCATTAAGTGGATGCTCATACTTCCTATCAAGTTATAAAGAGCAAGTTATATCCTATTTTGAGGCTAAAAATCCGAGTGTCGCAATTTAGCTCAAGAGGAGTCCATTTTGATGGGAAACAACCCAAAGATCAAGACATGTTGATCCACATGGTCACCAGAATTTAGCCAAATTCCATCGTTTAGGGCCTCAAAAGGTCGTTCTTGCAGTTTTAAGAAAGTTTTTGGTTTCCTTAATAAACCCTTTAAATGGCAAGGGCTTGGTTCAGCCTGTGACTAAGTCCACGGCTTATGCCTTAAGCATGGACAATACATGGCAATACGACGGTTGCTCAGCTAGCTAGGAAATTCAGTGATGGATTCCCTATGATGAGGCGAAGCCAGAGATGCATGTGAAGTGTGTTGGCATTGACCTTATGTCCTTGAAACCTTTTGCAGAACAAGGGTAAGTTGGAAAGGTGTGGAAGCTTAAATAGTTGAATCATGCTCCACGAGCATGCTTGCAAGGGAAAGTGAACGTGCATTTTCCAGGGGATGAGGCCCGGATCGTAGCTTCATCAGTGGCGCACCGGGGGAGTTGCGGCCTGCGGGGCGACGCGCCGAAGGCGTAATTTTCCGGTCCGTCACAGATGGTATCAGAGAAAGTTCCGAGAAAACACTAGGGACTTGTGCGGAGTGGACTTGTCCACAACTATTTTCCTTAAGGGAAAACTTAAAGTTGGAGTGTAGGCCAACTTCTGCACGGGAAAGAGTTGTAACTGCTTCGCCAGTTACTATGCAAATCGAGTTGAGCTTGTCCATGTATTGTGAGTTTTCCTGGCCTAAGTGGCACACCACTTACGAGTGGATATCCGGAAGACTATCAGGGACGGTGGGTAGACAATGAGACTGATCATCCCCACACGTTGGAAACTATCCAAGGGTGTGTTTTGTCAGGCTCGGCTAGCATCCCACTTACGAGTGGAAACCTGGATGACCGTCAGGGACGGTGGGCAATTGGAAAACTGTTCCACACAGTACAGTGCTGAAATCTTGTCATTCAGATGACATCTTTCAACTTGTGAACCTTAGGGATTCCTGGGTGGTAGCATGGGATACTATTCAAGATACCTTGTCGAGTTATCCTCTTGGCATTGGCCAATTGCGATTCTTGGTATCGTTGTGGGCACTTTTTGGATTCCTGGGAAGGTGGTATGGGACATGTGCTCAGAGGGTATAAATTGTTGTTCATGACAACTTGAAGAAACCTGTGATTTCTGAGCATCTGGTATGGGACTTTTTCTCAGGAAATCCAAACCGAAGAGATTGTCCACAATAGTTTTTATTTGGAATTTCGAGGACGAAATTATTTTAAGGGGTGAAGAATGTAACACCCCGTATTTTTAGCATGGCGCATGCAGAAATATGCGCCATGGGCTGAGATGAAGCTTCATCCAAAGCTCTTCTGCAGCGTGAAAAAGGTGGATTGGCTTAAGGCCAATATCGTTCCAAAATGGCGCATTATGTTTGGCATTTGGCCAAGGGCCAATGTTGCATCATCATGATACATTAGGCCAGTTGGGTAGGTAGCCTTGAGCTTATAGCGTAATCATTGCGCATTACGATAGTTATTGGTCTTTTTAGCCAGTACCGCACAATCATTGTGCATTATGCCAGAGAGGGCTGGCCGAACGAATATTGCGCAAGCGCAATCGTTGCACGCAATGATTTCGATGAATAGTGAAACGCAGAGATTACGATGGACGGTGGAAGGAAAAGATTGTGATGAACAGTAAAACGCAAAGATTGCGATGGACGGTGGAACACAAAGATTGCGATGAACAGTGAAACGCAAAGATTGCGATGAATAGTGGAGCGGTGGAACGCAAAGATTGCGATGAACAGTGAAACGCAAAGATTGCGGGGAGTAGATGAATGATTTTTGGTCTTCTTTCCATACTTGTAAAAATGTCATTTTTACATATATAGGGAAGGGTAGTTGGTTGAAGGTGCATATGCGGACTATGCACCAAGTGAGCTTCATAGATTAGCCGGAAGTGTATAAATGATGCCTAAGGCTCATTTATAGTTGTGTAGCCTTGAGAGAGGGCATTTGATGCTTAGGAATCACTATGCCATGGCGCGGACCCGATGATGCATAATCATTGTGCATCTTTGACGGAATGGCCTACGGACCATGCCATTACTATTTTTGCTAGGCTATGGCCTAGCAAACGAGTTGGAATAAGTTGCTTGTCCCGTCGAGGATGAACTACGGTCTGTGCTTGATTCCTTTAGAGTAGGGAAGGATACGTAGGCAGCCGCAATGAGTTGCAGCATTGCCGGTCCAGCACATTGGCCCCTCATATCATCTAAGCTCGGTAGCTCGACGCAAGAGATGATTGTGTCCAGACTTGATTAGGCTAAGTTGCATGCCATTAATTGGATGCTCATACTTCCTATCAAGTTATAAAGAGCAAGTTATAGCCTATTTTGAGGCTAAAAATCCGAGTGTCGCAATTTAGCTCAAGAGGAGTCCATTTTGATGGGAAACATCCCAAAGATCAAGACATGTTGATCCACATGGTCACCAGAATTTAGCCAAATTCCATCGTTTAGGGCCTCAAAAGGTCGTTCTTGAAGTTTTAAGAAAGTTTTTGGTTTCCTTAATAAACTCTTTAAATGGCAAGGGCTTGGTTCGGCCTGTGCCTAAGTCCGCGGCTTATGCCTTAAGCCTGGACAAGACATGGCAATACGATGGTTGCTCAGGTAGCTGGGAAATTCAGTAATGGATTCCCTATGATGAGGCGAAGCCAGAGATGCATGTGAAGTGCGTTGGCATTGACCTTATGGCCTTGAACCCTTTTGCAGAACAAGGGTAAGTTGGAAAGGTGTGTAAGCTTAAATAGCTGAATCATGCTCCACGAGCATGCTCGCAAGGGAAAGTGAACGTGCATTTTCCAGGGGATGAGGCCCGGATCGTAGATTCATCAGTGGCGCACCGGGGGAGTTGCGGCCTGCGGGGCGACGCGCCGAAGGCGTAATTTTCCGGTCCGCCACAATCTCTCTCTCTCTTCTTCCCCTCTACTTTGTATTTTCTTCTTCCCTTTCTCTATTTCACAACAGATAACTATAAAATCCTATTATTGGGGTAATTTTTTATTTTTTTTTTGGGTGGGGGGTGGGGGGTCGGGCTTAATAGGATTCTGATATCCTAAATGTAGATTGGGGAAACTAAATGTGCGTTAAAAGTCAAAGTTACCCTTTAAATATTTGTATCACCTAAAATCAAAACTAATTCACTAACCTCTTTTTATTTTCTTCTTCTCAAAATCAAACAACAAAACCTATGATCAATTTTTTTAAAAATCTTTGATAAAATCTTCATCGGTTCTAAAAACCTATAAAATCAAGACGATAATATCAGGCCGATTGGAATTGAATTCTCCGTATACTGGTTATGATTATAATGTTTATGAATATGTTAAGCCACAAATTTGAAGCTTTTGTGAATCCACCATCAACTACTCAAACACCAGCAAATCCTCCAGAATGTTAAGAATTGAAAAACCACCATTTATTTTACCTTTAGATTGGGTTAATAGATAAGATTGATGCATTTAGGGTTTAGGAAAACTGTTTATGGGTTGACTATGGATATGAGTTCTTGTTGACCTAGCCGTAAAATGACTGTTACGGTTAGGACTTTAAGAACTCCCAGCCGTGAGTTGCCTAATTACGGTTGGCACTTTCCTAGCCGTTAGTTGTTCTATATTTACAGAAAACTATAATTTTTTCTTTTGTCTCGACTAGGAATTCCTAATTGTGACCGCAGTTCCCAGGCGTGACACAAGTTTCCCGGACGTAAGTACATTTAACAATTAGGTTTTCCAGTTTTTCTAGCCGTGAAACGTAACTCAGTTGGGACTTTCCTAACCGTTTCTAGTTTTGTATTTGCAAAAAAAAAAAAAAATGCATACATATTCCATAGCATTTCAACAAAAAGAAAAAAGCATACATAATTCATAACATAAAATTTAAAGATTTTTTTTTTTTTTTTTTGAAACAAAAAGTAATTGGATTGAAAGAAATCAGCTAAATTGAGTTTTATCTTCAACAAGTTGAGATCTGATCTCTAGAGGGGAATAACTAAACCAAGAATGGTTTAAACCATCTACTCTAGATAATCTAGAGAGGATGTCTGCTACTTTATTTCTCTCTTTGGGAATATGATAGCATTTCCAAGAGGTATTACAACTAAAAAAAACTTGAATGTCTTTGATCATGTTAAGTAAACGCTAGTCTATAGGAGCATTCTTAACAACAACATCAACCATCAGTTTTGCGTCGAGCTCAAAATGCACCTTCTCTAGCTTTAGCATATGTGCCCAGTTTACAGCTTCCCACAGTCCCATGTATTCAGCATGCTCCGCGCTTCCAATGTCTTTTAAGTGGATGCATTTTGATGCTTGCTGCAAACCTGCACAATTACGAATAATTAGACCTATACCCCTTGAAATATTTAAAAAAGAACCATCACAATTAATAGTCACAGTATTATAAGGTGGAGGAATCCATTATATGTTTCTACGGCAGACGCTAACACTGCTAGAATTAGTCTTGTTTTTATGATAAAAATGATCTTCAATGAAACGTTTTCATTTCTTAATGATCTTGTATGGTAGAGGATTGATATTCTTGAAGACCTTCTCACACCTGTCAAACCATAAACACCAAGCTTTAATGGTCCTGTTACAAAATTCTTCAATAGAGATATTCTTATCATGAAGATCATCAAACTAGGTACCTATCCAGTCTGAGAAAGTAAACCAACCAAACATAGCGAACCAAACCATTCTAGGAATATTACAATCTCTCAGGACATGTGTTGGAGTTTCTTGAGTTAACTCACAAAACGGACATATATTAACGATTCATGGCATCTTCCTATTGAGAATATTTCTTGTTGAGAGGAGATCTGAAGTAGCCTTCCATAAGAAATGTCTAATCCTGGGAAGGAGTGGAAGTTACCATAATGTGTTTTATATTTTCACCATTGTAAATACCAATATTCTGTGGAGCACGTGTCGCGATCTTAGTAGCCGCACATAAATCCAACTGTGTAACCTTCGCTGGACAAGGAAACCTAAGAAGCAAAGGATACCTCCGCAGATCTAATTTATCTGTCCTCAAGAAAGAAGACCTCGACGGTGGATATCCTAAATGTAGATTGGGGAAACTAAATGTGCGTTAAAAGTCAAGGTTACCTTTTAAATATTTTTATCACCTAAAATAAAAAATAAAAAAACTAATTCACTAACCTCTTTCTATTATCTTCTTCTCAAAATCAAACAACAAAACCTATGATCAATTTTTTTTAAAATCTTTGATAAAATCTTCATCGGTTCTAAAAACCTATAAACTCAAGACGATAAGAACAGGCCAATTGGAATTGAATTCTCCGTATACTGGTTATGATTATAATGTTTATGAATATGTTAAACCACAAATTTGAAGCTTTGGTTAATCCACCATCAACTACTCAAACACCAGCAAATCCTCCAGAATGTTAAGAAGTGAAAAACCACCATTTATTTTACCTTTAGATTGGGTTAATAGATAAGATTGATGAATTTAGGTTTTAGGAAAACTGTTTATGGGTTGACTATGGCTATAAGTTCTTGTCGACCTAGCCGTAAAATGACTGTTATGGTTAGGACTTTAAGAACTCCCAGCCGTGAGTTGCCCAATTATGGTTGGCACTTTCCTAGCCGTTAGTTGTTCTATATTTACAGAAAACTATAATTTTTTCTTTTGTATCGAATAGGAATTCCTAATTGTGATCGCAGTTCCCAGGCGTGACACAAGTTTCCAGGATGTAAGTACATTTAACGGTTAGGTTTTGCAGTTTTTCTAGCCGTGAAACGTAACTCAGTTGGGACTTTCCTAACTGTTGCTAGTTTTGTATTTGAAAGAAAAAAAATAAAATAAAAATGCATACATAGTGGATAGCATTTCAACAAAAAGAAAAAAACATACATATTTCATAACATAAAATTTAAAGAAAAGATTTTTTTTTTTTTTGAAACAAAAAGTAATTGGATTGAAAGAAATCAGTTACGTAATTGAGTTCTATCTTCAACAAGTTGAGATCTGATCTCTAGAGGGGAAGAACTAAACCAAGAATGGTTTAAACTATCTACTCTAGCTAATCTAGAGAGGATGTCTGCTACTTTATTTCTCTCTTTGGGAATATGATAGCATTTCCAAGAGGTATTACAACTAAAAAAAACTTGAATGTCTTTGATCATACTAAGTAAACGCTAGTCTATAGGAGCATTCTTAACAACAACATCAACCATCGGTTTTGCGTCGAACTCAAAATGCACCTTCTCTAGCTTTAGCATATGTGCCCAGTTTAAAGCTTCCCACAGTCCCATGTATTCATCCTGCTCCGCGCTTCCAATGTCTTTTAAGTGGATGCAATTTGCTTCTTGCTGCAAACCTTCATAATTACGAATAATCAGACCTATACCCCCTGAAATATTTTAAAAAGAACCGTCACAATTAATAGTCACAATATTATAAGGTGGAGGAATCCATTATAGGTTTCTATGACAGACGCTAACACTGCTAGAAGTAGTCTTGTTTTTCTGAGAAGAATGATCTTCAATGAAACTTTTGCATTTATTAATGATCTTGTCTGGTATAGGATTGATATTCTTGAAGACCTTCTCACACCTGTCAAACCATAAACACCAAGCTCTAATGGTCCTATTACAAAATTCTTCAATAGAGATCTTCTTATCATGAAGATCATCAAACCAGGTACCTATCCAGTCTGAGAAAGTAAACCAACCAAACATAGCGAACCAAACCATTCTAGGAATATTAGAATCTCTCAGGACATGTGTTGAAGTTTCTTGAGTTAACTCACAAAACAGACATATATTAACAATTCCTGGCATCTTCCTGTTGAGAATATTTCTTGTTGAGAGGAGATCTGAAGTAGCCTTCCATAAGAAATGTCTAATCCTGGGAAGGAGTGGAAGTTTCCATAACGTTTTATATATTTTCACCATTGTGAATACCAATATTCTGTGGAGCACGTGTCACGATCTTAGTGGACGTACATAAATCCAACTGTGTAACCTTCACTGGACAAGGAAACCTAAGCAGCAAAGGATACCTCCGCAGATCTAATTTATCTCGCCCCAAGAAAGGAGACCTCGACGGTGGATATGAGAAGAGAAAAAGCCTAGTCTACAAGAAGGCAGCTGGCAAGGGGACAGAGGTAGATGATGCATCTAAGCAGCAAATGATACCTCCACAGATCTAATTATCTCATCAATATACCTGTTTTTAGGAGGAACACGATTATGAGGTTTGACTGATGCCTTAGGCTTATCTATGGAGAACCGTTTACTTCTCTTCAATAGAAGATCCATAAACTGTCTTGTGATCATCGAGACTGATTTGTCAAGATCTTCATCGGATGAATCTGTCTCAGAGTGATCATCTTCAGAGATATACACTTTTTTACTTTTATCAAGTAATTTAGTGTCCTTTAGTGATTTGAACGCAACATCCTTAGATTTGGATGAATGTTCATGATCAAAGATCTTAAGCTTTCCAACCAACGTATTTATGGAGAGATTATCTAGGTTATTTCCCTCAACGATGGCATGCTTCTTATCATCGTATCTAGATGGGAGTGATTTGAGAATTTTTATCACAATGTCCTTTTCAGGAATAGTCTTACCCAATGCAAAAGATGCATTAACAATTTCAGACACTTTGTGATTAAACTCATCAAATGTTTTCTTCATATGCCATACGAAGGTTTTCCCAATCGGAACTAAGGTTTTGAAGCCTAGCTTCCTTTTCACTGGTGTTTCCTTCAAATACGGTTGCTAAGATATCCCAAGATTCTTGCGACTTAGTGCAGTTAGACACATGGTGCTGAAAATTTGGGGTAATGGCATGTATAATTGCATTTAAATCGTCGGAGTTTTGCTTTGTAGCAGGAATCTCTGCAGGAGTGTATTCCACAATATTCTTTGGAACATTTACATCTCCAACTGCATCAATGGGAGCATTATATCCATTAACAACATATACCCATGATTGGAAATCACGTGCTTGAAGAAAAGCGCGCATAACAATTTTCCACCATTAGTAATTAGTGCCATCGAAGACTGGTGGTACGTTTATTGAGATAACACCTCTATCCATAGAGTCAGATCGCTACAAACACAGACTTGTAAGGTCTTGAACGTGTTTGCCTGCTCTGATACCAATTGAAAAAGCGAGGGTCTAACAACCTCACCCAATATTTCGATTAGCAGTCTGTATGGACAACTCCGAGTTTCTTTCTAGAGAATCAACTAGACTCAATCAATAGAAAATACTCAAGGCGTTATTATCTCAATCTCTCAATTTGATTTACTCAAGCAAATATGATTCGCGAGTCTAATCAAAGAGAGATAACTTGGATGGTACCAAAGACCAATATCCAAGTGTCAATTGATTTAAATCAACAACCAATAGGTCGGATATTCTAATCGATTGAACAACGCACAACCTGTATTATTTCAATTATATAACAAAATATAATGCGGAATAAAAATAACACAGACACCAGGATTTTGTTAACGAGGAAACCGAAAATGCAGAAAAACCCCGGGACCTAATCCAGATTAAACATATACTGTATTAAGCTGCTACAGACACTATCCTACTTCAAATTAACTTCGGTCTGGACTGTAGTTGAACCCCAATCAATCTCACACTGATCCAAGGTACAGTTATGCTCCTACGCCTCTTATCCCAGTAGGATACTGCACACTTGATTCCCTTAGCTGATCTCACCCACAACCAAGAGTTGCTACGACCCAAAGTTGAAGACTTTAGCAAACAAATCTGTCTCACACAGAAAAGTTTACAAGATAGATAAATTCGTCTCCCACGAATAAACCTATGAGTTTTGTTCCGTCTTTTGATAAATCAAGGTGAAAAGGAACCAATCAATAAAACCAAACTTATATTCCCGAATAACAACTTAGTTTTATCAATCACCTCACAATAGTCTGAATCGACGCAGCGAAAAAAGATATTGTTGAATCACAAACGATGAGACGAAGATGTTTGTGATTACTTTTATATCTTTCATATCAGAGATAGAAATCTCAAGCCAATTATTACAATTGTAATTGTACGATGGAAACAACAAGATCAAATCACACAACTACAAGAAAAGTAGTATCGGTCTGGCTTCACAATCCCAATGAAATATTTAAGTCGTTAACCTGGTTTTATGAGAAGAAAACCAAAGGTTAAAGGAGAATCGACTCTAGCTTAGCAAACTAGTATCACACAGAATGTGTGGGGATTAGGTTTCCCAGTTGCTAGAGTTCTCCCTTATATAGTATTTCAAATCAGGGTTTGCAATCAATGTTAGCTTAGTAACAAAGTATTCAATATTCACCGTTAGATGAAAACCTGATTAGATATGAGATAATATTTTTCAAACGTTAGATCGAAAACTTAGCTTGCCATACACACATGTACTTGACAATTTTGGGTTTGTGTAACAGTACCCAAACATGTACAATAGTTGGTTCAATATTAGTCAACCAAATGGTTAGCCAAATGATAACTTTCAAATCAAACATATTCTTCTTCACCATAACTAGTCCAAATGACTCAAATGAACTAGTTAGAGAGTTGTTCAATTGCTATGAGATCTTATGTACTACACAAGACACAATTGAAGAAAAAATGATGTAATTCACTCGAATCGATTCATGAACTATAAAGCCACGATTTGCAATAGCATTCCTTAGATAATTTAAATAAGTTTATGAACATCGTTTTTAGACATAACCACTCAAGTTCGCGGACTGGGTTCACGGACTCACATAACCGGTTGGAGTTCACAAACTCCAGCAGAAATTCTCGGGTTCCAGAACTTTCGTCAGTTCTTGGACTGAGTACGCAGACTGAAACCGAGCTACAACTCCAGCAGAAATTCTCGGGTTCAAGAACTGTGCACGTTTGCGGACTGGGTTGACTGCTCAAGTTCCGGTTTTCACTTGATCAACAAAGTTCGCAAACTTCAGTTCAAGTGCTAAGGACTTATACATATATGTGTTACCACAACAATGTTTATATCCCCCAATGGTTATATTGTCTAGACTCTCATTTCAATCATTGAAACATTCTCAAAGGATGTCATATAGTTGTTATTCACAAACTAGTTTTCGTCAGAGAAATTTCCAAAATTATTGAAACATAACATGACTTTCATCACTAGGAAAAAATGAACTTGGCTAAAGCAAAAGCTTTACCAACACATATTTCGAGAAATAGATAAACGAGATATGCTCAGCTCGAAATGTCATATGTGCATATCTTTAGTCTATATAGTAAAACGACTTTTGTCTCAAGATAGGAGATAGAGTAGATAGACTTTTGAGTGATAGATAAGTTCAAGTCTCCACATACCTTTTAGTCGATGAAGATCCACTGGTTCCTTGAGTATTCCTTCATCTTGTATCCTAGTCCGAGACCTTAGCTATAGTAGACTAGAAATCAAGACTTTATAGTTTTGATCACTAACATTGACAAACATGCTTGAGATAGCAACGCATGCGAGTTCGACCGATCAGTGCTCTAACAGATGAAAATGTACAAAACTCTGAAGATCTAGCCGACAACACTCCTCAAGGAGGTGGATCTCACAATGAAGACCAAATGGCGGCACAAGTAGAATCTTTGATACTTCGAAACAAGGAAAACGAAGATGCATTGCAGGAGATGGCTCAGGAGAACCAAATCCTCAAAGGTATGCTAGACACACAGATCGAAGGCTCCCAAGCTCGCCTTCCGCAAAGGAGGCATGGAAACAGATCTATCTCAGGAAGATGAAGGTTGGATCTCAACCCACCAAATACCAATCAACATAAAGGAGCCGGAAAAGCGCACCACGATCCGGATTAAGTGGAATCAACATACAAACCCTCTCAATCCTACTACGACAAGGCATTTTCCAAAGTTGCTCATAATGTGAACTTGGTTATGGATCAAATGGAGAAGATGCGGAGGGAGATACAAGGCTTAAAAAATGGTCACGCAGGCGCACCACTAGAAGAAGCATCACAAGAGGCAACCACATCACCGCTGTCTTTTTTCATTTTAAGCGACCCCATCTCTCCGAAATTCCCGGTACCTACGTTCCATGCATACAATGGTACCTCAGATTCCGCAGCCCACCTACGGTATTACACTTGTGTCCTTGCCCATTGGGAAAGAGATGAGGTAGTACTATGTAGGTACTTTCCGGACAGCTTAACGGGATCAACACTAGCATGGTATGACAATCTACCAGCAAATTCAATTGACTCCTTTGAGCAATTGTCTGCGGTCTTTTTGGAGACATACATGTACAACAAAGCAACAAAGGCAGGGTTATATAGGTTATTTTCTTTAGCTATCAGACCCCGGGAAACATTGATGCGGTACAAAAACATGTGGAAAAAGACATGCCAAGCAATTGGGAAAGTCAATCCAGAAATTAGCATCAACTGCTATAAGTACATACTTGATAGAACCTCATCCATCTTCGTGGAACTCCACAACAGAGCACTCGATTCCGAAGGAGAGCTCAGGGTCGTTCAATATTATTACATCAGACTCAAGGAGATCCTGAAGGACACCCCAGGGAACAAGCAAAGGAAACATCATCTCCGCAGCGAACCAATTCTATGGAGCCAATTACGGAGATACATAAGTGACAAAATGAAGTCAGGGGCAGAACTAGCTATCAAGACAAACGATCAAAATACGAAGATGGAAAAAAAGGCAAAGGAAGAGAAGAATTTGCCGACAAAATCTACACAAAATTAAATACAACTTTCTCTCACATCCTAAGCAAGAAAGGAGCAAAGCACGTCTTTCCTTACCCTAATACTAGGGGAAATCAACCAGACAAAACAAGGAGGCTAAGGAGTATTGTGCGTACCACCAGTACTTCAGACATACCACAGATACTTGTTATCACTTACGAAGTGTGATCCAAAGATTCATTGACGAAGGAAAGTTCATGGGGTACATTCAACTAAAGCCAGCGGAGACCCCAAAGAAAAGGGTGGAGCTACCTCAGGATGTCAAATACATAAACATGATTACCTTCTCCAGCGGAAGAAAAGAAGAAATGCTCGAAGACATACTCAAGTTAGCTCAAAACAGAAAGAAGATTGAATCACATGATGTATTAAAGCTAAGTGGATCACCTACCAGCATTTGGGAGGAATGGATGGCCACGCCATTAACATTCTCAACAAGGGACGTCAACCAGGAGGTTGAAATGCACAACGATCCGCTAGTGATCACCCTGTCAATACATGGATGGAACGTTACAAAGGTCCTCGTGGATGGGGGCAGTTCGTTAAATATGATATTTTACGAACCATACCTACGCATGGGGTTGACAGCGGAGCAGATGGATTCTTCCACTTGCACGATATACGGCTTTAACGGGGCAGTCTCTAGACCAAAAGGAGAAATTGTCTTGCAGGTACACGCAGGACCCTTAGTAACCAACACATGCTTCTGTGTGGTAGAGGCACCTTCGCCTTACAATATCATCATGGGAAGGCTATGGGTCCATAGATTACGAGGAACAACTTCGACATACCACCAGTACCTACGTTTTCCTACACCTATGGGTGAAATGGAAATCAAAGGCGGCCAGCAGGATGCAAGGCTGTGCAAACTAGCAGAAATCAGACTCAATGAAGATAGAACTGCGGCTCAGCAACACGAAATAAAGATACGCAAGGTAAGCAACAACAAAGTACACGACGGAGCCTCCCCCGTACCCAAAGCCGTCTCAGCACCAGAAGTAAGTACATCCACCACTCAAAGCACATATGTCTCCACCAAATGACAATTACATAAAAGCACTCCTCAATGGCCTCAGCAACAAACCTGCTCACCGGTAGAACCAACGAAGAAGATAAACATCGGAATGAAGGAAGAGCCAAAGATGATCAACATTGGAACATTACTTGAAGAAGAAGAGGAGGTGCAACTATAAAAACTGCTAAAAGAGTACGCAGATGTCTTTGCATGGTCAATGGAGGACATACCAGGAATTGACCCGAATTTGGTCTCACACCACCGTCGGCTCAGATCGGAGATACCACCGTTCAAACATCGCATACGAAAAGTGGCGGACATATACCACGAAGGGGTAGAAAAAGAGCTGCAAAAGCTACTTACAGCAGGATTCATACGAGCGGTCAAATATCCCACATGGATATCCAACATGGTAATTGTTCTTAAAAAGAACAGAGGCCTGCGCATTTGCATCGACTTTAACAATCTCAACAAAGCATGCCCCAAAGATAGCTACCCGCTGCCAAACATTGACCAACTGGTCAACGCAACCTAAGGCCATCAAAGACTATCCTTCATGGATGGATACTCAGGATACAACCAAATAGCTCTTGCAGAAGAAGACCAGGAGCATACTGCGTTCTTTACCCCACGAGGCCTGTATTTCTATACAAGGATGCCTTTTGGACTAAATAACGCGAGGGAAACATACCAAAGATTAGTAGACAAAATATTCAAACCTTGGATAGGCAAAATCTTGGAGGTCTACGTGGACGATATGCTCATCAAAATCAAAGAAGCAAAAACCATCTCTCACACCTAAGGGAGATATTCGAAGTCATGAGGAACTTTCACATGAAGGTGAACCCGGAGAAATGCAAGTTCGGAGTTACCTCAGGAAAATTCCTGGGTGTAGATGGTGGATTTTCGACAAAGGCTAAAATCATAAACCCATAATTATACGACCTCTGATTCAGTAATCAGACGTGAATATTGAGACACGGGTCTCTCATCGAATTCTCTGATGGAGAATACTTTCTCTCAGAGTTCATAGAGATATGTAGTCTCACAGCTGGACAACGACATATCTCATGAGTACTGAGCACTTCAATAATTATTTCTATCACGGGATGAACAACTCCCGAACAACTTACTCTGCTAGTATAAAGTCATAAATTGATTATTCCTAAATTCTTGGATTCATCTGCAGAATTTCTGAAAATATTCATATATTTTCGCAGATATCTCATTACGCAAACCATGGTTCTTCCCAGCAGAAGTTCATGGATTAGTAATAAATATTGGACGCACGGGCATCAGAGCTACCGCCTGAGCAAGCCCTATCTCAAACCTAAATTCTTGGATTCATCCGCAGAATTCCTGAAAATATTCGAATATTTTCGCAGATATTTCATTACGCAAACCATGGTTATTCCCAGCAGAAGTCCATGGATTAGTAATAAATATTGAACGCACGGGCATCAGAGCTACCGCCCGAGCAAGCCCTGTCTCAAATGATGCAAGTGTATTCAACAATGATACATTAATAACCATCGCACGAACGGGTATTTCAAAATACGATTAAACGATTAACCTATGCAAAATAGGATGAAAAATAACAAATAAATAAAATTAACCAAGGCGCTGGGAGCACGGGCTCACTGACCGGCCGACCGTGCCGTGGTCAATCCCACACCAGTTTTATATTTTATCATATTTTTGTTGTTTTCTCTGAGTTTATGAAAAACCTTTCATTTGAATGAATATCCTTTGTTTTGAGGAAACTCCTCAATCTCATGGTGCTTCCTTCGCGCGGAGGAAATAATATAAAATTAGGGAAAATGTGATGGGGCGTGACCATTGGCCAACCGGACATGCCTTGGTTCCAGCCGGCCCACACTTCATGATCCTCATTATTTTATTATTATTTCCCTAATTTCATGAAAACTCCTTAATCTCATGATATTACCTTCGTCCCATGAAAAATAATAAAAATTAGGGAACTCGTGTGCTCAGGCCATGGCTGGTCGGCCAAACCCTAGATGGCTCACACATCCCACTATTTTATTAGCAAATTTTTCATGTTTTCATAACCCCATGAAAATTCCTTGATTTCATGATATTTCCTTCAAATTATGAAAATTCCTTCAAATCATGAAATAATGCATAAAATAGGGAAAACGCACGGGACCGGGCCTTGGTCGGCCAGTCATGCTCCAAGCCGGTCCCACATGCTCACACGTCCCTTATTTTATTATTTATGATCTTTTATGTTTCCCTCATCTGATGGAAACTCCTTGATTTCAACAAAACTCCTTCGTTTTATCATATTAGGAAAAATGTTATGGACCCCTTGAATTCTTCCTGAGTTTTATTCTCTGGATGTTTTTACCTCCCGAAAAGCATAAAACCTAAATATTCCCGCGTTGGGAGAGAGGAAATTCTTTTCCGTACGGAATGGATGGGCGGACCAACAAAATCTTAGTCCGTATGAGAAATCTATGTTGATTCTACCAAAGGACGCTAATTAAGGTTTCAACCAATCTGGGGAGTGCTCAAACGATCAACATTTGATCCCGTGACCACCCAGGCCCGGTTTCATGACCCCTTGGTCGGTCCCTCACCTCTTCATAATTCCTTCACTTTTCATTATTTTCCTTCATCCGATGAAGTTTTGACGGTTTTATCAGAAAACCATAATTTTGTCATATTTTCTCAAATGGTCGCTCAAACGTGCACCAGAAAATATCAAAATTCTCAGAACTGAGACACGGACGTCTCAATGACGAAAGCATGTTAGCTTGACCGACCAAGGTTGGCTTTTTGTCTCGCAATGAGCCAGTCCCACGTGTTTCTCACAATCTGACCTAATTTGCACAATAGCACGTATTAGGTCCAAAAACTCTTCAAACAATTTCAGAATTTGACGAAGCGATCATTGGTAGGCTCGGAAAGATACCTACTATTGTGTATACTGCAAGTGCACAGTGTCGACAAGCAACACAGGGCAAGCACAGGTCGAACCACAGAGACTTGGAGAGTGTAGAAGTTGATTCTAAATCCTGATTCAGAGAGTAACCAAAAGGGGTTTGATTTTGTCGATACGACGATATGATTTTCAAGTGACTGAAATAATAAAAGTAAAAGATGCAAATAACAAGATATGTAAACAATGATAATATGGATACTAGGGTATTCAAATCCACCAATAACCTATGATATGCATTCAACTTGTAATATTATTCTTGTCCTTATAGTAGATTCAAGTCTACCGTATAACTAAGGTGTTTCTCCAATGGATAATTTAATCACAACTAAAGTATTTCTCCAAAGCATTAATTGTCTAATTAAGCACAACTAATCTAAAGATCAATATTTGGTTAAGCATGAGTTGTAGCATAATCAACATAGAGATATTCTAACTACAATGGATACATGGCATACATTGTGAGAGCAAGATGTTGAAAAACTTGGATTAAATTATATCTTTAAACAATTCTAAACTTTCAAGAACAAGATACAAGATATGAATACATACCAATGAGATTAGGGCTTCATCTAAACCCTAGTAAATGAAACTAGAACATGAAGAACATTACAACAAAACTTAAATTTGATAAACTAACATGAACAAGCTATTCTTGGATGATTTTTCAACACAACAACCCTCTCTATTTATACACAAAAATTCTCTCTCACTTGGATTCGAATTTTGGCAATTATTTACTCAACAAAACATGTTTTCTCACTTGATGGATGTTTTGGAATACAATGGGGTGAGGTGGATGTTTTGGAATCCAATGGTGGTGAGGTGGATGTTTTGGAATCCAATGGGGTGAGGTGGATGTTTTGGAATCCAATGGTGGTGAGGTGGATGTTTTGGAATCCAATGGGGTGAGGTGGATGTTTTGGAATCCAATGGTGGTGAGGTGGAAATGGATTTGGGTCTTGGGTTTTGGATCATGGGTTTTGGATTATGGGTAGTTTAATCCCATGTATTGTAAACAGGTTGCCACTAATGCGCGAACGGGTTGCAACACTTCCAACTTTCTTCTCTTTTGTCTTCTCAATTCTTCCAAGCTTTATTTAGTACTTAAAAACACAAAATTAATTAATACAAATATTTATTCTTGAAGATGGTAAAAATGCAGAATTTGGGATAATATATGACTTTGAAGCGCGAAAGATGAGTTAAGTGCCAATGAAAAGGTGTATGAATATGCAATATTTGGCACTCATCAAATACCCCCAAACCTGAATTTTACTTGTCCTCAAGTGAAACAGATATCCGAAATCCTAACTATACCACTGCCTGGTCTCTCGAATGCATTTAGCGTATGCATCAAGCCTTTAAACCCCTAGGTGTCCCTAGTGGACGAGTTGTAGTCTCGTGAGGGCCTACCAAAGATGTACCCACAAAACCTTCTCCAAATTCAGAGCATCCATAGAAATGCCTTCGTCTTCGGTCTTCAACTGTAGATGATGAACTTCGGAATTTCGTAGAACCTTGATAATTTGTAACCATTTTTTTTAAGACCCGCTACACAGCTGATCATCATTTTTTTTTTAGTGACCCGCTACACAGCTGATCATCAGATACCAAACACAAGACCCGCTACACAGCTGGTCATCATACAAAAAATTTGATTTTTGATTTATTTATTTATTTATTTTTTAATAAAAGACTAAAAAAATCTATATGCAAAACACTACAAAAAAAAAAATCCTACAAAAGACCCGCTACACAACTGGTCATAGAAAAGAAGAAAAAAAATGCAAAAGACTACAAAGGATCCTACAAAAGACCCGCTACACAGCTGGTCATCAGAAATTTTTTGATTTTTTTTTTTGATTTTTTTTTAATAAAAGACTAATTTGATTTTTTTAATAAAAGACTAAAAACTCTATATGCAAAACACACCCCCAAACCTAAATCTAACATTGTCCTCAATGTTTCAAAAGATGATAATAACACATATCAAGAGAACAAGGTAGAGAAGATTTAAAGGAAAGAGATTACCCGATGCAGAAAGGGTGGTGCTAACCATAATTGAATGAATGCTTTGAAAGCAAATAATATGAGCGCAAGAAATGTTTTTTGGTTAGCACACAAATATATCAACAAGATTCAAAATTTTACCTACTAGATTATACAATGATGACTCACCATGTACCAACAATCTAAAAAGTTGAGGATCAACCCAAAAGACGTAGTGCGGAAACATCAACAGCCTTACACAATTATAACAGGACAGCAATGCAAGTGAGACTGCATATGTGAATGAGTTACCCCCAAACCTAGATTTTTCAATAGATATATTTTTGGGTACAAAATCTAACAATTTCAGGGGTGCACCATGCACAAGATCTAGTTCAAAGTGGATTTTGTCAGGGATGGATGGAGAGACATGAGTGAACTCTAATTGTGGCTCATCAAAGGTATTATATTTAACTGCAAAATAGTCCAAGAGGACTTGAGAGGCACATAGTTCCAATCCTAGATTAGGTACTCTTAGAAAAGTAGGTTTAACAATAACTTTACAAACCAAATCTAGGTTGGGTGCAAGATTACCAGTTTGTGACATGGGCGGGAGGTAGGCACATCTATAACTCCTAAATCATTTGCCAGTGTCGCAAAGATGCTCACATTCATAGAACAATCCATCAAGACCCAAATAAGTATCATGCTCATCCAAAGTTTTATTCTCATGCATAGACAAATCCAAAGAGACATCACAATGTGACCCAGTGAGAATCAGAAACATCAATTATGTTTTTATGCATAAGATCATTAGTGTTGACAGGAGATTCAACATTACCTATGTGAGACACAAGTACAACATCATGCTCATGCTCATAAAACAAATCAATAAGCCCCAGTTCACAATCATCCCCTAGAACTTCAGTTTCATGCATAGGAATATCACAAGAAACTTCACACTGTGACTTAGACAGAGAATCAGACACATCAAAGTTATTTTCATGTATAGTATCATTGGTGTCGACAAGAGATTCAATATTTTCTAAGTCATACACAAGAAATGTGTCATGCTCTTGTTCACGGGACAATTGCACGGGCTCAAGATCGATATCGCATCACATGTATATGTAACACTAGAAGAAACATCATTCATTAAGGTCGAGGCAGAGAAGCCTAATGTCTCTGAACTCAAAGGTTCGACAATATTTTCAGTAAAAACATATTCTTCTAACATAACATCATCATCATCATCACAGAAATGCATTTCCTTATTTAAAATCATAGTATTTCTAGTCCCTTCATTTAAAACAGGTTCATATGCAATATCATCTACACAAGTAAGACTAGGCATACTATTTTCACATTTTATTTCATTAGGACAAACAAATATTTCATCCTGAAATTCCTCCTTTCCTACATTTTGTAAATGAATCAAATTCATTTTTTAAAAATGCATTAAGTTGTTCAATGGAAGGAGAGTCTTCAACAGTAGGAAATTCATAATCAATGCTATATGGTTTATCATGCAATACACTCCTAGCATTATTTTGTTCGAAGCTTCTGAGATTTTCCTCCACATATTGAGAAGTACAAAATTGTTCAAATTCCCACTGTGGTGGATGATACATGTGTGCATGGTCATTAGGGTCTATAAAATACTGATCGCAACCTTCGAAAGGTTGATTATGGTTCCAATGACTATCAGCTTTGTAATCTGTTGGCATTTCATATTTTGGATTTTCATGATATTCTCTAGATTGCCTAAAATCATGCAAAATATAGCAATTCTCAGCAAGATGGCCTAAGCCTCCACATAAGGTACAAGCATAGATTTCAGATTGCATTTCTAAAGATGTGATTTTAGCTTCTAACTGATCCAAAAATGATGACTGTGAGGGTTGGGCACTGTCAAGATGTTCATTTTCACCCTGTGGTGGATGATACATGTTTGAATAGTTATTAGGGTCCATGTATTGATGCTCAGGACTGTGAAAATGTCCATAAAAATCCCTATAACTATTGACATCATGGTATGTTGGAGTTTCATAATGTGAAGCATGCCCGTAAGCAAGCTCTCTGATGGATTTGTTTCCATCCCCACTGCAGACAGAATCCCGACATGATCTCTAACTAGCACTAGGCTTGTTGCGAGAGATTGGGATGTACACACTGAAAACATACCAATATTTTTTTTTTCATTATTGTTTTTTTTTTTTTTTTTTTTTCCAAGCCCGTTCTCTAATTACCTCGGGCATACATTAGAAAAACAAAATAAAAGAAGAAAAATCATAAACGGAAGGGAAGTTCTATGCAATCGCAAACAAGGCTGACTCTACCACATAAAACCTACTGATTTCTAGCAAACAAAAAGCATGATGGTTCCACTTAGATTGTTTTCTAGACCAGCTTCTAATCCTTCGAAATGGAATTTGTTACAATCTGAGCAAACTCCTCTGGAATCAATCCGAGTTTAAGTAAATTGAATAGAGGCGAGGGAAGCTGCATGAGCTTTGATACCCAAGGCCTCACCGCATTCTAAGGCGGCGCAGTCACGCATTCAATTTTCAGAAACTATCATGAACTTTGAAGTATGCTTAAAGAGTAACCAATATTTTCCGAATGACTGTCCTACTAAGCTCGTTACCTTATAGGTCTTGTTCTACTTCAAATTTTAAAGCTTAGGTTCGCGTATGTATCGTTTTCCTAAGGCGGGCAAGAAGAGAACGGTGATGAAATCCGAATCCCTTATCTTGTATGGCCAGTCCTTGCCCTTTACTAGGAAATTAAAACAGCCGTATTCAAATCCTCAACATATATGCAACCGAAGGAATACAGTAACTCGCTAACAAGGGATTCGCGAGTGTTTCGACAAACTTACCTCCCGTTCCAGACGGGGGATGAACCGTTGTTGTCGACTCGGGCCACGACTCATATGTCATGAACGAACCCGAGGGGCCGAGGTGATATTGTAATCACCGTCCTTCTCTACAAACAGTTGATATTTAATAATACCCTTCCGTAGGGTTTAAAAATAAAAAATAAAAATAGAATGTCCAAGTCCAAAGTAAAGTGCAAAAGAAAAAGAAAATTACAAGAGTAAAGGAATCCTAATACAAACTAAAAATAAATAAAATAAACTCTTTTTTTTTTTTTTTTTATTAAAATAAAAACTTCTTCCGCTTTCTTTCGCTTCCTTTCCTTCGCCTTTACAACAGCTACTCAGGCACCTGTTGAGCTCAAAAGAGGTAGTTAGGATTTCGAAGTTTTAAAGCAAAAGCAAAATAAAATAAAATAAAATAAATCAAAACAGTGAAATTGACTGTGAATAGTTGCGTTGCTACAGTGACAGGAGACAATTTATGAACAGTGACAGGAGACAATTTATGAACAGTGACTGAAGAACACGAAGAACGACACAGAGAATAACTGTCGTTGTTTAACAGTGACACAGTGAATAACTGTTGTTGAAGTGCGACAGTTTTATGCGACTGTTCTGAGCGGGCGTTTTTTTTTTTTTTTTTTTTTTCTGAATACGCTACAGTAACAGCGACTTTTGTACAGCGTTTTATCTACAGTAAAATGATACAGTTCCAGGAGACAATTTATGAACAGTTACAAGAGATGAAAAATGAACTACACCACTACCGAGTCCCCGGCAACGACGCCAAAAACTTGGTAGGGTTTTTGGCACTCATCAATCATCATCTGATCCCGTGACCACCCAGGTCCGGTTACATAACCCCTTGGTCGGTCCCTTATATTTTTAATAATTAATTAGGTTTTATCACCTAATGCTGAACCCAACAGTAATTCAGTAAATGATTAAACCAGCATTTAATCATCTTTCAACAACTCATCAACTCTTCAAAGAGGTCTTGGTTTTTGCTCACGTGAGCACATGAGAATTTCATGGTCGATCCACGGTTCATGAAGCTGGTTCTCCTTCATTCCATGGTTAATTTCAAATAAACCATCAATTGGTCATCAATTGATCAAATTAGGGTTTCTGAATCCAAGGATCATGATTCCAGATTCAAACATTAATAATTTTGCAATGATCTCATGATCAGTATTCTTACTAATTATGCTTGGTTCAACTACCAGCGCTTTAATTAATATTTTATTTTGGTCACGCTGCCAATAATTCATCAAACGAGCAACACTTGCTCAGATGAGAAATATTTACTCAAATCAAGGAATATTGGTTCAACTATCAATATTCAACAAATTATCGAGCAACACTCGCTCACCTCAACATGAGGATTCCATCACTATCTCAGCAGACACGTTCGATTCATGAGTTGCAGAACATTTTACAAAATCATGTTCAACTCAGAAAATACGTGGAGTCATCGTCCCACGAAGTCATGAAATCAACAACTGAATAAATTAACCACGAGACATCAATCGCGTCACTTGGGGGGATATCAACTGGGGTTTTGGTCTGGCGGTCTACGACACATGTGTTCAAACACACGATAGAATGTGAGCAAGTCGTGCAATCAGTTGAAGGAATCAGCAAAGTAGTGGGTGGAAAATTAACCAAGTATCCACACGATGAGTAATTGGTTGAACACGATTTCCCATTTCCCCACTCTTTGATTCCAGCAAACTGTCACACTTCATGGGATCATGGTGTTTTCATCTACGACATTATATAATGTCTCTGAATCCTGATTGAAAGAACAACATTCGAGGAGTTCTAAAACATTCGAACGACAATCGTCTGAACGAGCAATTTCTCACCAAAGTTCATATAGACGCTCATTTGTCTACACGGACTCACAAAAATTACTCTCAATCCGGAAATATTCAATCATTCAGAGCATTTCACGCTGAAATCATAACACACCTACAATCTCAGATCACCATTGATCTCACACATTTCTCAGCTTCCCTCCTACAGATCAACCCATCCTCTCTTGTGACCGAATTTACTCTGGAACGGCCATTGTCTTGGTTTAGGCCGGAGTACTACAGATTGGTCTCTCGAACTAAAAAGCACCCCCTTCATAGCGGTGCATGTGTGTGAGGTTGAACATTTTGCTCGGTTCAAGGAATCTCCTCTGCACGGCCGTCCTCAATTCCGCAAAAATCAGCAAATCCTTTTTCCCCATCTACAGATTGGCGACCACAGTGGGAGATCATTCTCTCGGTTGTAATCTCCCATTTTCACAAGATGGTTGGCCTTAGGTCAGGAACGGTCACAAATCCTGACGCAAATATCGCTAGCACTAGCAACAACGAAGATATCCCGGAAACTGTTTCGGCCACTAGCACTGATGGTGGTGACATCACTCCTCCTCACACCAACGCGTAAGGTCATCCTTTGTTCGGCCAACATCCCGAAGAGGTCAGAGGGAACCCACCCCCAACTATGGTTGATCTCGTCAAAGCGCAAGAAACTCT
Organism: Papaver bracteatum; assembly: GCA_023529315.1. Lineage (NCBI taxonomy): Eukaryota > Viridiplantae > Streptophyta > Magnoliopsida > Ranunculales > Papaveraceae > Papaver > Papaver bracteatum. The sequence goes on along the minus strand of JAJJWX010000269.1, from coordinate 1,282,671 downwards.
TGCAAAAAATCAGACAGATATGGCTGCAGCACAACAAAAGATATTTGATCACTTGAAGACTATTACTGACAAGCTGTCAGAGAAAACTCCAGACAAAGGGAAAGAGAAGGAGAAATCCTCAGATGCTGCTGACCCTGAGGTAATTCTAATTCACATCGTGAACGATGATGAAACCAATAAAGCCACGGGAAATTCATCAAAAGAATCATCAAGTTTCATCACTCGAGAAGACTTGGAGCTCCTTCTGGAAAATCATGGGAAAGATAAGACACCGCATGTCCATCGTCACCAACCTCCCTATCCTACCGCTACACAGACAACTTCACTTCCTAAAGGTTATATCTCCCCAACTTTTACTATGTATGATGGAACTGGCAATGCTCGAGAGCATGTATCTCTCTTCCTTGAAGCCTTAGGAGAGCTTGAACATAACCATGTCGTCCGTCTCAAGGAATTCTCAAAATCCTTGAAAGGTAGAGCATACACCTGGTACAACAACATCGCACCGGGGACCATCAATAATCGGGGAGAGATGATTAACGCCTTCTACAGAAAGTACTTCTTCGTGTCAGAGCAAGTCACTCTCTCTGACCTTGGAAGAATATTTCAAAGGTTTGGTGAAAATCCCAATGACTTTGTGAAAAGATTCAGAATCCAAGCCTTGGATTGTCATGATCCAAACGTCATGGAGCAACAACTGGTGGATTTGTGCATTAATGGCATGCTCCCAGTCTACAGAGATCTTTTGGAGAATCTCCGATTCCAGACTTTCTCAGAGCTCCATGAAGCAGCGAAGAGGTCGGCAACCACTATGCCTGCTCTATTAGAAAGAGAAAAATCCACAAAGACTGAAGAAGCACGAGACACTCGGGGAAGCAGACGCCTAGTCAATAAGCAGTACAGTCTGCAACCTTCCACAAATGCTATCACAGAAGGGAGCAAACAGAAAGATGAACCACAGCGCAATCATGATTCTCCCATCCCTTCAAAGGCACAAAAGAAAGATAATGTAGAAACGGCTCCTCAACATGTGGAAGATCCAGAAGCACCTGATTTCCCCTACTCCATTGAAGAAGTCATCGAATTGCTAGAAGCCTAGATTCAAGACGTTGCAATCAAATTGCCATATGTCAAGAAGGAACCAACTGAAGAGGCGATACAAAATCCTCGGTACTATCACTTCCATAGGTTCATCGGCCATCCTACAAATGATTGTAAGACTTTGAAGCGCATATTTAAAGAAAAGGTCGAGTCAGGGGAACTTAATCTGGGTATTGAAGGAGTGTACAGAGTTCCTCTTCCTATCAGAACTTTCTCTACCTTCGAAGCCCCAGTCAAGGAAGCAGTCCAGTCATTAGTAGAGCATATGTGCGGATTACTCTATCTATCGAAGGCGCAAAGAGGAGATATGTTTAAGGCTTTGAATCACATAGTTTCTGGGAAGCGCCTGCTAATTTCAGATATACCTCCTGAACCTTCAACCACTGACAAAGAAATGAACGACTGGGGACTGCTCGCCACAGTGCACGTCAAAGGAAATGAATTCAAAAGGGCTTTTATTGATGTTGGTACTGCCGTCAACATCATTCCTTTAAAGACTCTTAGAGCTGCTGGCATTACTTGACATGAGGCTACTCACGCTCCCACAACAATCAGAGATCATGAAGGAATTCTCAAGGATGCATATGGCTTCATCAATCTCAAATTTGTGAAAGGTTCGACCTGCACTGAGACCAAATTTTACATAATCCGGGAAGACCCTGGATATGACATGATTCTTGGGCGCACATGGATCCATGATGGAAAAGTTGCACCAACCCCTTCGGTTGTACTTTCATCCACTGAAGAAACCTCTGACTCGGAAGAAGAAGCGGAAGATATCTCTCCATTTGAATATCTAGAGGAGGTCAAAGCCTTGACAGAACTTGCACAGAATTCTGGGGAGCATCCAAACACTTTTGTCAAGAGATTCCACGCTCATGCAAGTCTTATTCCTTCTCATGTGCCCATATCGTCATTTCTCAAATATGCTCATTTGGTTCGAGGGATTCACTCCACAAATGATTTAGCAATTGCAAAATGCTATGCGTGGATCATCGCACCGCAATAATATTTTACCCAATGGCTGAATCCATATCCTCTTCAAGCTGATCATCCAATCAAACGATTCATTGTAGAAGACGCGGCTAAACATGACAGACAGTATGAGGTATGCTCCCTTTTGCACGAGTGTCCACATGTGCCACAGCCCTGGAGTCACATCGCTCGAAGGATTCCAAATCAATAGAAGATATTCAAGGCATGGATTGCAAGGCCAAACAAGTTCAAGGAAGGAGATTTGGTTCTCAAGGAAACTAAACGGGATCTCCATTCTGCAAGGAGCTCCAATTGGGAAGGACCGTTTATGATCGCTAAGTCCATGATCGGAGGATATTACAAACTGATCAACACAGATGTATGGATCCTACCAGTGATCCACGAAAATTGGCTTAAGGTGTTTTTCTAGGACTACGGGACATTCGAGGTACTGGGCGCTTGAGCATTCATGACGTCTGGATTTGGCATTTTAGGATTTTCTTTCATTGTATTTCAATTCCTCCAAAACGTTTGCAACCCTTGCAATCAGTATTTGAATTCAACAATTTATCATAAGTTCAGTTCATATTTCTTAAAGGAAAATCCTTATCAAATCCAAAAGAAAATCCTTAACCATCTACCAATCTAAAACCATGATATCAAAACCCAAATAAAACCTCACGTCTCTCAGAAATTCATAAGCCTAAGAGATTATGAAAAACAAATCAAAGGAAATCAGCAAAGAAATATTTTTGCGCCTACGCATCCTTCAAAGCCTGTAAAGCCGCCTGCTCCTTGCTCAGCTCTTTAGTCAGCCTGGCGATCTTGTCTTCCTTCTCCATCACAACATCATTGGGAAGGGGTATGTTATTTTCACATGAATCCTTAATAGCATTCATCTTCTTACGAAGACACTTCACATTGAAGCCAAGTCTCTCAGAATTCTCCAAGTTGAACTCCCAATCAAAGAGTACATCTGGAGTTACAATATTTCTGTCTCTAGTGCATATGTCGCTTACAACACGCAAGAGTACACTTACCTGCATTGTTAAAGCATAAGCAAGCCCAGGATTCCTGTCAACAATTATATGGCCAAATTTCTACCATATTTTCTTGTACAAACCCGCATATCCAACAGGAACGCTGAATCCACCAACCGACTCATGATACGGGAGTGAGGCATCGAACGGAGGGTCAAAAGAAACTCCTGCATTTGGGTATTCATGCACAACCATACGGTTTTCAATTACTGGAACAACTTCTACAGTCAAGGCAACAGTTTCTTCAGTATTTTCTGCCGGTGTCTTGGGTTCTTCTATTACAGCAACAATTTGAGTCACCACGACTCCATCAACAACTCTTTCATGACCTTGAGGAGCATATATGGTAGCCTCCCTATCAATAGCCTCAAGGTCGCTCGTTTCATCATTTTGGATTCCTTCATTCTCAACTTCGATATTTTGTACCTAATACGAAGATTACATGAGATTAGGATCATCCAAGCATGAAACCAAAGGAAATCATGAAATACAACATGAAATCGGTTTAACATCATTAAATCATTTCATTATACATGCTAGATGACAGTAAAAAACGTGAAAGTCACAAAATCACGTTATGCAACAAGTCCGCCTGGGGAGATTTTACACTGCCCTGTACAACGAAATGAACTGGGAGCAATTGGTGAAGAATCAAGAGTTGAGTTATATACCATTCTTTTCGTATGGGTATTACCTACAACATTTCAAAATTTCATAGCAATCGGATGAACGATCAAAAAGATATGGTCGAAACTCGGGACTACACGATATCTGAAAAAGTTCTGAAAGTCTCCTGGAAGCTCACTATTTCGTCTTTTTCAGGCTCTGAACATGCTCAAAACGTAAAAATCTTATTTGCTAAAGCTTGGAAATTTCCTGGTCTTGAATATGCATACGCGTATCAGGAAAATCTGACATCAAACGAAGATTCTACGACGTTTTTCTTAAAATGCTGAGTTCTGAATTTTCTGGTGACGTATTTTCGGCAAAACTTGTCATATATTCACATACATTCTCGTTCAGTCATTCATAGATCAGCAAGTTTATACTTCTATGGATGAAATAAAAGATAAATACTTACTTGGGTGGTTTTCGAAGCATTCAAAGAACCGGGATTGCTCACATCAATGTCGACAGCTCCGCTACCTTCATTCGGTCTTGAACCCTGAGAGTTCTCTTTATCGCCATCCTTCGGACGACCGTCACCGGTATTCTCTACAACCATGGAATTATTTTCCTAGACATATCCCCAAAAATTAGCATTTCATTCATAAAGCGCCATGATTACTGTGGGGAGAGATACTTACAACTTCTTCATCGCTCAAGTCAGAAATTGTTTGCTCAAGAGCGGAAAAATGAAGACCATCAGTACTTGATGGGGAAAAGTTCTACAACGGAACAACAATATCAGCTTCATGATCCTAATAATATGGCCGAGAAAGGGACATAACAAAGAGAGTACTGGAAACTCACCAAAGCGCCAGCTGGGGACTTTATAGTATTGGGTAACAGCTTATAGCTCTTATGCCTGCCTTCTCCGCCATGAACAACAACCTCAATCTCTGAGAAATCTACACGGATTCGAGGTCTTACAACACGACCATCATGTGATAAATTTCAACAGCATAATCAGAATAAAGTTATCATAATTCTTATGGAGATTATATAACAAAGCGCACCTGAGAACATCCTAGAGACGATTTTCGATTATCACCAGAGAGATACTTCAATCTTGGTCGACTAGAAATCATCTCATCAGAAGGACGATCCTTCACTGTAGGCTGATAAACTATCACGAATTCATGCAATCACTCAAATTGATCGTCCCAGAAGGCTGCATAACCTGGAGTCACATAGGCGAATCTGTCAGAGCAAGGGAACCTGTATTTACTTCCTTCCACATGAGTATGGTCCAAATGAGTCATGAGCTGCTCAGCTAATGGTTTCCTCCTACAAATAGTCGGAACGCACTGGTCCATACCCATTTGTCGAGCCACTCTATCAATATTATACTCTTCCACTGAAAATTCCCTGTAAGAGACTGATAACAGATGACCAGGGGTGCAACTCAACATGAAAGACCTCTCACAATCGCTCAGATCTGCACCAGACGACAAGCTAGTACTCTCTCCAGTATTGAAAGTCATTGGTTGGGAAACATAGGAAGGCACTGACACCCAAGGATGAAAATTGAACTCAGACTTATCGTCCAACACGTCAATAAGGTGCGCCTAAGACCGAGGTTTCTTTGTGGACCAACGCATGATCCTAGCATTGTCTTTCTCATGGAAAATATGGCGAGCATCAGTATTGGGTCCTTGCAAAACATTACGTGGGATGGGTGCATAATTCTTGAAGTGTTCCCACATCAAGGCTTGAAGAAACATCTGTTAGCATAACATTCAATCTTCATGAAGCTATTCGACACACTGGAGTCTATAACCAAAGAATCTAAGTTGTAATACAAGGATCCCAAGAACAAGCTACCTATCGGAAGTTGCTCACCTTGAGCCATTTTAATAGCAAAGGGGATCACGAAAGGCTTCAACAAGTTTTCGCTGTCTTCAAAGACATCTCTGGACAACCATAAACACAAGAAAGCAGCAATGGGTAATATATTGTCAATAGGTTTATCAAAAACATCATCTTTGGGCCACCAACGTGTCAACCAGAGAGCATAACATCCTTTATTGCCAGCCTTGTTTGATACCTCCATTGCAGCTGTCAAGACGTGAGAAATGGCGGTCTCCTCATCTGAAAGATCCCCAGGGAGATTGCCCGTGATTGGGAGGTGCATCAAATCTGCAACGTCTTCCAAGGTAACGGTAAATTCTCCCCATCTGCATATGAAGGTGTGAGTGGGAATACACCAACGAGCAAGCAGAGCTACCATACTCCTTGCGTCATGATAAATGAAAAAATCTCCTGAAGCCTGAATAGATCTCGTCACCTGCGCCTGATCGAGCATGACCCTCACATGAGGAAAACCCAGCGTATGCCTCGCTCATCCAGCAAATTTCTCCAAAGGTCGATGAGAAAGTTTGAATTCTATAATTGATGCAAAGAAGACTCCTCGCTCAAGACAAAATCGGATGACTTTCTTAGGAGTCACAAATTTCTTCTGAGTGACAGTTCTGGGATTTATCATAAGACGATATGATGGAGACTTCAGATGTTTTTCGGCTCCCGGAGTATCTTCCTCAAAGAATGCGTCATCAATGTTTGGGATGTTCTTAATCCCAGGAGCTTCATCTTCATCTTCACCAACAGAAGCTTCATTTATGCATGTCTCATCTCTGGAGATCTCATCATCAATACACATTTCATCTCTTGAAGAGTCGTTAACTTGGGAGCTGGTCATATTTATGAAGTAGCTGCAAAATTCACATTACATTCTACTTCAGCGCACCATCCAGAATCAAGGAAATACTAGCATCTAATGGTAATTCTTAACTCTTACCTTTTTACGCTTCCACTAAACAGTAGTGAGAGTAATGCTAGAGTTAATGCTCCAAAATCGTCTGCTTCTTCAAAACCTACAAAAGACGTTCAAAAACTTTTTTCATAAAATCATGAACATTTCTACTGTGTGAACATTCACCATAGAATTATGAAAATTAAGACATTATTTTATCATGAATAATCTTTATCTCTAAGCAACATCACATAAAACTCAAGTTTTGATTTTAGAGAAATAATATATATTTGCATATATATATATATATATATATAAACAAAACGTTTATATACTCACGTAAATAAATAAATATTTTCAACATGAGCCAGGCTCATAAAAATAAATTGTGGATACTCCACGGTTCAAAAAATAAAATAAAATCCATGAATCTACCATGGTTTTGCAAAACCCTTGTCCTTCGTGCCATCATACGTTTTCAAGACGAAGGTTTATTTCAATTTTATGAAAACTCATGCATTACACGATAAAGTTTTACATGAAAGCTCATACATAAAATTTTATCACTGAACACAAGTTCATGTATACATAAAGAAGAGAACTCGTTTCTCCGCATCGTCATTATTCTTTAAAACGAAGATTTTACTTCGGTTTTGTGAAAAATTCATTTTTTCGTGATAAAACTTTGGCTCACATGAAATCCCATCAACATAGTTTCATCACTGAACCCACATATTCATATATGAAAGGAAATCACTCCTAAATCAGGGATCATTACTAGTTTTCAAAAACTAATGATCAAACGAACATACGTTTTCAAAAACGAAGGTTTTTTCAACGAAACCCACAATCATATATACACAGGTATGTAATTTTATCATGATCAATATGTGAACAACCCATAAAACTCATGAGCATCAGCAAAAAAAGAAGAAGTTTTGGACGCATACCTGTCGGCGCCGGTGAAGAACTGCCGCACGGTGACGGCAATGACGGCGGCGCAGGAGCTCCGGCGAATTTTTTTTCTTCCTCTCCTGGTGCTGGCATGAAGATGATAAGGTGACGGGATCTGCTGGTCGTGAGAAAAAAAAAAAGGAGAAGCAATTCCTTTTATATCAAACTTTGTTTCCAAAACCTAATTTCCTAAGGATTTCCTTATTGGCCCGACCCGCGAATTCTGAACGACCAAGATCCTGTCATCCAAATCAGCGGTTCAACATCAACTCATGCTCACCAAACAACATTTTATCATGCCACTAGAGTCTTCTTTCAAGTCATGATATGCTCGTACGATCGAAATCCGGTAACATCTTAACTTACGACTGAGTTCAATTACTTGCACTGTTATGACCGGAAAATCACCATTCAATGCTGACTGAGGAACACGGTTTCCTCACTAAGCAGGGGACTTAAGTAGATGGTGGATTTTCGACAAAGTCTAAAATCGTAAACCCATAATTATACGACCTATGATTCAGCAATCAGACATGAATATTGAGACACGGGTCTCTCATCGAATCCTCTGATGGAGAATACTTTCTCTTAGAGTGCATATAGATATGTAGTCTCACAGCTGGACAACGGCATATCTCATGAGTACTGATCACTTCAGTAATTATTTCTCTCACGGGATAAAAAACTCCCGAACAACTTACTCTGCTAGTATAAAGTCATAAATTGATTATTCCTAAATTCTTGGATTCATCCGCAGAATTTCTGAAAATATTCAAATATTTTCGCAGATATCTCATTACACAAACCATGGTTCTTCCCAGCAGAAGTTCATGGATTAGTAATAAATATTGGATGCACGGGCATCAGAGCTACCGCCTGAGCAAGCCCTGTCTCAAACCTAAATTCTTGGATTCATCCGCAGAATTCCTGAAAATATTCGAATATTTTCATAGATTTTTCATTACGCAAACCATGGTTCTTCCCAGCAGAAGTCCATGGATTAGTAATAAATATTGGACGCACGGGCATCAAAGCTACCGCCCGAGCAAGCCATGTCTCAATGGTGAAAGTGTATTCAACAATGATACATTAATAACCATCGCACGAACGGGTATTTCAAAATACAATTAAACGATAAACCTATGCAAAATAGGATGAAAAATAACAAATAAATAAAAATTGACCAAGGCGCTGGGAGCACGGGCTCACTGACCGGCCGACCGTGTCGTGGTCAATCCCACACCAGTTTTATATTTTTATCATATTTTTGTTGTTTTCTCTGATTTTATGAAAAACCTTTCATTTGAACGAATATCCTTTGTTTTGAGGAAACTCCTCAATCTCATGGTGCTTCCTTCGCACGGAGGAAATAATATAAAATTAGGGAAAATGTGATGGGGCGTGACCATTGGCCAACCGGCCATGCCTTGGTTCCATCCGGCCCACACTTCATGATTCCTCATTAGTTTATTATTATTTCCCTAATTTCATGAAAACTCCTTAATCCCATGATATTTCCTTCGTCCCATGAAAAATAATAAAAATTAGGGAACCCGTGTGCACGGGCCATGGCCGGTCGGCCAAACCCTAGATGGCTCACACGTCCCACTCTTTTATTAGCATATTTTTCATTTTTTCATAATCCCATGAAAATTCCTTGATTTCATGATATTTCCTTCAAATTATGAAAATTCCTTCAAATCATGAAATAATGCATAAAATAGGGAAAACGCACGGGACCGGGCCTTGGTCGGCCAGTCATGCTCCAAGCCGGTCCCATATGCTCACACGTCCCTTATTTTATTATTTATGATTTTTTATGTTTCCCTCATCTGATGGAAACTCCTTGATTTCAACAAGACTCCTTCGTTTTATCATATTAGGAAAAATGTTATGGACCGCACCTTGAATTTTTCCTGAGTTTTATTCTCTGGCTGTTTTCACTTCCTGAAAGAGCTTAACACCTAAATATTCTCGCGTTGGGAGAGAGGAAATTATTTTCCGTACGGAATGGAGGGGCGGACCAACAAAATCCGAGTCTGTATGAGAAATCTATGTTCATTCTACCAAAGGACGCTAATTAAGGTTTCAACCAATCTGGGGAGTGCTCAAACGATCAACATTTGATCCCGTGACTACCCAGGGCCGGTTTCATGACCCCTTGGTCGGTCCCTCACCTCTTCATAATTCCTTCACTTTCCATTATTTTCCTTTATCCGATGAAGTTTTGACGGTTTTATCAGAAAACCTTAATTTTGTCATATTTTCTCAAATGGTCGCTCAAACGTGCACCAGAAAATATCAAAATTCTTAGAACTGAGACACGGACGTCTCAATGAAGAAAGCATGTTACCTTGACCGACCAAGGTTGGCTTTTTGGCTCTCAATGAGCCAGTCCCACGTGTTTCTCACAATCTGACCTAATTTTCACAATAGCACGTATTAGGTCCAAAAACTCTTCAAACAATTTCAGAATTTGACGAAGCGATCATCATCTGATCCCGTGACCACCCAGGGCCGGTTACAAAACCCCTTGGTCGGTCCCTTATATTTTAATAATTAATCAGGTTTTATCACCTAATGCTGAACCCAGCAGTAATTCAATAAATGATTAAACCAGCATTTAATCATCTTTCAACAACTCATCAACTCTTCAAATAGGTTTTGGTTTTTGCTCACGTGAGCATATGAGAATTTCATGGCCGATCCACGGTCCATGAAGCTGGTTCTCCTTCATTCCATGGTTAATTTTCAAATAAACCATAGGGTTCTGAATCCAAGGATCATGATTCCAGATTCAAACACTAATAATTTTGCAATGATCTCATGATCAGTATTCTTACTAATTATGCTTGGTTCAACTACCAGCGCTTTAATTAATATTTTATTTTGGTCACGATGCCAATAATTCATCAAACGAGCAACGCTTGCTCAGATGAGAAATATTTACTCAAATCAAGGAAAATTGGTTCAACTATCAATATTCAACAATTATCGAGCAACACTCGCTCACCTCAACATGAGGATTCCATCACTATCTCAGCAGACACGTTCGATTCATGAGTTGCAGAACATTTTACAAAATCATGTTCAACTCAGCAAATACGTGGACTCATCGTCCCACGAAGTCATGAAATCAACAACTGAATAAATTAACCACGAGACATCAATCGTGTCACTTGGGGGGATATCAACTAGGGTTTTGGTCTGGCGGTCTACGGCATGTGTGTTCAAACACACGATAGAATGTGAGCAAGTCGTGCAATCAGTTGAAGGAATCAACAAAGTAGTGGGTGGAAAATTAACCAAGTATCCGCACGATGAGTAATTGGTTGAACACGATTTCCCATTTCCCCACTCTTTGATTCCAGCAAACTGTCACACTTCATGGGATCATGGTGTTTTCATCTACGGCATTATATAATGTCTCTGAATCCTGATTGAAAGAACAACATTCGAGGAGTTCTAAAACATTCGAACGACAATTGTCTGAACGAGCAATTTCTCACCAAAGTTCATACAGACGCTCATTTGTCTACACGGACTCACAAAAATTACTCTCAATCAGGCAATATTCAATCATTCAGAGCATTTCACGCTGAAATCATAACACACCTACAATCTCAGATCACCATTGATCTCACACATTTATCAGCTTCCCTCCTATTGATCAACCCATCCTCTCTTGTGACCGAATTTACTCTGGAACGGTCATTGTCTTGGTTTAGGCCGGAGTACTACAGATTGGTCTGTCGAACTAAAAATCACCCCCTTCATAGCGGTGCATCTGTGTGAGGTTGAATATTTCTCTCAGTTTAAGGAATCTCCTCTGCACAGTCGTCCTCAATTCCGCAAAAACCAGCAAATCATTTTTCCCCATCTACACTGGGATATCTAGTAACTCAGCGAGGAATTAAAGTAGATCCTGAAAGGGTCAGAGATATAATGGAGATGCCATCTCCGCAAACTCTGAAAGGAGTACAAAAGCTGAATGAAATTCTAGCTTCCATGGGAAGATTCATAGAAAGATCATCAGATAAATGCAAAGCATTTTGTGATACGCTAATGAAAGGAAACATGTTCATATGGACCGCGGAGTGCGAACAAGCCTTTTACAAGATCAAAGAATACTTGGCGTCCGTACCTATTCTACAGTAGCCGGATCCAGGTGAGATACTCAACTTATATCTAGCAGAAACAAGCTACGCTGTGAGCGCAGTATTGATACGAGGCCAAGGGAAGGGAGAAAAGCCCATATACTACATCAGAAAGACACTCAGTTCAGCGAAGCGTAATTACACCAAAGTGGAGAAACTCATATATGCTTTAGTAGTGGCAACACAAAAGATAATAATATATTTCGATGCACACACCATCCGAGTCTTTAAAAAGGCTCAGATAAGTCAAATTTTCGACAGCACGGAGAAAATTGGAAGAGTGGCAAAATGGAATGCCATGATCAAGCAATTTCACATAATCTTCAAAACCAGGAAAGCGGAGAAGTCCACAAATCTTAGCAGACTTCTTGGCGGACCTACCTATGAACGACGACGAAAAGATAGACGACATCCCATGAATGGAGGAAGAAAAGCCAGACCCAGGAGACCTCTTGGAACCACAAAACTCGTGAAGGTGGGAAATATTCGTAGATGGATCCTCCAATGGAGAAGGAGCAGGCATAGGGATTGTGATAAAAAAAAACCACCGGAGACAGACTCATATACGCATTCAGGTTAGAATTCAAGCAATCACGGAGTATGAGGCAGTCATACACGGCTTACGCCTAACTCAAAAGCTGGGCCTATCAGACGTTCGTTTGACTAGTGACTCACAATTGGTCATTAGATAAATAGAGATCAAATACCAAACAATAGATCCAATATTATCTTCGTACCTAAAGCTAGTACATGAGCATGCATCAAATATCAACAAGGTCACGTTAATACATGTTTGTCGGAAAGACAACAGACACACAGATGCCTTAGCATTTATATCATCAATGATGAGGGACAGAAACACCACCTTTGTCCAAATTGGGATAATTTATGAACCTTTGATAGAAGGACTGACCTTAGCAGAGGAAGCCATGGTCGTTCATACCAGGGACATGAAAGAAGCAGAAAAAGAAAAGGAGGTTGTGGAAGAACCAGACAACAAAGCCGACGAGTCTGACGAAGATCAATCCATGTCAGACGAGAGCAACGAAGGCGAATCAGAAGACGATTGGAGAATCCCAATCCACCGGTAGCTTGACAAAGGTACCTTACTAGCAGATGTTAAAGAAGCTCGAAAAATCAAATCAAAAGCAGCAATGTACATCCTATGGAAAGGGGTACTGTACCGAAGGTCATTTCTTGGACCTCTGATGCGGTGCCTCTCACAAACCGAAGGTAGAAAAATTCTACGTGATATACATAGCGGAGAATTTAGGAATCACAGCGGAAGAAGCTCTCTGGCTATCAAAGCCAAAATGCAAGGTTACTACTGGCTAAGCATGGACGCAGATGCAAAGAACGTAGCAAGGCGTTGTGAAAGATGCCAACGTTTTTCCAGGAAGATTAAAGCACCAGCAACGGATCTGAACTCGGTCATCATCCCATGGCCATTTTCCAAGTGGGTAGTTGACATTATTGGACCCCTGGTAGAGAGGACATCGAAAAGAAGGTACCTCATAGTAGATACAGACTACTTCACCAAATGGGTGGAAGCAAGGGCTTTGACAGGGATTAGGGACACAAATGTCTTCAAATTCTTATTTGAGCAAATCATTTGCAGGTTCAGGATACCGGCTGCCATAGTCTCTGACAATGGAAAGCAGCTGGAAGGAAAGAACATAGACATGCTGTTTAACGCTTTCAACATTTAGAAAAAACAAGTCTACTCCAATATACCCAAAGTGTAATGGACAGGCGGAGGCCACAAACAAGAGGATAATAATGAAATTGAAAAAGAAGATGGGGGCATACAAGAAAAGATGGTGCGAGCAGCTGTACAATGTCCTATGGGCCTACCGTACCACAAGAAGAGCAGCTGAAAATGGGAGGGTACCCCAAATATACCTCAAGCTATAACTTTTCCTTCCTATAAGTCCTTTCCCCGAAAGTGATTGTCTATGGACTGGGTCGAGACAAACAACAAATCGGTTCACACTTTGTGTGATCATCTATGGATACGAGATCGAGACAATACAACAACAAAGTGTGTTTACTTGATACAAAGGTTCGGACTTAACCAAACTCAATAGGATTCACGTATCAAGTAAATATGAATTAACGTTTGTGCAATTTACTTTAATTATAATAAAACAATTATAATGCGAAAATATAAAGTAAATGACACAGCAAGATTTTGTTAACGAGGAAACCGCAAATGCATAAAAACCCCGGGACCTAGTCCAGAATTGAATACTCTCAGGATTATGCCGCTATACAAAATAAGCCAACTTCGTATAGTTGAGACGAAGGAACTAAACCTATAGTTCACCTAGTTCCGTCTATATTCCCACGCCTCCAACCTATAAAAAAGTCACGTACTTGGACCAATTCGCATTCCAAACAGTAAAGGAACAACAAATCTGTTTGGTATCAACTCTCTTCAACCAAGTGATATGAGTTGCGAAAAGGTTCCCTTGTTTATCTTAACATAAACTCCTTTGGTAGGTTCCAAGATCTATCTTATGTTCAACCACCCAAAGGTAATCGTTAAGATTAACCTAACAACACTCTTCAACCAATTGATATTTTTTGATGCCGATCTTTCTCAATTAATCAATCCAATCTACTACAAGGATAAACCGATTAGTAATTGGATCCTCTTTTTCCCAAACAAGTATTGTGCATACCAAAGATTATAAAAACATCAAGTAAGAAATCTTCAATATCTTCTTTGTCTTCAAATCTTCTTAGATCTTCAATAAACACTTGCACACAATCACTTGAAATTCTTGTGATCAATCACACACAGAACGGAGTCTGCTAACAATGGATTATCACAAGATTGTCTTTAGATCTAACAACAGTCTAACGATCCCTGTCGAAACCTTGAACTAGTTTGAGTGAATCTTATATCAGAAGAGAAGATTCTCAAGCATAAACAAACTAGGTGCAATCAAAGTTCAACCACCATTAGTCAACCAAATCAATACGAAAACTAAAGATAAACCGCAATATCTGGTTTCCCACCAACGGGTTGCACTCGAGCTTTTTAATCCCAAAGAAGACTTTAAATTGAGCGGCCGTAAGAGATTTCACCTAATTAGATTACTCTCCTCTCCGATAGGCGGCTTTACCAGTAACAAAGACAAAAGAGTAAGTCTAGGTTACGCAGGATTAGTTTGCTATAAATGTAAACTCAAAATATTTATAGACAAGGAAGTTTGGAAACCAAGGAATTTCAAAAACCGAAAATATTCTCAAGATATTTTTCATTACTCCACCAAATTCGGTTTTCATAATTCCTGTGAATGCACTGTCCAAAAATAAAGATCGAAATCTCCTTGGAAAATCTTTAATTAGCAAATGCACATTACTAATTCTTATTTTCCATATATAATTAAAAACCCTCAATTAAAAAGATTCTTAACTTATTTAAATTCGATCTTGGGATTTACTTCCTTCTTAGCCTTTAAGGAATATCTTTGAACAAAATAGAATAAGCATTAATGCACCGTGTTCAAAGAGTGACGACATCTTACTCTTGCAAGTCTTTACTATGCTTGCTCACTTGAAACCGATTTACCACACTTCCAAACAAGTTTAGAATCGTTTCATCATACTTTCAAGAACTATGTGATTGATCAAGTTCCACTCAATTACAACTCATGGGTTTAAGGTTCTACCAAAACAAGTTTCGGTTCTACCTCCATATGAGTACTGTGCATAGTTACACTAGCTTACCAAAGATACGGCTGACTAGGTACTAGGATCGGTTTCCCACATATATTTGGTATCTAACTTTTATGCACTGCACATGTCTATAGGATCGGTTCCCCCTTCTCAAAAACTTGTTGCACGCGTCCATAGGATCGGTTCCCCTTTCTTCCATAAAACTTGTTGCACCTCATACAAGGATCGGTTCCCCTTAAGATGCACTGCACCTCTTACTAGGATCGGTTCCCCTCTTCCCAGTAATAAGTTCAGACATACACAACCGATCATACCCCGGGTGATTACATAAGATCGGTTTCACTAATAAAAGTCATACCAATACATAAGTCATGCCTCATGTGAATAGTTTTACCAAGAACACAAACAAGTCATGAGCGGTTATACTAATCACACATATTGGTCGTTCATAAGATATGCAATGAATAATAGCCCCAATAACGCCTGGCGATTTCCTTTTCGGTTCACACCACATATCATGAACTTACTTCCTTAGAACACATGTAAACATTGTTCCCTAGGATGAAATCCTCACCTCATACCCATACATAATCACAATAGCATTCATACGATTATGTCGATGTCTTATATACAAAGTTTAATGGTTAAGAAAGAAACTTCATATTGTATTCCTTAATACTATGTCTATCTAGAGTGTTCATGCTTCGCAGTCTTATGTTTTCAATATGCACAACTTGAAAGATACGTTAGGGAATGAAACAGTTCAATTCAAATATCACTAACCTCAAGTGGAAGGATGATGTTGTCGTTGTAGCTCCGCACTTCTTCAAGTCTTTGCAATACTTGTAATGTCTCACCCTAATACTTTCAAGCTAACCTATACGAAGTTGACTCTAGTACATTTAAATCAAGAGACTCATAAATGAGTTTTGCTTCACTAAAATATGACAACCAAACTTGACATACCAACGCTTGGTGGGTTCAACCGAGCAATGCTCTTACAATCTCCCCCTTTGTCAATTTTAGTGACAAAACTCTTACAATCATATGGATAAGCAAATTACAATAATTCATTACACATATGCTTGATCCCCGAATCCACAACATATAACCTGCATTCATTCAATCCTCAAAAATGCAGCAGTTGCTCTATAATAAAAAAGCTTATACACCCCCTAAAGGTGAGATAGGTAGATTTTAAATCCGCACATCTTTGTTATCCCATTCATATGATATGTTTCTCCCCCTTAGTCTATGCTTTTCCTCATTCGTTAGATAAATGTTCAAGCACCATTATCCTCTTCCCTAGTGACACCAATCAACCATAAATTGATATCAGCATCACTTTTTTACTCCGTATATTTCTCCCCCTTTTGTCAGAAAAATGACAATGAAAAGAACAAATAATGGACAACACGAAAAGGATCTTACAAATCTCAAAATAGACTTGGAACCTGTTGAGTCAAGCACGAGGGTGTTACACACCATTTTTGATAACCAATATCAAAACCGAAACTACAAGTAATTGCGTTTTGATATGTTATCATGGAAATAATTGCCCGAAGCAATTTTCCTAACTAGTTTAGCAAACCAAAAATCAACTAAGAAACTTAGTTCCTTTGCTAAACCGATTGTATAAATACAACCGCTTCATTCGATAAGACCAAAACAAAGATAAACTCCATTTTTCTCATCAGGTTCTAATTATCCATATAACTTAGACCTTTAGATTTCAAACAAGCCAAATACTAGGTTAGTTAACTAGCATTTACTTGTTTAGGATTTCGGCTAGACTTGAATAACCGAAACCTCTACTTTGACACTGTAGGATCAGAATATCTCCATGACATTATTTCTATGAAATTAATAACACTTCTGCGAGTACGTCTGCGAGTACTTCTGCAACACTTTGCGAGCATCACAAGATAACTTAAAAAGTGACGTAATAGATGACGATAGGAAAAACACGAGAAGAGCATGATGATTCTGCGAGGATCACAACACCTGCGAGGACCAACATTGTAACTGCTGCGATAATACCGCGAGTTAGATCCGAAATTAAAGGATAGCTTAGCTGTCATACATTATGTAACTACCTTATATAAAAAAAACCAGTAGATTCAGAGGGGGGGAGGAATTTTGGAGCGTTAAGAAAGTTTTGAGGAGAGAGAAAATCCAAGAGAACGGTTGTAATCTTGATTTCTTCCATTTCTTGTAAACATTTCTGAGAATCAAATAATAAAGTGTTATTTTTAATCTTCAAATATATGTTGATTATTGTGAATTCTTGTGAAGGGTGTAGTGTAGGTTTTCCTGCAACTATATTTTGGCGCCCGAAACAGGGACTGAATTAACGAAAATCATAGAAAAAGCGAGGTTGGAGATGAGAATTATTCAAGATTAAGAAGATAATTGAACAAATCGGTGAAATAGTTGAAGCAAAAATGATTAGAGCCAAAGAGAATTATAGGAAATTGGAGTGTGGTATGATAACAAGAACAATGGTCGACAAATTCCATGAAAAGATTAAAGGGAGGATACATAAATGAAATTTTGAAGGAAAGAAAATTATGACGGTGGAGAAAATATCACCGTTGAAGGAGTGGGAAAAGCAGAAAGTCACATTTACAGAAGCAGAAATACCAACAGAAAATTTGAATCATACATCTCCTTTGGTAATTACGGTATCCGTTATACAAATCAAAAATGGAAAATCAACAAGATTTGCGGAAGAATGGGATGTAAATAGAACTTTGGTGGATGCAGGAAGTTCTGTAGATATAATATTTTATCATGCATTTAAGAAAATGGGATACAAGGATGAAGAAATGTCTTGTTCAACATATCATATTCATGGATTTGGAAAATCTTTAAAAAAACCTAAAGGCGAAATAGTGGTACGAATTCCGGTAGGAAATATTGAAACACAAGTAACATTATGTGTGGTAGACTTGGAATCGCCGTATAACATGATACTGGGGAGACCATGGATACATGCAATCAAGTCTGTAGCATCAACATTGCATCACTGCATCAAATTTCCTATGCCCAGTGGAATTGGAGAAATTAGAGGAGATACTGATCTTGCGAAGCTGTGTTATCAAATTGAAGTGAGAAATTATGAAGGAAATCCAAAGCTGCGAAAAGCTCGCAGAAAAATGGCTTAAGAGACAAAAAAAAAGAATTTAAAGTTTACATGATAAGAGCAAAATAAGGAAAAGGAATACCCAGCGAAATCTCGCAAGAAGAACATGAACCTGCGAGAGTTGTGAAAACCTCAACACCAATGGGAGATCTTGAAGCCAGCTACACCGCAGCAGATACAACAAAATAAGTAAATATTGGAAGTGAAGAAGAACCTAAGATGCTGAAAATTGGAACGAATATGGATGCAGATGAGGAAGAGCGAACCGTAAACCTCTTGCGAGAGTATAAAGACATCTTCGCGTGGAGTATGGATGAGATGCCTGGAATAGACCCGTCAGTTGCATGTCATAAGTTAGAAATTAACAAGGATGTAAGACCATTTAAACAAAGGATAAGAAAAATCACAACAACATATCATTCCCAAATAGAAGAAGAATTACAAAAGATGCTTGATGCGGGAATTATAAGGCTAAAAAAGTACCCGGAATGGATTGCAAATATGGTGGTGGTTCCAAAGAAGAATAAAGGGGTAAGAATTTGTATATAGTTTACTGATTTAAACAAAGCTTGTCCTAAAGATAGCTTTCTATTACCAGATATTCCTCAAATGGTCGAATCAACAGCGGGAAATGATAGAATATCTTCATTAGATGGGTATAAAGGGTATAATCAGATTCCTCTCACTGAAGAAGATCAAGAGCACACCGCATTCTTTGCTCCAAGAGGATTGTACTGCTATACAAAGATGCCCTTCGGTTTGCGAAATGTTGGTGCAACATATCAAAGAATGGTGGAGAAAGTGTTTGCAAAGTGGATCCATAAAACATTAGAGGTATATGTAGATGACATGTTAATCAAGAGTAAATAAGCTAAAAACCATGTGCATGACTTGAAGGAGACTTTCGATCAAATGCGACATTTTAACATCAAGGTGAATCCCGAAAAGTGTAATCTTGGAGTAGCTTCAGGAATGTTTTTTGGGTACATTGTGTCAAAAGAAGGAATACAAGTTGATCCAGATAAAGTACAAGCAATTCGCGACATGCCAACGCCAGCAACAATAAAAGATGTACAGAAGTTAAACGGGCTCTTAGCCTCGCTAGGAAGATTTATCTCGCGATCTTCAGATATATGCAAGCATTTCTTCAATATACTCAGGAAGGGTACAAAGTTCAAGTGGACAGATGAATGTGAAAAGGCTTTTCAAGGAGTTAAAGAATATTTAATGAACATATATATTTTACAGAAACCAGAGCCAGGAGAAGAATTATTGATCTACCTTGCGACAACCACGCATGCATTAAGCGCAGTGTTACTGCGAGTGGATGCAAGAATAGAAAAAAAATTTATTACATAAGCAAAACATTTAATACCGCATAGAAAAATTATTCAAAGATTGAAAAGTTAATTCTGGCATTGGTTTATGCAACTTTTAAACTTCGCATCTATTTTCAAGCACATACAGTAAAAGTATTAATAAAGGTACCAATTGAGTCAGTAATGAAGAATTCTAAAAGATCAGGTAGGGTTTAAAGATGTAATGCACAAGTAGGACACTTTGAAATCAAATACGAAATCATATCCTCGCCAAAATCACAAGTTGTAGAAGATTTTTTAGCAGAGTTTCCTCTAAAAGATGATGAAGCTATGGAAGAAATGATGGACATAGAAGAAGAACATGGAGACCCAAAAGATCTATTAAAGGAACCCAACATGTGGGAAATATTAGTGGATGGATCATCAAATGGGAAAGGTAATGGAATTGGAGTTGTTTTTATCTCGCCAGAAGGAGAAAAAATGGCTTTTTCATTTCGTTTGGAATTCATGTCCACTAATAATGAGACGGAGTATGAATCTGTGGTGCATGCGTTAAAATTCGCAATAGAAATGAAGTTGGAGAATGCCAGAATTACTAGTGACTCGTAATTGGTTATTCGCCAGATAAAAGGAGAATATACAACAAATGAACCATCTTTGAAGAAATACAAGAAACTTGTTGAAGAGTTATCTGCGAGAATTCCAAAAATAAAATGGAGACATTTATCAAGAAAGGATAACAGACTCGCATATGCTTTTGCTTTCTTATCTAGCATGATGATAGACCCAGCTGCGAGATGTATAAAAATTCAAACACTTGTATCACCCTCAATCAATAAGGAAGAAAAAGAAGAAATAGATGTAATGATGATAGAAGGTAGCGAAGAAGAACTGAGAGACAATATTGCAAATTGGCGAGCAGAAATTCATGCATATTTGGCGAGAGGAGAGACACCAATAAATAGATTAGAGGCACATAAATTAAAAATCCGAGCAACAAATTATGAATTAAGAGATGGAGTATTATATCGCAAATCTTTTAATGGACCATCATTAAGATGCTTGACACGGGAAGAAGGATAAAAGGTGTTAAAAATATTGCATAGTGGAGACGCTGGTAATCACAGTGAGGGAAAGTCTTTGGCATACAGAACAAAAATGCAAGGCTAATACTGGTCATACATGCATGAGGACGCAAAGAAACTTTCAAGACGTTGCGAAGATTGTCAGCGATATGGAAATAAGATACATGCACCAGGGGCACTATTGTCATCTTCAAAAAGTGTATGGCCTTTTGGAAAATGGGGGTTGGATAGTGTGGGACCATTTGTGCCCGGCTCTGGACAAAGAAGATATTTGATTGTCGCTACAGATTATTTCACAAAATGGGGAGAAGTAAAGGAAGTACAACACATTCGTGACAAAGACATTTTTACATTCATATTTGAAAATATAATTTGTAGATTTGGGATTCCTGCACAGTTGGTATCTGATAATGGAAAGCAATTTGAAGGACATAATATAGAATTGTTACTTAATGCATTTAAAATTAAATGTGGAAAGTCAACACCACTATATCCATTGGCCAGCGGACAGGCAAAGGCAATAAATAAGACAATTGTATATATATTGAAAAAGAAATTAGAAGGACACCACAGGGCATGGTGCGAGCAAGTGCATAATGCAATATGGTCTTACAATACAACTAGACAGGAAGCTACTGGAATGTCACCTTTTTGTTTGACATATGGGGTGGAAGCTATGTTACCAACAGAAATTGCTATTCCTACAACAAAAAGAGAGGCTTGGGAGAAGAATCTTAGTGCTGGTATGATTCTAAATAAACTTGATGAGTTAGAAGATAAGAGAGAATTGGATATCAAAATGTCATTCACAAGAACTTCAGCATTAAGATGAACCTTGCGAAGGAAATCTCTATCGCGATTTCTAATCTCTATATTCTTGAAGTATTCAAGATAGTCATATATTCTCTCTGCTCGATCGCGGGATTGAACAAGATGAGAGGTGAGAACTCTATTTTCTTTGCGAACCTTAGCCAATTTGTCAGTCAGGTCAACAATGGTAGAATGAAGGCTTTTTTCAGATTCTGCGAGAAAAATAAATTAACAGAAAATACGTTCAGGTAAAGATCTCGCAAGAAGTATATCAGAGAAATTTAACAGAGAGATTAACAATTGAGGCAGTCAAAATGACTGCCTTCCTTTTGTGAAGTTAAATTTTAAATTAGTGTTAAGAAACAATTCTCCCATTAGTTCATGGCATCATCAAATTTATCCCCAACTATACCCTTCAGGCGAGATTTTATATTTTCTTGTTTGGAGAGGAGATACGAATTTTCTTTTGATAATAAAGAGTAAGATTCTTCTAATTGGGAATATTGATCTTGGAGTTTACTGGCCTTTAAACTTAGAGTTATCTTACCCTTGATAAGTTTATCTTTCTCAGCGGCGGATGATTCGATTACTTCATTGAGTTCATCTTCTAGTGAACGAAGAGATTGCTCTTGATTATCTCACACTTTTTGAAGAATACTCAATTGTTGCGAGGAAATCGCCATCATGTTCGAAAAATTACGTTTCTCTTGAGACAAAGTTTTATTTTCATCTGATAAAGATTCCATCGCCAAGTTAGCCTGGGTTAACAAATATGAGAGGCGAGTAACTTCGCTACTTAATAAATTTTGCCTTTGCAATAATTGGCCATTCTCATTAGTAAGATTATCTATTTGATCGATCGAGTATGTGTGAAGATTGTCTAGTCTATTGTATTGGTCCATCCAAGAATCTTTCTCGGTATGGGCTTCTTCAAAGAATAGACTCAAATTGAAATCTCTCCATGATTCGTTTCTGATTTAAAGCTAAATATGCGAACCAAGAATTTAAAAAGGGAATTGAGTACAGAAAGGATGAAAATTTGCTAGAACAGAAAAACAAGTGACAGAGGCAGGGAAATTATACCTTTTAGTTCATTGTTTTTACCGCGAAGATTTTCGCAATCAAGTGAAGAATTGCGAAGCTTTTGGTAAAGAATGTCACATTCTGAAGTCTGGCTTGGATACTTCTTTTTAAAGTTTCAACTTTATTTTCTAAAGATGCATGTGAATCCATTTGGTTAAAACCAAAATACTTACCTAAAACCTCGCAGACACCCTGCTTGACAGGATCAGTAGAAGACTTCTTAGCATCATCTAAAATATCAGACAAGACTTTAAAGGCAATATCTACTCCTACTGAAGTTTCCTTAGAAGAAGGGAGAGATGCAAATGGTGAAGTAATGATAGTAGAAATATGGAGATTTGAATCATTCACAATAGTTGTATCATCAGAAGGTGGAGTGTCTGGAAAAGTAATAGTTGGAAGTGACATATGAGTGGAAGAGGTTTTGTTTACAACAAGTTTGGGAGTCTCATTTGTCAGGAGATCAGCTGAGATAGGGGTATTGATAATGATATTCTCGCATATAGAGGATGGAGGTTCCATTTGCGAGGTTGTAGGAACAGAACTCGAAGAAAATGTGGGAATGATAATGTCAATATCAACAGTTTTAGCTTGGCGAGATCGCTTGCGAGGTTTAGCAATACCTTCGTCATCCTGCGAATAATAATTTAGATAAGAAACAGAGGCAACAATATTGTTATTAAGAAAAAAAATGTTTCTTACTACCTTATAACTCGCAGGCTTCCTTTTCTTTTCAGCTAGTTTTTTCCGCGAATCTTTAAGAAGATTAGGGTTTTGGATTACAGACCGGGTGTTAGGAGTAGTTCCACTGAAAAGAAAACACAGTATTGGAGTTACGAAGAATCCAGTAGAGAAGATTGAATAATATAGATGAACATAGTTCAGACAAGCAAAATCGAGTCTAATAATGTCAGAAGAACACGTACCTTGGTGATTCCATTAAAGCAGTAACAGGTGAATTTGTAGAAGAAGAAAGTTGCAGATGAGAAAAGTTTGCAGAGAACGAAGAGGTGAAGAAGACGAAGAAGTAAAAATAAGAAAAATATTTCTTTGACAGACTCTCCCTTTTATAGATAGAAGAATGGTAAACGGATAATAAAAGATTAACCGGTAAAGAAAAGAATATTCAACACGTGTAGGCGGTTACACTTAATTTACGGGGTTTTGTCGGAAAAAGAAGATGAGAAAATGGGTAGCTACGACTTTAAGAAGAGATAAATTTCTCATGATATTTTACTTTTCGCAGAAAAGACATAAGAAGAGGCAAGATGTAGGATCATAATATCGCCATGACATTATTTCTATGAAATTAATAACATTCTGCGAGTACGTCTACGAGTACTTATGCAACACTTTGCGAGCATCACAAGATAACTTAAAAAGTGACGTAATAGATGACGATGGGAAAAACACGAGAAGAGCATGATGATGCTGCGAGGATCACAACACCTGCGAGGACTAACATTGTAACTGCTGCTATAATACCGCGAGTCAGATCCGAAATTAAAGGATAGCTTTGCTGTCATCCATTATGTAACTACCTTATATAAAAAGGCCCAGTAGATTCAGATGGGGAGAGGAATTTTGGAGCGTTAAGAAAGTTTTGAGGAGAGATAAAATCCAAGAGAACGGTTGTAATCTTGATTTCTTCCATTTCTTGTAAACATTTCTGAGAATCAAATAATAAAGTGTTGTTTTTAATCTTCAAATATGTGTTGATTATTGTGAATTATTGTGAAGGATGTAGTGTAGGTTTTCCTGCAACTACACTAACTAAGATCAGAATTAACTTAGATTAGCTTATCCAGAATCGAATTAGACTAAACAACTCGTCCCGTCAACATATTCATTCGTTAAGCCATAAATAATTCATACAAACTAATAAATCGACTTGCATAATTATTCACCTCAACCGGATACAATGGAGATAACATATAAAAACCAAAGTTTCACTATTGCACCAAAATTTTGTAAGCTTAAACAATTGTTACTACATAATAAAGCAAAATAACAATTGTTTTACTTAACTGGAATCAATTGAATTAACATAGACATTAAAGCTCCGCAATTGCACCAAATTTTGTAAGCCTAAACTATTGATATCACACAACAAAGCAAGATAACAAAAGTTTTACTTAACCAGAAATAATTAAATCACACACACATCCATACATTCATAATGGAATAAACACATCAATTGTACCAACAATTTATTTTAAGTAAAAGCAATCTATATATCAAATAAAAATAGGTTTTTCTTAAAATAGGAAAACAATTAACTAACAAAATTGTTACCTCAATTTCGCATCCAACTTCTCAAATATGATTCCATCGCTTTCTTCTTCCGGGAGAATTGATATCGAAATATCATCATGTTGTCATTCTGATTCCAAAAACAAAAGAATAATAAAAACCAACCTTTACCAGAGAAAGGTTGAAAATCGGTTTTAACAATTGCAAGCAAAAGTTGAAAACCGTCGAAACACATATGCTTTTATGCTATACCAAAACCGATTCAACATATTGTGACTTTTTCACATATTGTTTCTATAGGAAACCCTCATGATCCTTTGATAAATTCTACCAACATGGGCTAGAACTTAATCCTGCTAAATCAAAACTCACCCAAACCATAAGGGTTCACAACATAGTATGAGATCGAATATCAAGGTAATAAAACCGAAATCAAACATCCCATAAACATACATAGCATATAAATAAATAATTAAAGTACCGGCTATGTAAATAAAAAACTATCACAAAAAAATTTATAAATCAAATAACTTTATTCATAATAGTTTTATTCAATAGACTTATACAATCAATGAAAGCGATCAAAAATTGATGTCTATTTTTCTTATATTATCTTTCAAAGATCATCTTCAATTTCCTCAAATTTTTCAGGATCTTCATAGATAGCATCTCGACTGATATCTTGGATTCTACACACAATACCTTAATTATGTTCATAGGCTAGAGAATTAACCTTTCGATTAATATTACAAGAGAACTCCTTATTACCGATTCCAAGTTTGATCATCTTCCTTTGGTTACGGATAACGGTTCTCAGAAGTGCTGCCTGTCTATGATGAGTTTATATGGTACTGAGGAGAACCTGACGAAGATTGATAATATCAATCTTGGCATCCAAACTGTTTTGGACAAGGAGATTAATATCTTCCTTTTATTTTTCTGCAGTTTCACAACCAGATTTCTTGAAGGTATTATCAAGATGAACTATTTCCTTAGAAGTCATTCCACTCAAAGCTTTCAGAAGATTTTCTTGAGATACGGTTTGAGAATACATCCTTTTGCAAAAAAAAATCAGATACACTGAGAATTTATACATGAAATACCTTTAACACATATCAAACATAGATATCAGCCTTAAATAAATAATTCTGATTTGATTTGAAAAGATTTTTCACATCTAATGTGTTATACATAACTTTATCAAAGGGATTATCTTTCGAAAATAATACCACGAGATATATTTTACCACAATCCTTCTTACACGAGTTGTTATAACACAACCTTTCTACTCATAATATTATCAAACGTTCTTAAGGTAGATCATGTAATGTATCTATGTTGAATAAGAGATGTTATTAGGATTCAAATTCCCAGCTACATGTGCTTCCTTACATCCAAAGATTGGGCAAAGTAAGGATGCACATTCTAATGCATTTTAAGCATTAGCATGAGGATTTACCTCATCAAGTCCCCTTTTTGAAGATACTCTCTCCCGATCGTGGGTGTTGGACCCTTCCTCTTGATTAGGATTATTCCGAGATACAATCTCTTTAATCATCTCCTGATCCCAGGATGGAATGTTCTCTGAACTAGAAACCGTGTAGTCAAGATCATCCCCTTGACACATTGTCAATGTCTCTTGTTCCAGACATTTAATATGTTCCCTCAAGGTGTTCATTCCTTATTGGAAATAGCTTTCCAAACACCTATCTAGATACATCTTTTGACATTGTCTTGTGAGAAAATCCTCAGTAAAGATTTTATTCCTCAAAAGTGAGTGTTTCAGCGAATAAGAAAGTGTTTCACACTGTAGTACCAGAATATCACCACAAGGATATTCTCATGATAAGAACAACGCTTTCACGAGAAGGTCAAATATTCCTATAAGTATAAATGACATTATTCACGAGAGTGTCGTGAGGATTCTTTAGAAACATTTGGCGAGCGTCACGGGGAAGCATCATAATAGCTGACGATTGAAGAGACATGTATGAGAGTATTGTTTCACGAGGATTACAAAAGTTGGCGAAGATTAATATTGCAAATACCACGATGAGATCGCAGAGTATATCCGAAAGAAGGGGAAAACTTATCTGTCACCCACTATGTATTTCCTATATAAAGGGTTCAAGTAAGTCCAGATGATGATGATGTATTTTTTAGAGTTAAGAAAATCTTGAGGTGAGAGAAACTCCAGAAAAGAAAGTTGTAATTCTGAGTTTGAATATTTTCTGTAAATATTTCTGAGATCTAAATAATAAAAGTGTCGTTTAATTATTTAATCTTCAACTAGTTTCATTTAGATTTTTATAGGATCTTAATAGGGGTGTAGTGTGGGAAATCCTGCTACTACATTTTGGCGCCGACTAAGGGGACGTTGAATTAACAAAATCGAAGAAAAGGTAAAAAAGAAGACATGAATTATTCAAGATCAGGGAAACTTTGAAGAAGATTGTTGAAATATTCAGAAGAAAAATGATTATAATTAAAGAAAATTGTAGGAAATTGAAGTATGAATTAGTGTCAAGAGAAATGATCGATAAATTTCATGAAAATATTAAGGGGAGGATACATAAACGTGATTTTGAAGGGAGAAAAATTATGATGGTAGAGAAAACGCCATTATTAAAGAATTGGGAAAAGCAGGAAATTACATTTACAACAACAGAAGTTTTAGAAGAAAACCTAGATCATACATCTCCTTTGGTGATTACGGTACCCATGATACCAATCAGGAAGGAAAAGTCAATAAAATCTGTAGAAAAATGGGCTATAAATAGAACTCTAGTTGACACAGGAAGTTCTGTGGATATAATGTTCTATCATGCTTTTAGGAAAATGGGGTATAAGGATGAAGAAATGTCTATTTCATCATATCATATTCATGGTTTCGAAAAATATATAACAAAACCAAGAGGAGAAATAATAGTACGATTACCACTTGGAGAAATTGAAACACAAGTAACACTATGCGTGGTGGATATGGAATCACCATACAACATGATATTGGGAAGACCATGGATACACGCAATTAAAGCTGTAGCGTCAACCTTACATCAACGCATCAAATTCCCTATGCCTAGCGGAATTGGGGAAATTAAAGGAGATACAGATCTTGCGAAGACATGCTATCAAATTGAAGTAAAAAATTGTGAAGAACGTCTTAAGCAAATGAAAAGCTCATGAAAATTGATGAGAGAAACAAGAAAAGAAGAAGAATTTAAAATTTACATGATAAGAGCAAAAGAGGGAAAAGGGATACCCAATGAATTTTCGCGAGAAGGAGATGAACGTGCGAGAATCATAAAAACACCAAAGACCGAAGCCAGTTACACTGCAGCTGAACCAACAAAAGAAGTAAATGTTGGGAGTGAAGAAGAACCTAAAATACTGAAAATTGGGACTAGAATGGAGATGGACGAGGAAGAAAAAACTATAAATCTTTTGCGAGAATACAAAGAAATTTTTGCGTGGAGCATGGATGAAATGCCAGTGATAGATCCATCGGTAGCATGTCATAAATTAGAAATCAACAAAAATGTAAGGCCGTTCAAGCAAAGGATAAGAAAAATCGCAACAACATACCATTCTCAGATAGAAGAAGAATTACAGAAGATGCTTGATGCAGGAATAATAAGGCAAGCAAAGTATCCAGAGTGGATTGCAAATATGGTGGTGGTCCCAAAGAAGAATAAAGGAATAAGAATTTGCATAGATTTTACCAATTTAAATAAAGCTTGTCCTAAAGATAGTTTTCCACTACCAGATATTCCTAAAATGGTTGAGTCAAGAATGGGAAATGCAAGAATATCTTCGTTAGATGGATATAAAGGATACAACCAAATCCCTCTTGCTGAAGAAGATCAAGAACATACTGCATTTTTTGCTCCAAGAGGGTTATATTGTTATTCAAAAATGCCCTTTGGATTACGAAATGCTGGTGCAACATACCAAAGAATGATGGAGAAGGTATTTTCAAAGTGGATCCACAAAACACTGGAGGTATATGTAGATGATATGTTAATCAAGAGCAAGGAAGTTGAAGATCATGTACAAGACTTGAAGGAGATTTTTGAACAAATGCGGCAATTTAATATCAAAGTAAATCCTGACAAGTGTACTTTTGGAGTGACTTCAGGAAAGTTTCTGGGGTATATTGTATCAAAGGAAGGAATACAAGTTGATCCAGAAAAAGTGCAAGCGATTCGCGATATGCCCACACTAGCTACAATAAAAGATGTGCAAAAATTGAATGGGCTGTTAGCCTCGTTAGGAAGATTCATCTCGCGATCCTCTGATAAATGCAAGCATTTTTTCGATATACTCAAAAGGGGAACAAAATTCAGATGGACAGATGAATGTGAGAAGGCCTTTCAGGGAATAAAATATCATTTAATGGATATAACTATTTTACAGAAAGCTGAACCAGGAGAAGAGTTATTAATTTATCTCGCGACAACGGAATATGCGCTAAGTGCGGTATTGCTGCGAGTAGATGCTGGGATAGAGAAACCAATTTACTATATTAGTAAAACATTCAATTCAGCAGAGAAAAATTATTCAAAGATTGAGAAATTAATCCTAGCATTGGTACATGCAACTTTCAAGCTTCGCATTTACTTTCAAGCACATAATGTCAAGGTGTTAACAAAAGTGCCAATTGAATCGGTAATGAAGAATTCAAAAAGATCAGGAAGAGTGGAAAGATGGAATGCACAAGTGGGACATTTCGATATCAAATATGAAATTATATCTTCACCAAAATCCCAAGTCATCGCAAATTTCTTAGCTGAATTTCCTTTGGAAAATGACGAAGCTTTGGAAGAAATGATGGAGGCAGAAGAAGAACATGGAGATCCAAAAGAATTATTGACAGAACCCAATAGATGGGAGATATTAGTGGATGGATCATCTAATGGAGAAGGAAATGGGATTGGAGTTGTTTTTATTTCACCAGAAGGAGAAAAAACAGCTTTCTCATTTAGGTTAGAATTTACATCCACTAATAATGAGACAAAATATGAGGATGTTATCCACGCTTTGAAATTTGCAATAGAAATGAAGTTGGAAAATGCTAGAATAACAAGCGATTCTCAATTGGTTATTCATCAAATAACTGGAGAATATATAACAAATGAACCTTCTTTAAAGAAATACAAGAGACTCGTGGAAGAATTATCTGCGAGAATTCCAAAGATAAAATGGAGGCACATATCAAGGAAAGATAACCGGCTTGCGGACGCTTTTGCCTTCATATCTAGCATGATGACAAACCCACTTGCGAGATGCATAAAAATTCAAACACTCTTATTACCTTCAATAAATAAAGAAGACGAAGATGTGGATGGGAATTCCGTCGAAATTGACGAAGAAGGAGAGAAAGATGTGATGATTGTAGAAAATGGCGAAATAGAAGCAAAAGAGAGAAACAAAGATTGGCGAGAGGAACTTCTTGCTTATTTGGCGAAAGGAGAAACTCCAAGAAATAGACTGGAGGCACACAAGCTAAGAAGCAGGGCAACTAATTATGAGATAAGAGACGGAGTGTTATATCGCAGATCTTTTAATGGACCATCGCTAAAATGTTTGACAAGGGAGGAAGGAGAAAAGGTGTTAAAAATGCTGCACAGTGGAGATGATGGTAATCATAGCGGAGGTATATCTTTGGCATATAGAACGAAGATGCAAGGGTATTACTGTCCTTACATGCATGAAGATGCGAAATAACATTCAAGGCGTTGTGAAGAATGTCAGCGATTTGGAAAAAAGATACATGCACCAGGAGCACCACTATCATCCTAAACAAGTGTATGGCCCTTCGGAAAATGGGGATTAGATATTGTGGGACCATTTGTGCCTGGCTCTGGACAAAGGAGATACCTCATTGTGGCTACAGATTATTTCACAAAATGGGGAGAAGTAAAAGTAGTACAACATATTCGTGATAAAGATATTTTCACATTCATATTCGAGAATATCATCTGTAGATTTGGAATACCAAAGACAGTTGATGTCTGATAATGGAAAGCAGTTTGAAGGACAGAACATAGAGTTACTACTCAATGCATTTAAGATAAAGTGTGGAAAATCTACTCCTTTATACCCACAAGCAAATGGTCAAGCTGAGGCAACTAATAAAACGATCGCAGATATTATGAAAAAGAAATTAGAAGGGTATCACAAATCATGGTGTGAGCAAGTACATAATGCAATATGGGCCTACAACACCACTAGAAGAGAGGCTACTGGAATGTCACCCTTTTGTTTAACATATGGGGTTGAAGCTGTATTACCAACAGAAGTTTCTATTCCTACAACAAAAAGAGAAGCGTGGGAAAGGAATTTAAGTGCTGGTATGATTTTACATAAACTAGATGAATTGGAAGAAAAAAGGGAGAAGACTCTACAACATATGGAAAACTACCAGCGAAGGTTAGCTCGCGAATACAACAAACGTGTCAAAAAACGAGAATTCCAAATTGGTGATTTAGTTCTGCGAGAGACACCGAGATATCAGCGAGAGAATGGTGGAAAATTGGGGAAAAAATGGGACGGACCTTACTTAATTAAAGAAATAATTGGAAATGGGGCATACAAATTAATGGATCCGGAAGGAAGAGATGTTGGCCAACGACTTGATAGACCATGGAATAGACTATTTTTGAAAAGGTATTATCAGTGACAAATACTGTAAGGTAAGAAATATTGGCATAATTAAAGGTTATTATCAGTGACTATTTTTATTTTAAAGATTACGCGAGCGATATCGCGAGAAACGCGAATGAAATTTCGCAGAGATTAAGAGAATGGGACAAACCTTTATGGCGTGCAACTTAGTTCGCGAGTACAATTTCGTAAGAGGAAAATGTAAGACCTATAAGCACGTTATAAAGGGGGTATCTCTTTATATGATTCAGGGATAAGGTTATACCTCTACTGGAACCTGAGTCATACAGATGTAGGGGTTAAAGAAAACCTATCCGGGAGAGAGATCTTGGATTTCCAGCTTTATAAGGTTATACCCTGGTTGGACGACTGAGAGTCTCTTCCAAGAAGTGCAGAGTATGATCAAGGCACCTAGGTACACGGTTTATCCAAGGATGCCCGGGACGGACGAACCTACCCTAGCCATCTTTGGTAAGTCTTGGCTACAATGCACTTGGCCTGAAGAAAACCCCACCTAGGGTGCAGTCTTGTAACTATAATCCATATAGGCATAAAGGACAAGAGGCTGCGAAAACAACTGGTTGTTGGTAAATCTGGATGGGAGGAGCTAGTCTTGTATGGCCGATGTGCCCTCCTTGAAGGGGAAGCCAGGGGGAAGATAAGGGCGGCACCCTCCATTAGGGAGCTGATAAGTGTCTTAAGACGGAAATGCCATGGGGCTATAAGATCGCAAGATCATTTATGCCTGTCATATTGTCGCGTAAATTATACAGAGGCAAAAAGCCATAAGAGAAAAAAAAAAGTTAAGATGAGGTCAAGGGGTTTTTACATGCAAATGTGAAGACGTCCTGCGATTTCATCACAAGACGGCAATGTCACGAGGCTTTGTTTTCGCGAGAAAATTTAGACTCGTCATATTGTCGCAATATCATAAAGAAATATAGATAAGGAAAGATCAATGGGTCAATACATGAAAGTGTAAAGACGTCCTGCGATTTTGTCGCAAAAAGAAAAAGTTGGCAAAATAAGACCTTTAATTAGGAAGGAAAAATAAGACCAATAGAATAATCTCAAAAATTAATTCTTCTTTGTTAAGCATGCAGGGAAGATTTCTTTATCACAATAAACAAGTTGAATTCAACAAGTCTCAAGAAATTTAATGAGGAGGCAAGCAAGGGAATAAATATGTAGGATTTCATTAAGTTTCTTGAGAATATTATAGTTCAAAAAAGGTTATATCATTTGCGAGAAAGAAGAAGAAGAAAGAAATTAAAAATAGAACTCAAGCTTCAAGCGGTAGTCTCGCCAGATTTAGAATTGTCAGGATTGTTATCATCACCAATATTTCTTTCATTGCGAACATCATCGCCAGAGTTCTTTTTGTTACGATCTTCTCCTTCTTTTAGAGGGTTTTCTTCTTTTCCTTGATCATCTTCTTCTTCAGCATCTTCTTCAACATATCCTTTAGAAGATGGATATTCTAAATCTTTATCCATAGGAAGAGGGACTTCATCATCGTCAACTTTCAAAGGTAGAACGGATACAGGAGAAAGAAAGTTGGAGATCAAAATTTCGTTCACGAGAACTTCAGCACTAAGATGAACTTGGCGAAGGAAACCTTTGTCACGATTTCTGATCTCTATATTCTTGAAATACTCAAGATAATCAAGTCTTCTTTCTGCTTTATCACGAGTTTCTAAAAGGTTGAGAAGAAGAGTCTTGTTTTCTTTGCGAACACTGTCTAGCTCCTTAGTAAGATTGGTGATAGTAGAATGAAGGCTTTTTTCAGATTCTCACGAGCAACAAAATAAAGAAAGGTTATAGAAATAAATATATCGTGAGAATATCAACAAGTGAAATATAACATAAATTATGACAACGGAAATCAACAAGTGAGGCAGTCATAATTGACTACCTTCTTTTTGCAAAGTTAAGTTTTGGATTAATGAAAAGAGGCAGTTCTCCCATTGGTTCATAGCATCATCAAATTTGTCGCCAACTATGCATTTTACACGAGATTTCATGTTCTCTTATTTGGTGCGTAAATATGAATTTTCTTTTGACAATGAGGAATGAGACTCCTTTAGTTGGGAATATTCATCTCGAAGCTTGCTGGCATTCAAACTAAGAGTTAGTCTACCCTTGATAAGTTTGTCTATTTCAAATGAGATGATTCAGTTACTTCGTCAAGTTTATTTTTAAGAGAGCGGAGAGACTGCTTTTGGTCATCACATATCCCTTGAAGATTGTTTACTTTCTGCGAGGAGATCGCCAACAAGCTTGTTAATTTGTGTTTCTCTTGAGATAAAGTTCTATTCTTGTCTGACAAAGATTCTATAGACAAATTAGTCTTGGATAACGAATATGAGAGGCGAGTAACCTCGTTGTTTAGAAAACTGTGATTTTGCAATAATTGATTATTCTCATTTGTGAGATTTCTTATTTGATTAACTGAATACGTATAAAGATTATCTAATCTACTATGCCGGTCCATCCAAGAATCTCTTTCAATGCGAGCTTCATCAGCTATGGTTTCAGATTTAAGTTTTTCGATGAAACGATTTCGGTTGGAAACTAATATATAAACCAAGAATTTAAAGGGAGGATTAAGTACGAAGAATATGGAAATAAAATAAAAAGATAAAAAGACAGAGACAAAAAGAAGCTTACTTTTTAGCTCATCAACCTTTCTAGCGAGATTCTCGCGATCCAGTACAGAGTTATTGAGCTTGTGATTTAGAGTTTCACATTCAGAAGTCTTATCTTGAAGACTTTTTCTCAAAGCAGCATTTTCATTCTCTAGAGAAGCTCTTGAAACAGAATTGTCTGAGCCAAAATATTTGAGCAGAGTTTCGCAAACTCCGCTTTGGAGAGAATCAGTAGAAGAATCTCTAGCATTATTTAGAATGTTAGATAAAAATTTTAAAGCAACATCAATTCCTTCGATGGTCTCACTTGATGAAGGAAGGGATGTAGAAGGTGAAATAGAGGAAGTGAGGACAAGTTGATGATTTGAGTCATTAGCAATGGTTGTATCATCAGAAGGAGGAGTTTTCGGGAAAGTAACATTTGGAGGAAGTAAAGGGCTAGAGGGAGTTTCAGGTATGATGGGTTCTGCAATTTGAATTGGTGAAGGACCAGTAGAGGCAGTAGTAGTGAAAGCAAGCTTCTCGCCAGAATAAGGAGGAAGATCATATTGCACAGGTGTAGGTGAAGCTCTCGCAGATATTAAGGGAGGAATGACGAAATTACTTCCGAAGATTTTATTTAATTGGCGAGATCTTTAAGGAGGATTAGCATTACCATCGTCATTCTGCAAACAATAATCTAGATAAGAAACAGAGGCAACAATATTGTTATTAAGAAATAAAATGTGTTTCTTACTACCTTATTGCTCGCAGAATTTTCTTTCCTTTTTCCAGTCGGCATCTTATGAATAATAGGTTTTTGAGTCGAGGATTGGGAAATAGATGCAGCTCCGCTGAAGAGTACACAAAATGGGGTTATAAAGAATTAATTAAGAGAAGATCGAAGAATATAAATAAAAAGTTTGATCTAAGAAAATACCATACCTCGAGGACTCCATTAATACAGTAGTAGAAGAATGAGAAGGAGAAGAAGTTGCAGAACAAAAAGCAAAGAAACTAAGTAAAGAAGAAAGATAATTAAGAGAAGAAAACTAGAAATGAAATTCGACTCTTCCTTTTATAGGCAAAGAAGGGAGTAAATTATGTGAGACGTGTCAATACAAAAGGACAGATTTACAACACGTGTTAACAAGGAAAGCTGAATTAGCGGAATATTGCCGGGGAAAAAATTTCATATATTCTTGCGATAGTTAAGGATTCTCATGATCGTTTCTTCTTCACAAAAAAGACATGAGAAGAGGCAAGATGTAGTACCAGAATATCACCACAAGGATATTCTCATGATAAGAACAACGCTTTCACGAGAAGGTCAAATATTCCTATAAGTATAAATGACATTATTCACGAGAGTGTCGTGAGGATTCTTTAGCAACATTTGGCGAGCGTCACGGGGAAGCATCATAATAGCTGACGATTGAAGAGACATGTTATGAGAGTATTGTTTCACGAGGATTACAAAAGTTTCCGAAGATTAATATGGCAAATACCACGATGAGATCGCAGAGTATATCCGAAAGAAGGGGAAAACTTAGCTGTCACCCACTATGTAATTTCCTATATAAAGGGTTCAAGTAAGTCCAGATGATGATGATGTATTTCTTAGAGTTAAGAAAATCTTGAGGAGAGAGAAACTCCAGAAAAGAAAGTTGTAATTCTGAGTTTGAATATTTTCCGTAAATATTTCTGAGATCTAAATAATAAAAGTGTCGTTTAATTCTTTAATCTTCAACTAGTTTCATTTAGATTTTTATAGGATCTTAATAGGGGTGTAATGTGGGAAATCCTGCTACTACACACACTCTATAGTCTGTAGATGAACTTTGTTACACAAGTTTATTATCTATTCCTGACAATCGATTAGATTAATTTGGAGACTGACTGTAAATCGCTTTTCTTCACAAATTATTACATTTAATTGAACTATAAGTTCTATGACATCGTCTAGACTATCAATGAATTTTTCTTTTTCTGAAAGGTTCTCGATTTGATTGAAAAATCTCCTCATCATCTTTCCAGATTCAGAACTTGGGCATATTAGTGAATCGAATCTCTTTCCAGATGATTTTTCACGAATTGGACTTGAATCCAAATCAGGTTTCTTAAGTTTTTAATTAACCCATTTTTGATCAGCAACCTGATATGCAATTGAGTCTTTAGTCATAGACTTTTTCTTTGTCTTTTGAAAGGAATTTTGAGACCGGTTTTTGTTGGCCTTCTCTGAGATGTAGTTCTCATTATCTTTCCCCACGTTAACCGAGTTCTTCATAAGTTTAGCTTTGCTTTTCTTATTTTGAATCATATCTTATAGGATGGATCGTACCAAAAAACAGATTGTTAGATCTTTTCGTGTTTTCCTGCTCTGATACCAATTGAAAAAGCGAGGGTACCCCAAATATACCTCAAGCTATAACTTTTCCTTCCTATAAGTCCTTTCCCAAAAAGTGATTGTCTATAGACTGAGTCGAGACAATATAACAAATCGGTTCACACTTTGTGTGATCATCTATGGATACGAGATCGATACAATACAACAACAAAGTGTGTTTACTTGATACAAAGATTCAGACTTAACCAAACTCAATAGGATTCACGCATCAATTAAATAGGAATTAACATTTGTGCAATTTACTTTAATTATAATAAAACAATTATAATGCAGAAATATAAAGTAAATGACACAGCAATATTTTGTTAACGAGGAAACCGCAAATGCATAAAAACCCCGGACCTAGTCCAGAATTGAATACTCTCAGGATTAAGCCGCTATACAAAATAAGACAACTTCATATAGTTGAGACCAAGCAACTAAACCTATAGTTCACCTAGTTCCGTATGTATTCCCACGCCTCCAACCTGTAAACAAGTCACGTACTTGGACCAATTCCTTTGGTTCGTATTCCAAACAATAAAGGAACAACAAATC
Organism: Papaver bracteatum; assembly: GCA_023529315.1. Taxonomy (NCBI): domain Eukaryota; kingdom Viridiplantae; phylum Streptophyta; class Magnoliopsida; order Ranunculales; family Papaveraceae; genus Papaver; species Papaver bracteatum. The sequence continues at coordinate 1,245,410 of JAJJWX010000269.1, read as the reverse complement.
TGTTTGGTATCAACTCTCTTCAACCAAGTGATATGAGTTGTGCAAAGGTTCCCTTGTTTATCTTAACATAAACTCCTTTGCTAGGTTCCAAGATCTATCTTATGTTTAACCACCCAAAGGTAAACGTTAAGATTAAGCCAACAACACTCTTCAACCAAGTGATATGTGTTGATGCCGATCTTTCTCAATTAACCAATCCAATCTACCACAAGGATAAACCGATTATTAATTGGGTCCTCTTTTTCCCAAACAAGTATTGTGCATACCAAAGATTATAAAAACACCAAGTAATAAATCTTCAATATCTTCTTTGTCTTTAAATCTTCTTAGATCTTCAATAAACACCTACACACAATCACTTGAATCTCTTGTGATTAATCACATACAGAACGGAGTCTTTTAACAATGGATTATCACAAGATTGACTTTAGATCTAACAACAGTCTAAAGATCCCTGTCGAAACCTTGAACTAGTTTGAGTGAATCTTATATCAGAAAAGAATATTATCAAGAATAAACAAACTAGGTGCAATCAAAGTTCCACCACCATTAGTCAATCAAATCAATACGAAAACTAAAGATAAACCGCCTAGTTTCCCACCAACGGGTCGCGCTAGAGCTTCTCAATCCCAAAGAAGACTTTAAATTGAGCGGCCGTAAGAGATTTCACCTAATTAGATTACTCTCCTCTCCGATAGGCGGCTTCACCAATAACAAAGACAAAAGAGTAAGTCTAGGTTACGCAGGATTAGTTTGCTAGAAATGCAAACTCAAAATATTTATAGACAAGGAAGTTTTGACACCAAGGAATTTCCAAAACCGAAAATATTCTCAAGGTATTTTTCATTACTCCACCAAATTCGGTTTTCATAATTCCTGTGAATGCACTTTCCAAAAATAATGATCGAAATCTCCTTGGAAAATCTTTAATTAGGAAATGCACATTACTAATTCTTATTTTCCATATATAATTAAAAACCCTTAATTAAAAAGATTCTTAACTGATTTAAATTCGATCTTGGGATTTACTTCCTTCTTAGCCTTTAAGGAATATCTTTGAACAAAATAGAATAAGCATTAATGCACCGTGTTCAAAGAGTGACGACATCTTACTCTTGCAAGTCTTTACCATGCTTTCTCACTTGGAACCGATTTACCACATTTCCAAAAAAGTTTAGAATTGGTTCATTTGAATTTCCAGAACTATGTGATTGATCAAGTTCTACTTAATCACAACTCATGGGTTTACAGTTCTACCAAAACAAGTTTCGGTTCTACCTCCATGTGAGTACTGTGCATAGTTACACTAGCTTACCAAAGATACGGCTGTCTAGGTACTAGGATCGGTTCCCCACATATATTTGGTATCTAACTTGTATGCACTGCACATGTCCATAGGATCGATTCCCCCTTCCCAAAAACTTGTTGCACATGTTCATAGGATCGGTTCCCCTTTCCTCCATAAACCTTGCTGCACCTCATACAAGGATCGGTTCCCCTTGTGATGCACTGCACCTCTTACTAGGATCAGTTCCCCTCTTCCTAGTAATAAGTTCAGACATACACAACCCGATCATACCCCAGGTGATTACTTAAGATCGGTTTCACTAATAAAAGTCATACCAATACATAAGTCAAGCCTCATTTGAATAGTTTTACCAAGAACACAAACAAGTCATGAGCGGTTACACTAATCACACATATTGGTCAGTCATAAGATATGCAATGAAGAACAACACCAATAACGCCTGACGATTTCCTTTTCGGTTCACAACACATATCATGAACTTACTTCCTTAGAACACATGTAAACATTGTTCCCTAGGATAAAATCCTCACCTCATACCCATACATAATCAAAATAACATTCATACGATTTTGTCGATGTCTTATATACAAAGTTTAATGGTTAAGCAAGAAACTTCATATTGTATTCCTTAATACTATGTCTATCTAGAGTGTTCATGCTTCGCAGTTTTATATTTTCAATATGCACGACTTGAAAGATACGTTAGGGAATGAAACAGTTCAAGTCAAATATCACTAACCTCAAGTGGAAGGATGATGTTGTCATTAGAGCTCCGCACTTTTTCACTTCTTCAAGTCTTCCTAATACTTGTAATTGTAGTTGCAGGAATTCCCACACTACACCCTATTCAAGAATTTACTAACATCTATGACATAATTTGAAGATTAAGGACACTTTTTATTAATTTGATCTTAAGGAATTACAAAAATCAAGAACACAGAACACTTGATAAAGATTTTCTCTCTCCTAAAACTTTCCTAACACTCCAAAATTCATTAGCCTCTCTGGAACTATTCATCTCCTTTATATAGGTATTTACATAGTGGATTACAGCTCATTTACATCTAAGATTCCCTTCAATTTAGGATTTGAGTTCTTGCGATAAATCGCAATTAGCACCGCCTTTAACTTTCGCAGGTTTTAATGATATATCGCAGACATGTCACACTTTCTTCGTGTTTCTGTTGTTTTCAGTTATTACGTCATTGTTTAATTCATCTTTGGATGTGTCGCAGAGTATTACTGATGTATCGCAGAGTAGTCGTTTATTATCGATGTATCGCAGAACAGTCGTTTATTTCTCAAGAATATTGTTGTGACAATATTCTGATTCTATATCTTGCCTCTTCTCATATCTTTTCCGCGAAGAAGATAAAGATCATGAGAATTTAAACTTCTTGATTCGCCGCAACTCCTTATCTGTTACCCGACAAAGTTCCCTACTTTACGCTCTTACTGCTGACACACGTCAATCTTTACCGATTAACCCGGTTACCCATCCTTCATCTATAAATAGATGTTCTACTCGAGACTATTTCCTTCTTATCACCTTCTCTTTCTTCTTCAAAATCTTTTTTGTCTGCAACTTTTTCTTTCTTGTTATTCTTTCTGCTGCTGCTCTAATGGAGACTCAAAGGTATGTTCTTATCTTCCATCTTATTTTGTTCACGTTATGTTATCTTTATCGCCCACTTTTCTTCATAATCCCCATATTTTATCATCTTTTTCAGTAACACCACTTCTCAAACTAAAATTACTATAAAAAATCCTCACCCTAAGGGTTCTCAGAAAAGGCGCGTTGGGAAGACGAAAAGATCTGAGGATGATAAGGTAGTAAGAAACACCTATTCCTTTGAAATAACAATATTGTTGCCTCTGTTTCTTACCTACATTATTATTCGCAGAATGAAGAGAATGTTCCTAAGCCTCTTAAGCGTTCGCGTCAAGTTAAAGTTCTTTCAGATGAAGTGGATATTCTTGAATTTTTACCTGCAAAACCTGTTTCATCACAAGATAAACCTTCTCCTTATCCTTGCGTAAATTTTAATACTCATTTTACTTCTCCATAAACCCCTACTAAAGTTATTGATGCTAATATTCACATCTCTGATAATCCCAACATTTTAAAAACTGCGATAGATGAATTTACGATAGTTGGAAATAAATCTGTGACAAATGAAACTGTGGTAAATGAAACTATAGTAAATGAAACGACAGTCAATGAGGCTGCGGTGAATGAAGTCGTAGATAAGGAAACTGTGGTAAACAAAGCTGCAATTAAGGAAACTGCGATGGATCATGACGCGGTGAATGAAACTGTTACTGCGACCACTCAAATTACTTCTTCCACTCTTACTATCGCCAAAACTTCTTCCTATAATTCTCTTCCTTCTTCCCAAGAAATAGCAACAGGGGTTGAAGCTGCTTTTCAAATTTTATCTGAAGTTTTGAACGATGCTATGAAATCTTCTTCAGATCCTGCGAGACAGGATGTTTATATGATTCTAAGCAAGCATCTTGGGTCTTGCGGTTCATCATCTTCGTTAACTGCCTTAGAAGATGAGGTTGAAACTTTGAAGAATAATCTTCAAAGGAGTGTGAACTTCTCGATCATAAGCTTCATAATTCTGAATTAAACTGTGAAATTCTTCGCAGCAGAAATGATGATCTAAAAGGTATAACTTTCTTGTCTTTGCTTTTGCCTCTGCAAATCTTTGCTTTTTATGTACTCAATTTTCCTTTATTTATTTGTTGATGCATATTTAGCTTCAAAACATAACCAATTAATGAAGATACTTGAGTGGGAAACAATTGTTGATGAAGCCCGCACTGGGAAAGAATCTTGGAAGAATCAATTTGATAATTTGAATGTTTTTCATACATATTCAATTGACGAGATAAATAACCTTAATAATGAGAACAACCAATTAATTCAGGAACGAGATCAACTAATTCATGAACGAGATCGTCTAAATAATGAAGCATCCCAACTTTTATATTCGCTAAATCAGATTAAATTGAGGGTGGAATCTTTATCAGATGAAAACAGAGTTTTATCCCAAGAGAAACGTAGTTTTGTGGATACAACAAAGACTTATTCACAGCAATTAGACAATCTTCAAAAGTTGTGTAAGGACCAAGAGCAGTCCCTTCGCATACTGAAAGATGAACTTAAAAAGAAAACTGAATCATCTGCCGCTGAACAAGAGAAGCTTATAAAAGGCAGATTATCTCTAAGTGTAAAAGTCAACAATCTCAAAGATGATTGTACTTGACTGAAGGAATAAAATGCTTATCTTCGCAATTGTGAAAAAAGTATAAAATCTCGTTTAAAAGGTAAAGTTGGGGATAATTTTGATGACGCCATGAACCAATGGAAGAGTTGCTTCTTTAATATAATTCACACTTTATCTTCACAAAAGGAAGGTAGTCATTTTGACTGCCTCATCTATTAATTACTTCATTTTATTTTCTCATCTTATTTGTCGCGAAAATTCCCTCTAATATGTAATTTTTCTCTCGCAGAATCTGAGAAGCATCTTCAAGCTTCAATTTCTGATCTATCTATGAGGTTAGCCAAACTTCGCAAAAAGAATACCACGCTTTCCAACTCTCACAACAGGGCATTGAGAAGATTTGACTATCTTGAATATTTCAAAGATATAAAAATTAGAAACCGGGAAAAGAATTGCCTCCGCAAAGCTCATTTAGGAGCTGAGGTTTTCATAAATAATGTTCTATTCTCCCATTCTTTACCTCCTATGAAGATCAAACCCTTGTAGATAGATGATAATGAAGTTCCTCATCCCATAGATGAAGATCTGAATTATTCAAGTAATGAAGAAGATTTTTCTGAAGACGAACAAAATCCACATGAGGATGAAGGAAACCCTCTTAATGAAGCAGAAGAACAAAATCCTCCTCATGAAGAACAAAATCCTCCTCATGAAACAATCGCTGGTGAAGAAACTCAAACTGAAAAAGATGATGCTGGTGAAGATAATAGTGGTGAACAAGAATGATGAAATTAGAGAAGAATATTCTTTAAATTATCATGTTTTAAAAATGTTTCTGGTTCTGCGAATGATTGTAATTTCCGAATCTTTCTTCTTCCTGCCATTTTTGCAAAACATTGAAGTTCTTTGTAACTCAATTACCTGTTCTGATTTATATATTTTTATTAATTCCGAATCCAATCTTCATAAACTTGATTCTTCTCAAGGAAGATAATGAAATGTTGTTTTATAATCCCCCATATTTGCCCCTCATAATCTTCCTTGTGAAGTATTTTATTTGTTTCTCTTGGAAGAAATCCCATACTTGCCTCTTGTTATCAATCTGTTATATTATCGCATATATTTCTGCGAAGAATTTGTTATATGCTTCGCAAATATAACTTTTCTTGTGGTCTTATTTCGCCTTCCTAGTTAAAGGTCTTATTATGCCACTTTTATGCGACAAGATCGCAGGACATTCTTACCTTTATACGTAATAATCCATTGATCGTGCCTTATCATTTAATTTTAATTTCTGCGACAATATGATAAATCTAATCCATCTTGTGAGATTAGTCTCTCATTGCTTTTTAAGACTTATGATATTGCCGTCTTTGCGATTTATATCCTCTTATTATTGATTTCATTTATCTCATCATTTGATCTTATCGCAAAAACCCATTGATCTCATCTTAACATTTCTTATTAGGCTTTTTGGCCAGTCATGCGGCAATATGACGGGCCTAAATATTCTTGCGAATATAAAGTCCCATGACATTGCTGTCTCATCATCGCGATAATATGACGGGCCTAAATATTCTTGCGAATATAAAGTCCCATGACATTGCCGTCTTTTTGATACACAACTCCCTAATGGAGGGTATCGCCCTTATCTCTCCCCCCCGGTTGCCCCTTCAAGGATTATACATCGTCCATACAAGACTAGCACTTTCCCATCCAGTTCTGCCAACAACCAGTTGTTTTCGCATCCTTGTCCTTTATGCCTTATATGGCTTATAGTTACAAGACTGCACCCTAAGTGGGGTTTTCTTCGGGCCGAACACATCGTAAGCCAAGACTTGCCATGGATGGCCAGGGTAGGTTCATCCATCCCGGGCACCCACAGCTCAACCATGTACCTCGGCGCCTTGATCATACGTTGCATTCCTTAGGAGAAACTCTCGGGCGCCCAACCAGGGTATAACCTTATATAATTTGGAATCCAAGTTGTCTCTCCCAGATGGATTTTCTATAATCCCAAATCTCCATGACTAGGTTCCAGCAGCGGTATAGCCTTTCCCATAGTCATGCAAAGAGATACCCCCCTTATGACGCACTTTAAGGACATTTCCTCTTACGGAATAGAATCCGCGAACTAGGGTGTACGTCGCAAAGGTTCGTCCCATTCTTATATATTTTTAGGCGATTTTCGCCCGTCTTATATGCATTTGCATTAGAATTTTTAATTATCTCGCAAATTATTGCGGAAAATAGCTTTTATATTCAGCCAACTTTGTTTTTTCAGAACATTTCTTTTATTCTCTCGCAATTTCTTGCGTGTAATCCCTTCATTCTAGTCTTTCAAATCCTTATTGATAATATTTTCTTAGATATTGTCTATTCCATGGTCTCGCTTGATCTTTTGACCCATGTCTCTTCCTTCTGGATCCATTAATTTATATGCTCCAATTCCAACTATTTCTTTGATTATATATGGCCCATCTCATTTTTTTGCTAATTTTCCTCCATTTTCTCGCTGATATTCTGGTGTTTCTCGCAGAACTAAATCTCCAACTTGGAATTCACGCTTCTTTACTCATTTATTATATTCACGAGCTAATCTACGATGGTAGTTTTCCATATGTTGTAGTGCTTTTTATCTCTTCTCTTCTACCTCATCAAGTTTATCTAGAATCATTCCAGCACTAAGATTCTTTTCCCAAGCTTCTATTTTTGTTGTAGGAATAGCAACTTCTGTTGGTAATACCGCCTCAACCCCATATGTTAAACAAAAAGGTGATACCCCAGTTGCTTCTCTTCGTGTTGTATTATAATCCCAAACTGCATTATGGACTTGTTGACACCATGTTCTATGATGCCCTTCTAACTTCTTTTTGAGAATATCTACAATTGTTTTGTTAGTTGCTTCATCTTGACCATTGGCATGTGGATATAAAAGAGTTGATTTTCCACACTTTATCTTGAATGCATTAAGTAACATCTCTATATTTTGTCCTTCAAATTGTTTTCCATTATCTGACACCAATTGCGCTGGAATTCCGAATCTGCAGATGATATTTTCAAATATAATGTCCTTATCACGAATATGTTGTACTGCTTTAACTTCCGCCCATTTTGTGAAGTAATCTGTTGCGACAATTAAGTATCTATTTTGCCCTGTTCCTGGTACAAATGGTCCCACAATATCTAAACCCCACTTTCCAAATGGCCAAACATTTTTTGAAGATGTTAATGTTTCACCTGGTGCATGTATTCTTTTTGAAAATCGTTGACATTCCTCGCAACTTCTTGATAAATTCTTTGCATCTTCATGCATATATGGCCAATAATAACCTTGCATTTTCGTTCTATATGCTAAAGATCTACCACCGATGTGGTTACCAGCGTCCCCACTATGTAGAATTTTTAATATTTGCTTTCCTTCTTCTTGTGTCAAACATCTGAGGGAAGGCCCATTTAAATATTTTCGATATAATATCCCATCTCTTAACTCATAATTTGTTGCTCTACTTTTCAACTTATGTGCCTCCAATATGTTCCTTGGTATCTCCCCCTTTGCTAGATATGCGTGAATTTCCGCACGCCAATCTGCGATAATTTGGCTTGATTCTTCGCCACTATTTTCTACTACCATTGCCTCAGCTTCCTCTTCTTCTTCTTTATTAATTGACGGTGTTATGGGTGTTTGTATTTTTATATTTCTCGCAGTCGGATCTACCATCATACTTGATATGAATGCAAAATAATCTGCAAGCCTATTATCTCTTCTTGAAATATGCCTCCATTTGAGTTTTGGTATTTTCGCAGATAATTCTTCTACAAGTTTCTTATATTTTTTCAAAGATATATCATTAGTTGCATATTCCCCTTCAATTTGGCGAATAATCAACTGTGAATCACTGGTAATTCTTGCATTCTCTACCTTCATTTCTATCGCAAATCTTAGGGCATGTATTACAGCCTCATATTCTGTTTCATTATTGGTAGATTTGAATTCCAGTCGAAATGGAAATGCCATTTTTGCACCTTCTGGCGAAAAAAAGACGACTCCCACTCCATTTCCTTCTCCATTAGATGATCCATCCACTAATATCTCCCACCTATTTGGTTCTGTTAAAAGATCTCTAGGATCCCCATATTCTTCTTCTATATCCATCATGTCTTCTACAGCTTCATCATCCTCCAAAGGAAATTCTGCGAGAAAATCTGCGACAATTTGAGATTTTGGCGAAGATAAAATTGCATATTGGATCTCAAAATGCCCCACTTGTGCATTCCATCTTTCGACTCTGCCTGATCTTTTTGAATTTTTCATTACTGACTCGATTGGTACTTTTGTTAGTACTTTGATTTTATGCGCTTGGAAATATATGCAAAATTTAGAAGCTGCATAAATAATGCCAAAATTAGTTTTTCAATCTTCGAATAATTTTTCTCCGCAGCATTAAATGTTTTGCTGATGTAGTAAATAGGTTTTTCAACTCCTGCGTTATTTCGCAAAAGTATTGCACTTAAAGCATGTGGAGTTGTCGCAAGATATATCAGTAATTCTTCTCCTGGTTCATCCTTATGTAATATGGATATATTCATCAAATATTCCTTAATTCCTTGAAAAGCTTTCTCACATTCGTCTGTCCATTTAAATTTTGTTCCCTTCTTTAGTATGTTGAAGAAATGCTTGCATTTATCTGATGACCGCGAAATAAATCTTCCTAGTGAGGCTAAAAGTCCATTCAATTTTTGCACATCTTTTACTGTTGTTGGAGTTGGCATATATCGAACTGCTTGTACCTTTTCAGGATCAACTTGTATTCCTTCTTTTGATACAATATATCCCAAGAATTTCCCAGACGATACTCCGAATGTACACTTCTCAGGATTTACTTTGATATTAAAAAGCCGCATCTGATCAAAAATTTCCCTTAGATCATGCACATGATTTTTAGCTTCTTTGCTTTTTATCAACATATCATCCACATATACCTCTAAAGTTTTATGTATCCATTTTGCGAACACTTTTTCCACCATTCTTTGGTATGTTGCTCCTGCATTTCGTAACCCAAAAGGCATCTTTGTGTAGCAATATAATCCTCTAGGATCAAAGAATGCAGTATTTTCTTGATCTTCTTCCGCAAGTGGGATTTGATTATAGCCCTTGTATCCATCTAACGAAGATATTCGATCATTTCCTGCGGCAGATTCCACCATCTGCGGAATATCTGGCAAGGGAAAACTATCTTTGGGACATGCTTTATTTAAATCAGTAAAATCGATGCAAATTATTATCCCCTTGTTTTTCTTAGGAACGACTACCATGTTGGCGATCCATTCTGGATATTTCGCTTTCCTAATAATTCCTGCATCAAGCATCTTTTGCAATTCTTCCTCTATCTTGGAATGATAAGTAGTTGCAATCTTTCTTATTCTTTGTTTGATTGGTCTCATATTTTTGTTAATCTCCAATTTATGGAACGCAACAGATGGATCTATCCCAGGCATCTCATCCATATTCCACGCAAAAATATCTCTGTACTCTCATGAAGGTTTACAGTTTGCTCTTCTTCCTCCACATCCATCTTAGTTCCAATTTTTAGTATCTTTGGATCTTCTTCACTTCCAACATTTACTTATTTTGTCGGTTCTGCTGCAGTATAACTAGCTTCATGTTCTCCCATTGGTGTTGGTGTCTTTATCACCTCCACTGGTTCATCATTTTCTTGCGATACATTGCCAAATATTCCTTTTCCTTCTTCTGATTTTATCATGTAAATCTTGAATTCTTCTTCTTTCTTTTCTTCTTTCTTCATTTTTCTGCGCTGTTTTCGCAGCTGAATTTTATTTTCACAACTCCTTACTTCATTTTGGAAACATAACGCTACATAATCTATATCTCCTCTAATTTCGCCAATTCCACTAGGCATAGGGAACTTTAAACACTGATGTAGAGTTGATGATACAGCCTTGATTGCATGTATCCAAGGTCTTCCCAACATCATGTTATAAGGTGATTTCACATCCACCACGCTCAAAGTGACCTGCGTCTCTATTTCCCCCAGCGGAATTCGCACTACAATTTCTCCTTTAGGTTTTGTTAGAGATTTTCCAAATCCATGAATATGATATGTTGGACTAAGCATTTCTTCATCTTTGTATCCCATTTTCTTGAATGTGTGGTAAAACATTATATCCACAGAACTTCCTGCGTCCACCAGAGTCCTATTCACAGCCCACTCTTCTGTAGATCTTACTGATTTCTCTTTTCTTGTTGATACAACAGACACTGTGATCACCAATGGATATGTATGACTTAAATTCTCTTTTGGAATTTCTGTTGCCATAAATGTGATCTTCTGTTTTTCCCAATCTTTTAGCGGTGATGCCTTATCTACAGTCATGATTTTCTTTCCTTCAAAATCTCGCTTGTGTATCCTTCCTCTAATATCTTTACGGAATTTATCTATCATCATTTTTGTTATTACATCACACTCCAATTTCTTTTGATTATCTTTGATTTCAATCATCTTTTCTTCACCCAATTTCTTAATACTCTTCTAATTCTTGAACAATTTCTTTCTTTTACTTAACTTTTACTTTGATTTTCAACTCTTCAATCCCTGTTTTTGGACGCCAAAATATAGTTGCAGGAATTCCCACACTACACCCTATTCAAGAATTTACTAACATCTATGACATAATTTGAAGATTAAGGACACTTTTTATTAATTTGATCTTAAGGAATTACAGAAATCAAGAACACAGAACACTTGATAAAGATTTTATCTCTCCTAAAACTTTCCTAACACTCCAAAATTCATTAGCCTCTCTGGAACTATTCATCTCCTTTATATAGGTATTTACATAGTGGATTACAGCTCATGACAGCTCATTTACAGCTAAGATTCCCTTCAATTTCGGATCTGAGTTATTGCGATAAATCGCAATTAGCACCGCCTTTAACTTTCGCAGGTTTTATTGATATATCGCAGACATGTCACACTTTCTTCGTGTTTCTGTCGTTTTCAGTTATTACGTCATTGTTTAAGTCATCTTTGGATGTGTCGCAGAGTATTACTGATGTATCGCAGAGTAGACGTTTATTATCGATGTATCGCAGAACAGTCGTTTATTTCTCAAGAATATTGTTGTGACAATATTCTGATCCTACAGTAATGTCTCACCCTAATACTTTCAAGCTAACCTATACGAACTTGACTCTAGTACATTTAAATCAAGTGACTCTTAAATGCTTTTTGCTTTACTAAAATATGACAACCAAACTTGACATACCAATGCTTGGTGGGTTCAACCGAGCAATGCTCTAATAGCGGCCACGGGAGAAACTCCGTTCTTACTAATCTACGGAGCCGAAGCAATCATCCCAACAGAGATAATGCTGCCAACAAAAAAATAGAGGCATGGGAAAAGAACCTAATAACGGATCTTATGCTGAAAAAGCTAGATGACCTCGAAGAAAGGCGTGAAGTGGCTTTGCAAAGGATGGTGAACTACCAGCGAAGGCTAGCTCGTGAATACAACAAACGGGTAATTCCTATAAACTTTGTGGTTGAAAAATATGTACTATGTCAAACACCACCATATCAAAAGAACAAAGAGTGGGAAAATTAGCTCCAATATGGGACATACCCTACATCATACACGACATTGCCGGGAAGGGTTCATACTACCTAAGAACCCTCAAAGGAGAAGTGTTGCAACACCCTTGGAATGCAATGTACCTAAAAAAGTACTACCCATAAGTAAATGGTTATCACTCAGGAGAAGAATGGAAGGAGCGATGGTCCACCATGTTCTATCCCTGATCAAAGGTATTACAAAACCTAACTAATCAATGAAAGAAACTTTTTGATAAGAAAAAGTATATGTCGATTACATACAAATTGGGTTAGAAATTACACCCTCCGTCAAAATTGACGATGAGGCAGGGCACGGCATAACTGTGCATATGTCAATCTCGGATCCTAAGGGTGAATGAATCCCTCTAAAAGGCAGATAGTAACAAATATATCCAATGAAGAGAGATACTGTCTAAAGTAAAGCATCCATTGCTGAACGCATAGAGTTACAGGAAAATTATTGCCCACGTAGGGACCCTCGCCACCACGGTACCTTCTGGCCAAAGGATATCCTGGTAGGACGTTGAATGTTCCACCAAGGTTAAACATACCTTAGCACCATGTGATGACATGAATGTGCGAATAATTAGACACAATACGTTCACTTACATATCATATAAAAGGTATCAGAAAGGTGTTACCAAAATACGACTAATATGTCTTGAAAGTTGCAGATAACAAAGGTTCAGAATGCAACAAAGGGTGTTTTAAAGAAAGAATACAACAAATGTCCCTCAGTTGGGGGAAAAATACAACAAAGGAGTTCAATTGAAAGCAAATCAGAAATAGCATGATCAAGGATAAGGAAGACGGGGAAAGACAACTCCCTCCGCCTGAAGCTTAGCCTCAGAAAATGCGTTGTTAATATAATCAATGGTGGAATGTTCAAATTGCTCCTTCATCCGAGAAGCTTGAGCCTCCGAGTCCGAAGCTGACTTTCGATGAAGCTCCATGATTTGAGCACTAAGATGATCATTAGCTTGCTGAAGCGCCTCAGCTTTAAAATTAGCAGCAACATCAAACTGGCGAGATATCTCCAACGCATATATCTGACCCTCGAGGCGACTAATCTTGGCATTCACACCTACCAACTGCTCCTGGAGACATGCGGATACAAAGGGTATCAACAACAAGGAAAGGCGGGTAAAGACACGAAGGGTGCTATGAAAAAATAAATATCCTAAGCTACCTCCGGCATGACTAAGGGATTCTTCTAGACTATTCTGAGCTTCAGCAAGGTCCACCTTGGCATCCTCAAGATCTTCCACAAGGGTATCCTTTTCCGTCCGAAGATCATCAACATCTATCCGGAGAGAAGCATTCTCGGAGGACAAAGCTTGGTACACACTTTCTAACTCTTCAAATATTTTTACCAAGGACACATAAGACATAGAAGAAATCTCGGAGCCAACATCGACAAGTTTTTTCTTAAGAGAACGAACCTCAGAAGCCAATACATTATGCTCCGCAGTAACCTTAGCTAAGGAAGAACAATCATCTTCAAAATCGGCGTGATATTTCTTTCGAATAATATCTTGGGCTGAGAGGCGTTTCTCGACTAAGGTAATATCCTCCTTTTTCTTGGAGGTGAGACTATCCTTCCAACTATGGGCTTCGTCATACTCCTTACGAAGCAAAGACATATACTTCACTAAGTCCTCATTATGAGCAGACTCGAGGGAAAGCTGAGCCTCATTATGGATAGTTACGTTCATCAACCTATCATACTTCTTTTGGTAATACCAAATATCAAAAGTTAACTTGGCAACTTGATCTTGGAGATATCTAAGTTCACTAGAGCCATCGGCTGGCAGACGAAGGTTGTCTCGGGACTATGCAACCAGCAAAATTAAAGAAAAAACTAAGAAGAAGAAGAAATGAACCTATGGTTTTGGAGGACTCAGCGGCTAAGGCATCATCAACAACTTTACGACCATCCTCAGCAACCTTGGCAGCATTATTATCTTTCCTAAGATCCAACAAGCAAGCTTCCAGAGACCTATGCGTCTTTCTCAAATCATTCTCCAACGAAGCTATCTTAGAAACAAAAGTTGCATCACTTGACGAAGGATGTTGTGCAAAGGCGAGTGCATACTCTTGGCGAGCACATTCCAACAAGGCACTCAAATGGGTGCACTTAGCCCTATAGACCTTGAATAAGGTATAGCTAACATCTATTTGCTTACAAAGCTGCAAACAAATGAGCATAAGAGAGGACGAAGATCAAATTAAGGAGAAAAATACTCAGGTAAGAATCACTTACTGAGAATGCTAAAAGATGAGAAAGGAAAGTGGCGTAGGTATCCATGAAAGCTTCCATATCTTGGATGCTACCCCTGGGATCTCACCAAGGCTTTGACTAGAACGTAGGTGTTTATGGGTGTAAACTATTTCTGCCGGTTTTGGTAATTTGGGGTGTGTGGATGAGAAATGAATATAAACCCTAAACAAATGCATTGCACGAGAGTGCTTTTGATTCGAGAGATCAATCTATACAATTCTGGCCTAAACCAAGAAATGGCCGTTCCAGACTTGCTTCGGTCACAAAGTGAAGGAGATGGGGTTGGTCTTAGGGAGGGAAGCGAAGAAGGTGTTAAGATTGTGAAGGTGTAGGTTGTTTTATTACTTGTAATAGAAATGTGAGCAGTCTTACGAATAATGCAAGCATGCTCTGGGTGTTTTGAATACAATTGTATTAACACTTGATTTCTACGTTATCTTGTCCTGTTGGAAATAGGGAGGAGAACCTATTTATACAAGTCATTAAGCCTAACCCTCGTATATCATGGGAAGTGGAGGAAGTGGAGTGATGGAGTGGTGAAGTCGTGTGTTAGCACTACACGATCAATCTTGCCCACTTCTCCCGTCATCCCCGGCAACGACGTTAAAAACTGATGTAGTTTTACAAGTGGTAAGAAAGGGTTTGATTATCGGACTTGATGAGATTCAATTTCAGAAATAATAAACAAAATAATTACACAAAATTGTTACAAGATCAAGAAGTACTGGGATTCAGGACTCCACCAATTCTCATTCATGTGGTTCAACTAATAATTCTAGACACTCATAGCTCAAATAATAACAATTTATTGACTCTAATTCTTTGCCAAAGGTAGATTTTATAAAGCAATAGATGTAAATCATAAGCATAGTGCATCAAGATTTCTTAGACTAAGCATACACTATCAAACAAAATCACAAATAATCAATGAAAATCATAAATCGATTAAAAATCAATGCAATAAGTCATAAAAAAATTAATAAAATTACCACACGCGTGAAGAATGGCTTCCTCCTTCATCCCAATGTTGGGGTTTAGCTGTTCATGGTAAAAAAACGCTCAAAATATTTTTCTATTGCTCAAAAGGTGTTTACAAAGGTGAAGAGACCCAAAAGGAATAAAATAGTATCAATCGCAACGTTTATAATAGTTGCAGAAGATTGTTACAAAGAACTACAGAGAATATAAGACTGCTGCGTACAATACTTCTCTGCTGCAGGAACTAAACAACACTTTTCTGCGACTGATTGTGAAGGTGTAGGCTGTTTTATGACTTGTAACAGAAAGGTGAGCATGCTTGCGAATAATGCAAGCAGGCTCTGGGTGTTTTGAATACAATTGTATTAACACTTGATTTCTGCGTTGTCTTGTCCTATTGGAAATAGGGAGGAGAACCTATTTATACAAGTCATTAAGCCTAACCCTCGTATATCATGGGAAGTGGAGGAAGTGGAGTGATGGAGTGGTGAAGTCGTGTGTTAGTGATACACGATCAGTCTTGCCCACTTCTCCCGTCATCACTAACCGTCCATGACTTCCTGACACGTTCTTGTGATGGCGCGCTGCACGCTGTAAACCGCCAGGCTAATACCCCAGTATGTATCCCCCAGTTTGTGACACGATTGATATCTCGAGTGTGTGGATCGTGGGACCCACATAAGGTAGCATATAGTGCTAGGTTAAATAATTGAGTTATTTGGAAAGCCGATATTTATAAAATATCGTGTATATTCTACACATGTGATGCATCGAATATATTCAATATGCATGAAGAATTGCTGTTTTAAAGCTTAACGGAGTAAGTCACGAATTAAGCGTCTTAAAATAGCCTCTTGTCCAGCCATCTTCGAGTGACCGTTTGGAGGCTTCATGGGTGATCCATGCCTTGGCAGATCACTCTATGCAGAAGAGTGGCGGACAATGATCACGATAATACCTCACTTGTTGCCCAATTATTATTCTAGGCTATCCGTACAAGCTGGCGAAGTTGGACGGACGAGATGGCTTGCGACCCCATCTGCGACCGTTGGATTAGGGATTATGAGGTGTGCAGGCTCCCACTTTCAGCTCAATCGAATTTGATCTTAGGGAACGTTTTTAGAGGGACCGATTGGTCCTGCATGGAGGCGGCACACTGGTGTTCACACCCATGCCAGCTTGACTCGCAAAGGTCAAATCTAAACCACTCAATTTGGCCGGAAAAGAGGAGTGGTTGAGATCGGGTTTCAACAGAAACCCTGTGTATCAAAGGATTCGTTAAGGAGGCGTGACACGCCACCTTTGGGCGCATGAACCGAGATGCATGTTCAAGGACGGCCTTGGTCGATCAGTCAGGTGTGAAGCTGGGCCCACGGTGGTCGTGTTGACATGCTCGGCCCCTTTTGAATCTTCATCTATACCCTCCGTTCAAGCCTGCGAAGATGGACGTTCGCGATGAATTTACGACACATAGATGGTACCGCAAACCCTAATTAGAGTTTAGGACCGGCCAATTTTGACCGATCAGATTTGGGGTTGCGCACCTTCCTTGGGGAGGCCGATCGCGTGGGTCCCACCTTGGGCCAGCAGTGAGCACATTCATGCTTGCTCCACGGTCCTGGACGCGATCTAAGCCATCCAACCATGCCTGCGAAGTTGGATGGTTATGATCAGTTTGTACTTCCATGGCTTCCTAAAGCATTACGCCAGCCTTTTTTGGGCAACCATTTGTTGCTCCACGGGTTGGCTGTGGGAGAACCGATCAAGCAGGTAGAAAGTGGGCTCGCCAATGGGTGTAACAACACTTCACCACTTGATCGAGGGGCGATCTAAACCGTCCAACCATGCATGTGAAGTTGGACGTTTACGACCTCTTTGAGACTGTTTTTCAACAGTCTTATGCATGCTAGCCGTTCCATGCCTGCTCGACCATCCCTTTTCAGGGTTGGTGCTTGGCGGCTATTTGGGGGAAGGGTATGTGTTCGACCAACAGGGCATAAACGGGCCCGCTGGTGGTCATTGCAGTGGTTGCCTGTTAGGGTTCGTCTAGACTGGTTAATTCATGTGGCCAACTTGCGTGGTCGTGATTATTTCTGAGATTGATATGGACAGTCCAGATTCAAATATGCTCGATCGGGCTAGTATAACACACCGAGAGATGATTCTCTTTTTCAAAGAATGGTGTAGCATGTATGGGTATTTCGTGCATGCCTCACTATTGATACTTGGATATTCATGTTACTCTACTGAGCGTAACAATCAGTCATCATGCCGCACCAACAATGAGAGTTCTGCTGAGAACATCATAGGAAATACAAGGAATTTTATGCATTAATTAATAATGCCAAAATTCGCAGAATACTTGGGGATTATTGCTACATGCTCCATTCTAGGTGAATTAATAAAGCGGAGAAGGATTCATCACTTATCAAATAGCCTTATCCTTTGTAGAATGTCGGCACAAAAATTGGTTTTACTACTTTAACCCTGACCTAAAATCCACCATCAACATTAAGTTCCCTGCCTAGCACATAATGGTTGCACTATTGTGGGGTAGGCATTAGATGGTGATAAACAATGATGAAAAATAAAAAGGGAAAGACATGAGAAGATTACCAGGAAAATTCGATTGACCTTTGGGAAGAGGCATGTGCAATCTCCAATCTGGCGCGCTTCTGTCTTGGCCACGGGGTACTGGTGCCATGTAGTGTTGGTGTAGTGAGCCTTGAATACAAAGATGAGTGCTGATGTGGTGGGGCCTGCAGCACTATATTGTATTGAGGAAGTATGCATGACAAGACAATAATGGGTGTTGAGGAATCTCAACACAAAGAGGAGAGATGTTGAGGCAGTTTTCCTGGTAACACAGTGGTGGGTGTTGATGAATCTCAACACTAAGAAGAGAGGTGTGTTGAGGCAGTTTTCCTGGCAACACAATGGTGGTGTTAGGAAATTTTCACGTCTCAACACCAAGAGGAGAAAATGTGTTGAGGCAGCATGCTTGACAACACAACAGTGGTGTTGAGGAATTTGTACATCTCAACGCCAAGAGGAGAGTGTGTTGAGGTTGCATGCCTGAAAACACAATAGTGGTGTTGAGGAATTTGCACGTCTCAACACCAGGAGGAAAACGTGTTGAGGCAGTATGCCTGGTAATACAGTAGTGGTGTTGAGGAATTTTCACGTCTCAACACCAAGAGGAAAACGTGTCGAGGAAATATGCCTGACAACACAGTAGCGGTGTTGAGGAATTTGCACGTCTCAACACCAAGAGGAAAACCTGTTGAGGCAGTATACCTGAAAACACAGTGTTGAGGAAGTATGCCTGACAACACAGTAGTGACGTTGAGGAATTTGCACGTCTTAACACCAAGAGGAAAACGTGTTGAGGCAGTATGACTGGCAACACAATAGTGGTGTTGAGGAATTTGCACGTCTCAACACCAAGAGGAAAACGTGTTGAGGCAGTATGCCTGAAAACACAGTGTTGAGGAAGTATGCCTGGCAACACAATAGTGGTGTTGAGGAATTTTGCACGTCTCAACACCAAGAGGAAAACGTGTTGAGGAAGTATGCCTGGCAACACAGTGTTGAGGCAGTATGCCTGACAACATAGTGTTGAGGCAGTATGCCTGGAAACACAGTAGTAGTGTTGAGGAATTTGCACGTCTCAACACCAAGAGGAAAACATGTTGAGGCAGTATGCCTGACAACACAGTAGTGGTGTTGAGGAATTTTCACGTCTCAACACCAAGAGAAAAACGTTTTTATGCAGTATGCCTGTCAACACAATAGTGGTGTTGAGGAATTTGCACTTCTCAACACCAAGAGGTTTAAATTTACTTGATATGCCTAATAGATATAAAACATTTTAGTTTAAGGATAGTTACTTAGCTCTGTCTCCGCTAGGCATGTCCTTCACGCATGATTGGGCTTTGAGTGTATCAGGCTCTCCTGTGAGTAAGCAGCGTGACAAAAGTCCCCACGTGTAATTATCCTGAGTTTATTTTTCATAGAAGATGTGCTCTCATTGCGTTCGCTGATAAAGCGGTGACTCTGTTTAAGCTTCTAAACCTGAAGGAGGCTTCAGTCCCCAAGTGTAGCTTACTTTGGTTATACTACCTTGAATCCATGCCTCTGTGATTCGATACAAGATTATTGTACTCTCCTGGATGCGATGTTGGGATGCTTGGAACATCACATGGACGAAATGTTCTTTTTAGTGGTTGTTGCTATGGTGAAGCTCTGCTAGTATCAACAAAACGAGCAACATCGGTTCTTGGCAGCAACTTGGTTGGATGCGATCACGATCCTCGACAGGAAGGAGTGTGGCGGCGATGGATCTAGCTCTGGTGATCGAAGGTGTAATGCCTGAGGGACGCTTCCTACGCTGATAATGTTGATCATGCTGACAGGTGGTACATCGATGCTATTGGAAGGAGAGTTGACATAAAGGGCGTTTTCAGCGCCAGGGTTTGTTGATGAACCGAACCTGAGCTCTACCACCCATATGTGTTGGTTAGGTTTCCTTCAAAGTTTGTCATCGTGGTAGGCTATCCCACGATCTTTCTTGGGCGAACCTTGGCCATCCTGAGTGTCTTGAGAGTAATCACATTCGAAGACGCTCCCGTGTCGATGAGGGCCCTCTTTAACTCTAAATCCTTGATGCGTGCAGTAACGTATAGGGCCCGGTTGGGGGAAAGGTATGTGTTCGACCACCAGGGCATAAACGGGCCCGCTGGTGGTCATTGCAGTATTTTCCTCTTAGGGTTCGTCTAGACTGGTTAATTCATGTGGCCAACTTGCGTGGTCGTGATTATTTCTGAGACCGATATGGATAGTCCAGATTCAAATATGCTCGATCGGGCTAGTATAACACACCGAGAGATGATTCTCTTTGTCAGAGAATGGTGTAGCCAGTACGGCCTCACTATTGATACTTGGATATTCATGTTAATCTGCTGAGAGTAACAATCAGTCATCATGCCGCACCAAAAATGAGAGTTCTGCTGAGAACAACATAGGAAATACAAGGCATTGTATGCATTAATTAATAATGCCAAAATTCACAGAATACTTGGGGATTTTTGCTACATGCTCCATTCTAGGTGAACTAATAAAGCGGAGAAGGATTCATCACTTATCAAATAGCCTTATCATTTGCATAATGTCGGGACAAAAATTGGTTTTACAACTTTAGCTCTGAACTAAAATCCACCATCAATAGTAGACAATCGGGGTCAAAGAACAAGTCCTTAGTTGCGCGGTACTGCGCAGTTAGCACATCCAACTGCGAAGCTACTTCAATTGAACTACCAAGATGATGATGATCAACTCTAACAGAGAAGGGACCTTTGGAATCCCGCAGGACAGCTTCAAGAATATCATCATCAGATCTACCTAAGCTCAATCTCTCCAGCAGCTTACCATGGCTTATTTCAACACCTACATGAGGCACTACTGCCGAACCCTCACCATAACGAATAGATGACATGGTGGATGAGCTAGGAACAGAAGACGGGCCTTGAGAATTTCCTAGACCCATGTCACCAGCAGAAGGAAGATTACCAAGTTCAATCCAATCTGATGACGAATGGGGAGGTCCAACATCTCTGCTAGCAAGGGCAGTAGAAACAGACTGAGCACTCCTTAGTGAAGCAGGAGCAACGTTGAAGGAGAATCTAGCCAGTAAAATCACAACCTTGTTATTCGGCTACGAATCTGAACCACCAGCCTTCGTCGTAGGGATACCGACCTTGGAAAACGAACCACTTGATTGAATAGAAGTGACAGGAGATGAAGGAAGACTCTTAGAAGCCACAGCAGCATCTCCAGCAGCGGCAGAGATAGCAGGCAAAGCTACGCTAAGAGTAGAAAACAAAGGCATATTTAAAGACAATGTAGGAGCAGGGGCTTGCACACTAAAAGGATCGACCAACTGGGCACCGGAATCAACAAGAAGGTTCTTACCCTCAGCAGAGACAGGTCGGACGGGGATGGGGATACCCTTGGCAAAGTCCTCCTTAATATCAGCCAAATGAGGGTTTAGGCCAGTATCCTCAATATCATACATGTCCTCGTCACACGGTACCTCACCGGCAGTCTTAGGTTCCTCCTCCAAAGCATCAAGATCAATAACAGTCTTCAAAGTACCCTTCCTCTAGGAAGACTACAAAGAAACACATACATCATCTAAGGATCAGGGGCAATGAACTAAGGAACTTACAAACTTAAAAGTATGATAATGATCCTTACCTCCGCAGGCATTTCAACCAAATATTTTCTCTTCCTAGTCCTTGTGGCTACGGAGCTACCAGCAGAGCCCGAAGTAGCCCCAGCAGAATAAGCAGGAACAGACTGCAAAACAAAATCATCAGCATCAAAGATGTCAAAGCAGACAAAAATGTCAAAGCTGAGAAAGATGTCTTTGCAGATAAAGATGCCAAAGCATACAAAGATGTCAAAGCGGACAAAAATGTCAAAGCAGACAAATAGATTGAAGGAAACAAAGATATCAAAGGTATGATAATATTGCAGGCAAAGGTACCTCATGTTAAGAAGCAGGATTAATGATCCAAGGCCGATATTCATCATACTTCTCGGGCAAAGAACGAGCAGAACGAGGAATAGAAGGATCCACGGTGGTAAAACCATAGGCCCAAGGACCAACTATACAAATAGGAGTACGAGCCCAGTGATCATCATGGTCAAGGTGGATATGGTCATTCTTCGACAGAGGTAGCCTAGCAGAATAAGGAATGGTAGTTAAACCAGTCTTATCAATCTCCTCCAATAAATGAAGGCTATTACCCTCCCTGATATGCCTAGAAGTAACATGGATACGACGAGGATCGACGTTCCAAGGAAGAAGATTAGTTTTCTAAATGGCATCAGCGTACGTAGCATTGAAGTTGGCAAGAGTATAATCGTCACGCTTAGACCTTCCTTCAGAAAATGGGTCATAAGACTCCATAGTTGTCTTTCCCTTACTACGGTACCAGCTCTCACAAAGGGCGCGCTATAAATTACCAGTATATTTCATAACTCCTCTAACTTGAGACTTGTTTGCTGGATCATCCCTTAAAGACAAAAAATCATAGTAGAAGGGATCCTTTCTAATAAACAAAGGAAGGAGCATACCTGCGGCCAAATGGCCAACACTAATGAGAAGGTTATTCTCATCATAAGGAAAGTACCGAATAAGAGACTCAGTAAGAACGCCAGGGCCATCAACGAAGGAAACCTTGAACTTGTGAAGGCAAAATGACTTAGTGATCTCATCGATAGACAAATTAGTGTAGCTATCTTTGTCACGAAGTTGAAGCCTCGAAAGCTCATAGTGAGGAGGAGGAGGTGGAAGGTATCCAACAGCAACCTCCTCAACCTCAGGATTCTCAACCTCCTTAGGTACCGTAGCAACCTCAGTTCTAGCAGGCATCTCAGAATCCTCAGGTAGAGGAGAAGGGGTATCATCAGGATGATCCACTCGCGAAGGGGGATCAGCCGACGAATCTGTCCTCGGACCATTGCGCGTAGGCTTCTCCGGGAGCGTTAATGGTGGATTTTAGTTCAGGGATAAAGTTGTAAAACCAATTTTTTGCCAACACCCTGCAAAGGGCAAGGCCATTTGACAAATGATGAGCGCCAAAATCCTCTCGTTTTATTTATTTGAAGCAATTCAATAAATACACAAAACTCATCCAGAATGGGGCATGTAGTAACAATCCCAATATTCTATGAATTCACAACATTATTAATTAATGCATACCTAGCCTTGTATTTCCTGTGCTGTTCTCAACATGACTCTCATTATTGTTACGGCATGATGACTGAGTGTTGATCTCCACAGAGTAACACGAATCTCTAAGTGTCAATAGTGAGGCATGCGCGAAGTACCCGTACAGGCTACATCTCTCGGTGTGTTATACTAGACCGATTGAGTATATATCTCTCGGTGTGTTATACTAGACCGATTGAGCATATTTGAATCTGGACTATCCATATCAGACTCAGAAACAATCACGACCACGCAAGTTGGCCGCATGATTTAACCAGCCTAGACGATTCTCAATAGGAGCATGCTATCACCACAATGACCACCAGCGAGCCTCTTTATGCCCTGACCGGTCGAACATATATCACGCCTCCAAAACAGCCACCAAACGCCAGCCTAGAAAAGGGTGGTCGAATTGGTATGGAGCGGATTGGAGGAAGCTCATACGATTAAGACTGCCAACGGCGGTCTCAAAATCAGCCACGGCCGTCCAACTTCGCCTGCGTGATTGGACGGTGTGGATTATCCCATGACTTGTCGGACAAGCTTGTCCTGCACATCGGCGGGCCCCCTTCCTACCTACATGACCAACCTTCTCACGGGAAAGCCTTGGAGCAATAAACGTTTGCTCAAAACAAGGTTGGCGTGATACTTTAAGGGTCACGGAATTTCATATGTGCCGCAGTTTGATCACAACCATCCAACTTCACCGGCATGATTGGATGGCTTAGATCAAACCTATGACCGTGGAACAGGAACCAGCATGTTCACCGCATGCCCAATGTGGGACCCACACGATCGGCCTCCCCAAGGGAGGAGCATAACACGAAAATCCGACCGGGTGAACTTGCATGGGCGTGAACCATACAAAACCCTAATTAGGGTTTGTGCCATATTGCATGTGTCGCTAATAGATCACGAGCGTCCATCTTCGCAAGCTTGGATGGAAGGTGTAGATGTAGAATTAGAGGGTCCCGAGCATGTCAACATGATCACCGTGGGCCCGTATACATGTATAATCGATCGAGCAAGGCCGACCATGGCCGGATGTCTCGAAATACGTGCCCGAAGTAGGAATGATGCGTTGCTTCCAATTCCTTTTCGTCATGGGATTTCTGTTACAAATCGATCTCAACCGCTCCTCTTTTCCGGTCAAATTGAGTGGCCTAGATCGCACCTTCATGGGGAAGTAAGGCACGGATGTGTACACCAGCATGCCGCCTACATACATGCTTGGTCGGTCCTGTCTTAAACACTTCCATGCTTGGTTTCGACCAAGCTGAAGAGTGATGCTTGCACACCTCTTCAAAACCCTAATCAACGGTCGCAGATGCATCATGGATCATCTCGTTCTTCCAACTCTACCAGCTTGGTTGGGCAGCCCAGGCTAGAAGTTAAATGGACAAATAAGGTGTCGTGGTGATTACCATCCGTCACCCTACTACATGGAGTGATCGGAAAAGGGAGAGCTTGCTTGTGCAGCCTCCAAACGGTCATTCGAAGATGGATAGGCATGCACCTATTTTAAAGATGCTTAATCCATGACCTACTCCGTAAAGCTTCATAGATAGGGAAAAACGATTTGCTGGTTTTTACGGAATCGAAGAGTCGACCTTGTGGCGAATCCTTGAACCGAGAAAAATGTTAAACCTCACACAGATGCACTGCATGAAGGGAGTGCTTTAAGTTCGAGAGATTAATCTGTAAGACTCCGGCCTAAACCAAGAACAATGGTCGTTCCAGAGTCAATTCAGTCACAAGAGAGGATGGGTTGATCTGTATGACGAAAGCTGAGAAATGCGTGAGATCAATGGTGATCTGAGATTGTAGGTGTGTTGTGAACTCAGCGTGAAAATGCTCTGAATGATTGAATTTTGCTCAATTTAGAGTGATTTCTCTAAGTTCGTGTATACAAAAGATTGTATGTATGAACTTTGATGAGAAATTGCTAGACCAATGTTCGAGTGTTCGAATCTTATCCTTTCAATCAGGATTTAGAGATATTTTATAATGCCGGAGTTGAAAACACCATGATCCCATGAAGTGTGACAGTTGCTGGAATCAGGGAGTGGGGAAGTGGGACATCGTGTTAAACCAATTACTCATCGTGCGGAGACTTGGTTAATTTTCCACCCACTACTTTGCTGACTCTTCCAACTGATTGCACGATTTGCTCACATTCTCATCGTGGGTGAACACACATGCCGTAGACCGCCAGACCAAAAACCCTAGTTAATATCCCCCCATGTGACACGATTGAAATCTCGTGATTGTGGAGTCAGTTGCTGACTTTATGGGACGATGAGTCTATGTAATACTGAGTTGAACATGATTAGAAAATGTTCTAAAACTCATGAATTTAACGTGTCTGCTGAGACGAGGTATCATTATAACCTAAGATGAGCAAAATTAGTTCCTGAACTGTTGAATATTGATAGTTGAACCAATATTCTTTGATCTGAGCAAATATTGCTAGTCTGAGCAAATATTTCTAATTTGAATAAACATTGCAGGTTTGAGCGAATATTGCTAGTTTGAATAAACATTACCGGTTTGAGGGAATATTGCTAGTTTGATCAAATACTGCTTTTTGATGAATCGTTGGTTACAAGACCAAATAAAATATTAATTTAAGTTACTGACTGTTGGGTCGAGCAAAATAAATAAAGTGTTGATTATGAAATCATCTTAAAATTATCAGAGTGTTTGAATTTACTCAGAATCACGCTTCAGCAGAGCTCTGGATTCAAAACCCTGATTTTACCGAAATGGTGATTTATTGCAAATCAATACAGAGTTACACAGGTACCGGATACATGGGATGACGGTTTCACCATATATCGCCCAAATGCTCGAATGAGCAAAAATACCAAAGTCTCTCGGGACCAGTTGGTGAAAGAATGATTAAATGCTGGTTTAATCACTGAAATAATACTCGTGTGAGCGATAAATAATAAAACCTGGTGTTATGGAAATATGAAGGACCGACCAAGAGGTCATGATACCGGCTCTTGGTGGGCGTGGGACTAGTGGATGCTCGTTTGAGCAAACTTCCAATTGTTTGGAAAGAGTTTGAACCTAATATGAGCAATTGAGAAAATTAGGTTAAAATCGTTAAAACAAGAGGGACCAGCTGTTTGCAAGCCTCAGGGTCACCCTTGGTCAGTCAAGGGGATGTGCACGTGTCACCATGGTGTCCGCACTTCAGTCCTGAGAATTTTGATATTTTCTGTTGCACGTTTGAGCAACATTTTGAGAAAATATGCAAAATCCATGGTTTTGATGAAACTGGGAAAAATACATGAGATGATGAAAATAATAAATAAAACAGGGAATTACAAGGTGTGGGACCGGACAAGGCTAGGGCATGACCGTCCGGTTGACAAACACGGTCCCACATGCTTTCCCAGTTTTATGTAATTTTATGTATTTTCTCTGATATGAGGAAAATTCCATGAAACAGGAGAGTTTGATAAAATTAGGGAACTTCCGTAAGATGAGAGAAATAAATTAATAGTTAATAATAAATTAGAGAATGGGAGTGTGGGACCAGCAATGGACAGCCGGCCAATGGGCGCGGGTCCCAAGCCACTCTTCCCAATTTTACCAAATTTTGATGATTTTAGAGAATTTTTATAAAATCAAAGGGATTTGTTGAAAACCAAGATATTTTGTTGAAATCAGGGAGTTTTCATGAAATAAAGAAACAAAATACCAAATAATAATAAAATAATAGGCGCGTGGGACCGTCTAGGGCATGGCCAGCCGGCTAGAGCCCGGTCCCACCAGTTTTCCCTAATTTTTTAATATTTTCTATGGTTTTAGAGAAAATACATGAAATTAGGTAATTTTGGGGAAAATTCATAAAATCAAGGAATTTTCATAATTTGAGAGAAATACTAAAATAATGGTGACGTGAGGTGTGGGACCGGCCACGGCCAAGGCATGACCGGCCGGCGGTCCCATGACACCTTTCCCTAATTTTATTATTTTTCATAAAATCATGTGATTTAGATAAAATACATGAAATTATGTAATTTTCATGATTCTAGGGAAAAATTCATAAAATCAAGGAATTTTCATAATTTGAGAGAAATAGTAAAATAATGGAGACGTGTGGTGTGGGACCGCCACGTATAGGGCATGGCCGGCCGGTTGATGCTCGGTCCCGCAATACCCTTCCCTAATTTTATTATTTTTGATAAAATCATGAGATTAGAGATTTCCTTGAAAAGAAGGAAATTTGCTCGAACGAGAGAATTTTCATGAAATCAGGGAAAAATAACAAAATATGATAAAATATAAAATTAAGCACGGGACTGGTCACGGTATGACCGACCAGTTGATGAGCCCAGTCCCCTGACGCCTTTGCTAATATTTTTTTATATTATTTTTCCTTCCTATTTTGCATAGATTCATCGTTCGTTCATATTTTTTGAAATGCTCGTTTGCGCACTTAAAATGATGGTCTGTGGATTATTTGCTAAGTACAGTTGCACCATTTTTGTCAGGGCTTATTCGATGCTCAGATGCCTGTTTCGTTGAATATTTATCACCAACCCATGGAATTTTGCTGGGAAGAACCACGAATTGAAGTGACGAAATATAACGAAGAATCGTAGAATATTGCTGGATATTCATGCGATTAACTGATGGCTCGTAGAATATTGTTGGATATTCAGACGATTAAATATAATTAACTGATGGCTCTATACTAGCAGGGCTTCCTATCTAGGAGCATTAATTATCGGAGGGTTGAGTAATATGAACTTGCTGGAGTGTCATATTCCTCTTGTATAGTCAGGGAAACCTGGTTGCATCCTGAAGACGTTGCCGCTCTATACTAGTAGGCATGTTGTCTAGGAACCGCCCAATCTTTCGATTCTATAAAGTATGAGATGTGCCATGGTCTCAGCTGGGAGACTACACATCTACATCTTCTCTGAGAGACTTTCTCCATCAGAGGTTATGGCATGAGCTTTCATGCTTTATTGAGATACATGAGTCTCAATACTCATCTGATTGCCGGATCCGGAGTAATAATTGAAATTGCTCAGTATTCATGAGATGTGACGTGGTCTCAGCTGAGAGATTACACATCTACATGCACTCTGAGAGACAACCTTCTCATTCAAAGATTCATGGCATGAGCTTTCATGCTTTAATAAGAGACATGGGCCTCAATACTCATCCGGTTGCCGAATCTGGAGTATAGTTTTACAATTTTACCCTTTGTCGAAAATCCACCATCTACAAGCTTTAATACACCGATGCTTCATCAATGCTGAGTATATTCGATGCATTACTTGCATAGAATAAACACAATATTTCATGAATATCGATTTCCCAAATAACTTAGTTATTTAACCTAACACCGTATGCTACTTCCCGTGGGTCCCACGATCCACACCTGAAACATCAAACATGTCACTAACTGGGGATACTTACTGGGGTATTGGTCTGGCGGTTTACAGCGTGCATCGTGCAACGCGCCATCACTAGAACGTGTCAGGAAGATATGGACGGTTAGTGATGATGGGAGAAGTGGGTTAAGATGTGATCGTGAAATCACCCACACGACCCCACTACTCCATCACTCAACTTCTTCCACTTCCTACGAGATGAAGGTTTGCGCTCTATGACTTGTATAAATAGGTCCTTTGCCTATTTTCCAAACAACACAGACAAACACAGAAAACCAATTGTTGTCATTTGTATCCAAATAACACCAGAGTTGATTGCTTACATTATTGCAAGCCAGTTCGATATTCTGATACAAGTCATAAACATCCAACATCTTCACTATCTCAACACCTAGTTCGCTTCCCTCCCTAAGATCAACCCCATCTCCTTCACTTTGTGACCGAAGCAAGTCTGGAACGACCATTTCTTGGTTTAGGCCACAATTGTATAGATTGATCTCTCGAATCAAAAGCACTCCCGTGCAATGCATTTTTTTAGGGTTTAGATTCATTTCTCAACCACACACCCAAAATTACCAAAACCAGCAGAAATAGTTTTTTACCCATAAACAACTGGCGACCACAATGGGAGATTAATCTCTAGGTTGTGAAGTCATTTCAATCAATACCCAATCCTATTTGGATGATTTTAAAATGGTTGGTCTTAGGACTCCCCCAATCATTTCAAATTCTGGTCGAAGTATCTCCAATGAAGATACCCCCTTCCCAATGGTGTATCTAATGGCTTATCCAGAAGAATCCCAACGTTGATCGAGCTAGCACATGTATAAGAGATTCACACAAAGAATATGGACCTGATCAAGGAGACAATAAAAGGTATACTCGATCTCCTCATCAAGATGACATCAGATATGAGCGGTTCTCCTGTCATAGAGATTTCTGCACTGGGGACTGATCCTCGCAACGATCCTCCTCAAATCAACACTTTCACTATGAACCAGAGACCAGTGGATCAGGAGGTGGATTCTCTAGTGGAAAGTTTATGCGAACTCTTACACCTCTCGAAGAGCCAGCGGTTGGAGACGTTTTCTGCCATCAACCAGATAGCCCTGGACGTGCGTTTAGCTCCTTTACGTCCAGAAGCCTCAATAACATCAGAGATGTCTGTGAATAACATCACGTTTACAGAAGAAGACATGATGGCGGAAGAAGGTTACAACCAGGCCCTGCACGTTATTTCACACATCAATGATCCAGAGTTCAAGAGGGAACTCATCGACACAGGAGCATCTGCGAATGTGATTACTCTCAAGAAACTCAGGACGGTCAAGGTTCTCCCAGAAAAGATCGTAAGGAAGCCTACCACGATGACAGACTTCTAAGGAAACCAGACCAACACGTATGAGATTGTCCTTTCGACATATCACCAGTTCCTGAAGACTATGTTGAATAGGGAAGTCATTCGTATCCCTACATCGTTGTCTCCTTATGCACCAATATGTGTAGGGGAATTATTTGAACCAAGAAAAGCTCCGCGGGAAGAATGAGACATAGTTCATTGCATCCCACTCCCCATGTGGGCGTAGATTCAGGAGGAGAACCAACTCGCATCATTGAGGGCTAAGACTCACGATGCATCTTGGCAGACAAGGCATTCTTCTTCATCTGGTAAAGCCGCGACCCATGTTCACACTAATAGGCAGTGAACCTTTGTGGCAAGTCGTGATCAGAAAGGGAAAACCGTCTACCGACGCTGCTGTTATCAATTAGCAGGGGAGACTGTTATCCAGTCTCTCCGCTCAATGGAATACTACAACAACGACAAGCCACATGAAGAGATGTTGGATGCTCCACGATAGCTGCAAGACGACACCAGCTCCCCGGCCGATGAATTCGAAATCGCTAATATCGGGAGTGAAGAATCTCTCAGGCCTATCTCCATCAGCTCAGCCTTGTCCACGGATGAATGCACGGAGCTCGTGCAACTTCTCAAAGAATACCAGGACATATTCGCTTGGACGTATGAAGAAATGTCCGGTCTATACGAAAAATTGGTCATCCATCATCTACATGTCATACCTGGATCCAAGCCGATCAAGCAATCTCCGAGGAAATTTAGGCACGGGATAGAAAAGAAAATCAAGACTGAGATTCAGAATCTTCTAGCTGCTGGCTTCATTATGCCCGGCCATTATCCGACCTGGTTAGCTAATGTAGTTTTAGTGAAAAATAAAAACGGACAGATCATGTGCTGCGTAGATTTCAGAGACTTGAACAGATGCTGCCCAATAGACGATTTTCCTCTACCTAATATCAACATGTTAGTAGATGCCACCAGCGGACATGGTATGTTCTCCTTCATGGATGGATATAGCAGCTACAATCAGATAAGGATGTATGAGCATGACGCGAGTAAGACAACTTTTCAAGCTCCTCTCGGAAAATTTTATTATACTGTAATGCCATTTGGTTTAAAGAATGCCGGTGCAACGTATCAACGCGCTATGACGGCAGTCTTCCACAACATGATGCATAAGCTAGTTGAAGACTACATGGATGATATAGTGCTCAAATCAAAATCTCGGGCATCCCACACAGGAGTCTTACGACAAGTGTTCGAGTGCCGTGAATACAAGTTGAAGATTAATCCTTTGAAATGCGCTTTCGGCGCCTCTTCAGGAAATTTTTTGGGATTCTAGGTGACCACTGAGGGGATCAAAGTGGACCTATCCAAGACCCAAGCTATCCTCATGATGCCGCCTCCGCGAACTGTGAAGAAACTCCAAAGCTTCATGGGAAAGAAATGAGCAAGTTTTGTCCAGACGAAGAGCGATCCCGGGATATCTTCAGATCTACTGGAGCCAACACCTCAAGGGAGCAGCCTCAAGAAGATAGCGATGTCCGCATCATCATGTCGAGAAAGAATCCGCAGCTTGGGTGAATCACTCTGTCAGACTTAAGAGGAATACTTCAGCGAAATAGCAAACATCCAAATGATTATGTCAAGAGGTCCCGAATTCAGGCACTGAAGGGACACAATCCAAATGTGACTGAATAACAAGTGGTATAATTGTGCATCAATAGGATGGTACCTGTCAATCGTGCTTTGTCGAAGAGCCTATGCTTTCAGACACCCTCTGAACTCCGTGAAGCTGTTAAACGCTCAGGTTTCAACAACACCTGCCCTGCTAGAAAGAACAAGCTTTCCCGTCATAAAGAGACTCATGATGTTCGTGGAAACATACATCTCACCAACAGGAAATGCAAGCTTCAGCCTTCTGTAAAGCAGTTTCACTGAAGCAGCAAGAGGAAGACCACCGAGATATAACATCCTGCACGTCCAAAATCACAAACTCCAAACTCCAGTACCATATGCACGACTTCCACAATGGTGAAACAACCTCCAAGATATTCCATATCTGGATCGACGGTAACTACGTCAATGAGAGACGCTTTCAGAATATGTTTCCCGTAGAAGAAGTAGTTGCGTTACCAAAGGAGTATGACTAGGGACTTCTTACCACTGCCCATCTCAAATATGGTGAATTTAGAGAGATGCAAGCACGCTATCATTATGATTCCAAGATGGCCAAAGACGAGGATATACTCAAGAGATCATATGTAAAGACGGCCTCGTGAACCTAGCGTGACAACATCTATCAAGTATAAAGCTTTGGATACTCGCGGGCAGGGGATTGTCTCCTTCTTCTCTATTCCATGAAGAAACATCAAGAAAGCCATCGGTTCCAACTTATCCCTCTAATAACGAGAAAATCTCTACCATAGTATAAACAGTGCCAAGTTCGTGAAAGTTACTATCACACCTCTTCCTGCCAGTCTCTTTTGATCACAGCCGTAGCTAAGAACCATTGTTCGTTTGTTGATACCAGTGCCCGAGCTTCACCATAGCAACAACCACTATGGACAGAGGTAATATGAACTTCTGCATATTTTATTTTCCCACGAAGAAGTAATATAGTCACGGAGGAGAGATGGCGATATATTTATTATGGTAAACTCACAGACCATACAAGATAGAACCATATAAATCACGCTTGGGGACCGAGGCTCAACATGAAATTCATTCGCCGTCAGTCAAGGACTTCTTCAACACAAGAGAGATGGTCAATCAAGAAGCATGTAATTTGCAAGGGGAAACCAAACTGAAGAAGAGGCCGCTTTAACGCTCTCTCCAGCAGAAGTCGCTTCAAAGCTCCCTCTAGAAGAAGCCGTTTCAAGGCTCCCTCCAACAGAAGCCGCTTCAAAGCTCCCTCCAGAATAAGCCGCTTCAAGGATCCCTCCAGCAGAAGCTGCTTCAAATCTCTCTCTCCAGAAGAAGGCGTTTCAGCTCCAACACTTCAACACTCTCCGGGACCTGTTCGCTCCAGAAGTTGCTTCAACACTCTCTGGGACCTGCTTTCTCTAGAAGTTGCTTCAACGCTCTCTGCAGGACCCACATCCATATTTGAGCACATAAAGTTCATTTTTGAGCAAAGTAAGTACGCAGTGGATCCCACGTTCGACCGAAGCAGGCATAGCAAGGTCGATCTAAGCAGGCAAGACCGACATTAGAGCGGAGCAAGCATGAAGCAGGATCTCGACCGAAGTAGGCATAGCAAGGTCGATCGAAGCAGGAAAGATCGATATTATGCTAGGGGAACACTCGCCTGGACGCCTCTTGAACTTGACATGCTCCAAGGATAGGACGACCCGTCTCTCCTGGTAACATCTAAACTTTAAGTTTTATCTTTATTTGTCACCATCTATTGCCTACCCCATAATA
This sequence comes from Papaver bracteatum, assembly GCA_023529315.1. Classification (NCBI taxonomy): domain Eukaryota; kingdom Viridiplantae; phylum Streptophyta; class Magnoliopsida; order Ranunculales; family Papaveraceae; genus Papaver; species Papaver bracteatum. Next base: position 1,211,992 of record JAJJWX010000269.1, on the reverse strand, counting down.
GTGTAACCATTGCATGCTAGGCAGAGGACTTAATGTTGATGGTGGATTATAGTTCAGGGATAAAGTTGTAAAACCAATTTTGTGCCAACACCCTGCAAAGGGCATGGCCATTTGAAAAATGATGAGCGCAGAAATCCTCTGGTTTTATTTATTTGAAGCAATTCGATAAATACACAAAACTCATCCAGAATGGGGCATGTAGCAACAATTCCAATATTCTGTGAATTCACAACATTATTAATTAATGCATACCTAGCCTTGTATTTCCTGTGTTGTTCTCAACAGGACTCTCATTATTGGTGTGGCATGATGACTGAGTGTTTCTCTCAACAGAGTAACACGAATCTCCAAGTGTCAATAGCGAGGCATGCACGAAGTACCCGTACATGCTACATCTCTCGGTGTGTTATACTAGCCCGATTGAGCATATTTGAATATGGACTGTCCATATCAGTCTCAAAAACAATCACGACCATGCAAGTTGGCCGCATGTTTAATTAACCATCCTAAACGATCCTTAACAAGAGCAGGCTATCACCACAATGACCACTAGCGGGACCGTTTAGGCCCTGACCGGTCGAACATATATCACACCTCCAAAACAGCCACCAAACTCCAGCCTGGAAAAGGGTGGTTGAATTGGTATGGAGCGGCTTGAGGGAAGCTCATACGAGCAAGACTACCAACAACGGTCTCAAAATAAGCCACGTCCGTCCAACTTCGCCGGCGTGATTGTACGGCGTGGATTATCCCATGACCGATCGAACTAGCTTGTCCTGCACACCGGCAGGCCCCCTTCCTACCTACCTGACTGACCTTCTCACGGGAAAGCATTAGAGCAATAAACGTTTGCTCAAAACAAGGTTGGCGTGATGCTTTAAGGGTCACAAAAATTCATATGTGTTGCAGTTTAATCACAACCATCCAACTTCATCGGCATTATTGGATGAATTAGATCAAACCTATGACCGTGGAAAAGGTACCATCATGTTCACCGCCTTCCCAATATGGGCCCACACGATCAGCCTCCTCAAGGGAGGAGCATAACACGCAAAGCCGATCGGGTGAAGTTGCATGGGCGTGAACCATACAAAACCCTAATTAGGGTTTGTGGCATATTGCATGTGTCGCTAATCGATCACGAGCGTCCATCTTTGCAAGCTTGGATGGAAGGTGTATATGTAGAATTAAAGGGTCCCGAGCATGTCAACATGATCACCGTGGGCCCGTCTACATGTATAATCGATCGAACAAGGCTAACCATGGCCGGATGTCTTGAAACGTGCGCCCGAAGTAGGCATGACGCGCGGCTTCCAATTTATTTGCGGCATGGGATTTCTGTTGCAAATCGATCTCAACCGCTCATCTTTGCCGGTCAAATTGAGTGGCCTAGATCGCACCTTCATAGGGCAATAAGGCACGGACGTGTACACCAGCATGCCGTCTACACACATGCTTGGTCGGTCTGCCTTAAACACTTCCATGCTTGGTTTAGACCAAGATGAAGAGTGATGCTTGCGAACCTCTTCAAAATCCTAATCAACGGTTGCAGATGCGTCATGGATCATCTCGTTCGTCCAACTCTACCAGCTTGGTTGGGCAGCCCAAGCTTGGAGTTAAATGGCCAAATATGGTGTTGTGGTGATTACCATCCGTCACCCTACCACAAGGAATGATCGGCCATTGGAGAGCTTGCTTGCGAATCCTCCAAACGGTTATTCGAAGATGGCTAGGAATGCACCTGTTTTAAAGATGCTTAATCCGCGACCTACTCCGTTAAGCTTTAAAACAATGATGCTTCATCCATGCTGAGTATATTTGATCTATTAATTGCATAAAATACACATGATATTTCATGAATATCGATTTATCAAATAACTTAGTTATTTAACCTAGCATTGTATGCTGCTTCCCGTGGGTCCCATGATCCACACCCGAAATATCAAACATGTCACTAATTGGGGGATACTTACTGGGGTATTGGTCTGGCGGTTTACAGCGTGCAGCTTGCAACGTGCCATCACAAGAACGTGTCAGAAAGACATGGACGGTAAGTGATGATGGGAGAAGTGGGTTAAGAAGTGATCGTGCAATCACCCACACGACCCCACTACTCCATCACTCAACTTCCTCCACTTCCTACGAGATGAAGGTTTGCGCTCTATGACTTGTATAAATAAGTCCTTGCCTATTTTCCAAACAACACAGACAAACACAGAAAACCAATTGTTGTCATTCGTATCCAGAAAACACTAGAGCTGATTGCTTACATTATTGCAAGACAGTTCGATATTCTGATACAAGTAATAAACAGCCAACATCTTCACTATCTCAACACCTTGTTCGCTTCCCTCCCTAAGATCAACCCCATATCCTTAACTTTGTGACCGAAGCAAGTCTGGAACGACAATTTCTTGGTTTAGGCCAGAATTGTATTGATTGATCTCTCGAATCAAAATCACTCCCGTGCAGTGCATTTTTTTAGGGTTTAGATTCATTTCTCATCCACACGCCCAAAATTACCAAAACCAGCAGAACTAGTTTTTTACCCATAAATAACTGGCGACCACAGTGGAGATTAATCTCTCGGTTGTGAAGTCTTTTCCATCAATACCCAATCCTATTTGGATGATTTCAAAATGGTTGGTCTTAGTTATCCCCCAACAATTTCAAATTCCGGTCGAAGTATCTCCAATGAAGATACCCACCCCCCATTCCCAATGGTGATTCTAATGGCTTATCCGGAAGAATCTCAACGTTGATCGAGCTAGCACGTGTACAGGAGATTCACACAAAAAATATGGACCTGATCAAGGAGACAATAAACGGTATACTCGATATCCTCATCAAGATGACATCAGATATGAACGGTTATCCTGTCATAGAGATTTCTGCACTGGGGACTGATCCTCGCAACGATCCTCCTCAAGTCAACACTTTCACTATGAACCAGAGACTAGTGGATCAGGAGGTGGGTTCTTTAGTGAAAAGTTTATGCGAACTCTTACACCTCTCGAAGAGCCAGCGGTTATACACATTTGCTCCCATCAACCAGATAGCCCTGGACATCTGTTTAGATCCTTTACGTCCAGAAGCCTCAATAACATCAGAGATGTCTGTGAATAACGTCACGTTTACAGAAGAAGACATGATGGCGGAAGAAGGTCACAATCGGGCCCTGCATGTTATTGCATGCATCAAGGATTCAGAGTTCAAGAGGGCACTCATCGGCACAGGAGCATCTGCGAATGTGATTACTTTCAAGACACTCAGGACGGTCAAGGTTCTCCCAGAAAAGATCGTACGAAAGCCTACCACGATGATAAACTTCGAAGAAAACCAGACCAACATGTACAGGATTATCCCTTCGACATATCGCCAGTGCCTGAAGACTATGTTGAATAGGGAAGTCATTCATATCCCTACATCGTTGTCTCCTTATGCACCAATATGTGGAGTGGAATTGTTTGAACCAAGAGAAGCTCCGCGGGAAGAATCAGACAGAGTTCATTGTATCCCACTCCCGACATGGGAATAAATTCAGGAGGAGAACCAACTCGCATCATTGAGGGCTAAGGCTCACGATGCATCTTGTAAGACAATGCATTCTTCTGCATCCGATAAAGCCGCGACCTATGTTCACACTAAGAGGCAACGAACCTTTGTGGCAAGTCGTGATCAGAAAGGGAAAACCGTCTACCGAAGCTGCTGTTATCAATTATCAGGGGAGACTATTATCCAGTATCTCCGCCCAATGGAATGCTACAACAACTACGAGCCACATGAAGAGATGTTGGATGCTCTATGATAGCTGCAAGACGGCACCAGCTCCCCGACCGATGAATTCGAAATTGCTAATATCGGGAGTGAAGAATCTCCCAGGCCTATCTCCATCATCTCAACCTTGTCCATGGAAGAACGAACGGAGCTCGTGCAACTTCTCAAAGAATACCAAGACATATTCGCTTGGACGTATGAAGAAATGTCCGGTCTAGACCAAAAATTGGTCACCCATCATCTACATGTCATACCTGGATCCAAGCCGATCAAGAAATCTCCGAGGCAATCTAGGCAGGAGATAGAAAAGAAAATCAAGATTCAGATTCAGATTCTGCTAGCTGCTGGCTTCATTAAGCCCGTCCAACATCCGACCTGGTTGGCTAATGTAGTTTCGGTGAAAAATAAAAATGGACAGATCAGGTGATGCGTAGATTCCAGAGACTTGAACAGATGCTGCCCAAAAGACGATATTCCTCTACCTAACATCGACATTTTAGTAGATGCTACCAGCGGACACATAATGTTCTCCTTCATGGATGGATATAGCGGCTACAATCAGATAAGGATGTATGAGCATGACGCGAGTAAGACAGCTTTTCGAACTCCTCTTGGAAATTTTTTATTATACTATAATGCCATTTGGTTTAAAGAATGCCGGTGCAATGTATCAACGCGCTATGACGAAAATGTTACATGACATGTTTCATAAGAAAGTTGAAGACTACGTGGATGAGTATCACTTACTTTTATGATCAATCATGAAGACAAAGCGCTCGAAGAACCAAAGGAAGCTGTCAGCGACGGAAGAAGAATCTCAGAGAAAGAGATAGAGAGCAATAGTTCGAAAGAGAAGAATGGGAGTTAAGGAAAATTACTTCTCTTTATTCCCGTCTTATAGGCGGCTGGAGAATCCAAAATATGGAGGTCCCGAAATTCAAGGGGAAGTTATTGCATGAAAGGACATCTAGGGACCACCCAATAGGTACGTACAGAAATGGCGGCGTAACGGAAATTTTCTTCCACTTCTACCGAATAGTAGAATATGAAAGAAAATAGGCAATCTGTTAATACCAATATTCAGTGGATCACGTGTCACGATCTTAGTGGCCACACATAAATCTAACTGTGTAACCTTCGCTGGACCAAGAAGTCTAAGGAGCAAAGGATGCCTCTGCAGATTTACTTTATCTCACCCCAAGAAAGAATACCTCGACGGTGGAGATAAGAAGAGTACGAGCCTAGCTTACTATGAGGAAGCTGGCGAGGGGACAGAGGTAGATAACGCATCTAATCAGCATTAAATGCACAAATCTCTTATCTACATGCATGAATCAAGGAACGTGGAGAGTGGAAGCGTGGCAGAACCCGATTGGCAGAAGCTGGCGGTGAACGAATGTACAACCAACACTAAGGTTGGGTAGTTACCGAAGGAACGTGGGTCAGCTGAGATGGCAGAATTCTACTAGAGCAGGTACGCGGTGGACGAAGGTACCACTGACACCAAAGGTATATCATCAGACGATAGACCCAGAGACAACAAATATATACCAAGAGCACAAGGGGCTATAAATATCAAGCATCACCAAAAAACGAAAGGCATTCAATACCTATAAGGAGACGATCTAGTCTTAAGCTTATACCTATTTAATGTTTAGAACTTAAGTATTTACTTCAACTTGAGTTCTCTCTATTACTTTGGGAAACATTTAAGATCTTTGTAACCACTATAACTTAATACAAAACAATCACTCATTAACCCGTGGACGTAGACAAATGTCGAACCACGTTAATCTCTTGTGTCTCATGATAACTTAGAAGATTTTACATTATATTTGTGTTCTTCGTTATTATTGTGATCTTACATATATTCCATTAATTAGTATCGTCAGTTCAACAAAGGTATCGATACTACTTAGCATCTGATCCTCTGAACTGTACACATCATGTAGACTACGAGAAAAAGAGTAGTCACAACTCCTTCGAGTAATTGTCTACGGTCTTTTTGGAGACGTGCATGTACAACAAGAAACAAAGGCAGGGTTAGATAGGCTATTTTGTTTAGCTATAGGACCTCAGGAAACACTGATGCAGCACATAGACAGGTGGAAAAATACATGCCAAGCAATTGGGAAAGTCAATCCAGAAATTACCATTAACTGTTATAAGTACGGACTTGATAGAACCTCAGCCATCTTCGTGGAACTCCACAACATAGCCCTCGATTCTGAAGGCGATCTCAGGGTCGTCCAAGACTAGTACATCAGAATCGAGGAGATCCAGAAGGATAACCCAAGCGAACAAGCGAAAGCAACAACAGTTCCGCAGCGAACCAACTCTCTAGAACCAATTTCGGAGATACCAAAGCCACAAAATGAAGCCGGGGAAGAACCAGCTATAGAGGCGAATGATCCAAATATGGAGATGGAAAAAGGGGCAAAGGAAGAGAAGAATTTATTGACAAAGTCTACACGAAGCTAAACACAACTTTATCTTACATCCTAAGCAAGGAATGAGCAAAGCCAGGCTTTCCTTACCCTAATACGAGGGGAAAGCAACCAGATAAAATGAAGGAGGCTAAGGAGTACTGTGCACACCACCAATACTACGGATATACCACAGATACTTGTTACCACTTACGAAGTGTGATCCAAATATTCATCGACGAAGGAAAGTTCATGGAGTACGTACAACTACAGACAACGGAAACCTAGGAGGCCCCAAAGAAAAGGGTGGAACTACCTCAGGACGGCAAATACATCAACATGATTACCTTCTCCAGTGGAAGTCAAGAAGAAATGCTCAAATACATATTCGACCTAGATCGAAACAGGAAAAAGATTGAATCCCATGAGGTGTTCAAACTAAGTGGACCGCCTACTAGCACTTGGGAGGAATGGATGGACACGCCATTAACATTTTCGACAAAAACGTCGACCAAGAGGTAGAAATGCACAACGATCCACTGGTCATCACTCTTCCAATACATGGATGTAATATTACGAATGTCCTTGTGGATGGGGGAAGTTCGTTAAATGAGCTATTCTACGAACCCTACCTACGCATGGGTCTGATAGCAGAGCAGATGGATGCTTCCACTTGCACAATATACGGATTTAATGGAGCAGTCTCTAGATCAAAAGAAGAAATTATCTTGCAGGTACATGCAGGACCCTTAGTAACCAACACACGCTTCTGTGTGGTAGAGGCACCTTCGCCTTACAATGTCATCATGGGAAGGCTATGGGTCCATAAACTGCGAGAAACAGATTCGACATATCACCAATGCCTACGCTTCCCTACACCTATGGATGCAATGGAAATCAAAGATGACCAGCAAGATGCATGGTTAAGTAACCTAGCAGAAATCAGACTCAACGAAGAGAGAACTGCGGATCAGCAACAAGATAAAAAGAGACGCAAAGCAAGCAACACGAAAGTGATGGAAGAAGCCTCCTTGGTACCCGAAGCCATCTCTATACCATAAATAGGTACCTCTTCCACTCCAACCACGGATATCTCCGCCAAATGACAATTACAGAAAAGAACTCCTCAACGGCCTCAGCAACAAATATGCTAACCGGTAGAACCAACAAAGAGGATAAACATCGGGACGAAGGCAGAGCCAAAGATGCTCAACATCGGAAGTTTACTTGAAGAGCAAGAGGAGGTGCAACTACATTTTTTTTAAAAAGAGTACGCAGACGTCTTTGCATGGTCAATGGAGGACATGCCAGGAATTGACCCGAATTTGGTCTCACACCACCTTCAGCTCAGACCGGAGATACCACCGTTCAAATAGCGCATACGTAAAGTAGCGGACATCTACCACGAAGAGGTAGAAAAGGAGTTGCAAAAGATGCTTACAGCAGGATTCACACGAGAAGTCAAATATCCCACATGGATATCCACCATAAAAAGAACGGAGGCGTGCGCATTTGCATCGACTTTAGAAATCTCAACAAAGCGTGCCCCAAAGATAGATACCCACTGCCAAACATTGACCAACTGGTCAACAAAACTGAAGGTCATCAAAGACTATCCTTCATGGATGGATACTCAGGCTACAACCAAATAGCTCTTGCAGAAGAATACCATGAGCATACTGCGTTCTTTACCCTACGAGGCATGTATTGCTATACAAGGATGCCTTTTGGACTAAAGAATGCGGGTGAAACATACCAAAGATTAGTAGACAAAATATTCAAACCTTGGATAGTAAAAATACTAGAGGTCTACGTAGACGACATACTCAAAAGCAAAGAAGCAAAAGACCATCTCACACACCTAAGGGATATATTCAAAGTCATGAGAAGCTTTCACATGAAGGTGAACCCAGAGAAATGCACGTTCGGAGTTACCTCAGAAAAATTCATGGGATATCTAGTAACTCAGCGAGGAATCGAAGTAGACCCTGAAAGGGTCAGAGCTATAATGGAGATGCCATCTCCGCAAACTCTAAAAGGAGTACAAAAGCTGAATGAAATTTTAGCTTCCATGGGAAGATTCATAGCAAGATCGTCAGATAAATCAAAGCATTTTTTGATACGCTAAGGAAAGGAAACAGGTTCATATGGACCACAGAATGTGAACAAGCATTCCACAAGATCAAAGAGTACTAGGGTCCGTACCCATTCTACAAAATCCGGAGCCAGGTGAGATACTCACCCTATATCTATTAGCAACAAGGTATATTGTGAGCACAGTATTGGTATGAGACCAAGGGAAGGGAGAAAATCTCGTTTACTACATCAGCAAGACACTCAGTTCAGCGGAGCGTAATTACACCAAGGTGAAACAACTCATATATGCCTTAGTAGTGGCAACACAAAGGCTAAGGATATATTTCGATGCACACACCATCCAAGATTTTACAAAGGCTCTGATAAGTCAAATTTTCGACAGCACGGAGAAAATTGGAAGAGTGGAAAAATGGAATGACATGATCAAGCAGTTTCACATAATCTTCGAAACCAGTAAAGCGGAGAAGTCATAAATCTTAGCAGACTTCTTAGCGGACCTACCTCTGAATGAGAAAGTAGCAATATACGACATCCCAGGAATGGAGGAAGAAAATTCGAACCCAGGAAACCTCTTGGAACCGCAAAACTCATGAAGGAGGGAAATATTCGTAGATGGCTCCTCCAACGGAGAAGGAGCAGGCATAGGGTGTAGGATCAGAATATCGCCACATCAATACTCTTGTGAAATTTATAACGACATTTCTGCGAGCTCTTCAACAACACATTGAAAATGTCGCAAATTAATGATGTAATAGACAACGACAGCATAAAACACGAGAAAGATGTGAAGATTTTGCGGTTGTATAGAAATCTCGCGAGAATGAAGCGGAGCTCGCGAGAATGAAGCGGGAGCTCGCTAGAACAAGGAAGGAGCTCGAGAGAATATGGAGAAATCTTGCGAGAGTGTGGAAAGGGATCCTAAAATGGGGGAAGTGTGAGCTGTCATCCATTATGTAAACACCTATATAAAGAGGAGATCATGAGAGAGAAAAGGAGAGAGATAATTTTCGTAAGAAAGAGAGAGAGATTTTACAGATAGATATTTTTAGAGAGAGAATGTATTTTTCTTTATCATCTTCTTCCCCAAAAATAGATCTAGAACTCCATTAATGGAGATTATCAATGTAAATCAAATGTAAATTTAAATAATCATAGTGAAGAATCATGGATGTAGATCACATTGATCGAACCATGTAAAAATCTGTGTGTCTATTTACAATTTTTAGTATTTTAATTATCATTTTAATATCAAATGAGTTTAGATCAAGAAATTATTATCAAGATATTACAAGGGGTGTGTTGTGGGAATTTCTGCAACTACATTTTGGCGCTAGAAGGAGGGGGGGAGAAAGAATTTATCCTACCTTCAAGAAGATTTAGTGAAGCTGGGTACTGTTGGTGATGTATTACACTGAGTTAATTGAATTCTAGGGGAAAAATGGAAGATCTTGTGAAATAATTTCATCTTTAAAACAACAAACAACACCAGCAGTTGATTCGGAGATGAAGAAATTGTGTAGAAGCAGAAACCTAAATTAAACTACATCAACAATCTGTTTTAAAAGGATGAATTCTTTTCTTACTTCTTTAATTTCATTCTTTAAAATTATTAGATCCAGTGATTATATGAAAAATTATGAAAAGATTTATATTATGTTTCACTAAAATTTGACTTATCTCTTCAAATTTGATTCAAAACAAGTTTTGATTACGGATTCACGACTACCGAACCTGGTTTTACAAATTCAGTTTAAAAAAAAAATTAAATTAAATTAAATTTTGAAATTCCAGTTTGATTAGGGAATTTACCCAGCAAACAGTGAGAATTCTACAAAATAGATCTAACTTGTTTGTTGATTGTTTATTGTTATAGTGAAGAACAACAAGCAACGACCAAGTTAATTTCACTAACATTTCATCTCATGGGAAGAATCAACGAAGGAAGAAACAGCTTGGACGAATACTTTGTGAATATAAATCTCGCGAAGAATGGCAACTTTCTCAGTGGGATTCTTAAAATATCATACTCACTATCAATTGAGTATGAGAAGGGAAATTCGCAGACCCAAGATTGATTCAGCAAGATTAATTAAGCTTCATCAGCACACATAGAAGCTAAAACAGTTCGTAGCGTCAGTGGGATTTTTACGAAGAATTATCTTCAGTTCGCAGGGACCTATTCAAAGGGAAAGAACCGCAGCAAGAAGTACAGATAAAGCCTTATGAATGACGAAGAGAACACATACAAAATCTATGTCATCATGTACGGCAGGAAAGATAAAGGCCAAAAACCCAAACAAAATCTATGGTGCAAAGATATGTAATCAACATCATATTGGACCAGTTCACGGTACAATAGAACACAACATGAAGAATATCTAAAGAAGAAGAAGTACAGAGAAATACCAATAATTAAAGTGCGAAGACGAAGACAAAACAACTTCTGACCAACTTCTGATTTTCGTAAACATTTTTTACACAATAATTTTGTTTGAAAATATTTCCTTCGCATACAAATCAAGCATTTTCATCGCAAGCTCTTCAATAGAAAAATATTATTGCGAAGTTTACTTTGGAATATTATTATTGCGAAGATAGGATAGTTAAGCAAGTCAACTAGTGGGGATAGCATTCTTCTCCATTCATCTCTAGCTTCAAAGATTATTTAATTGAGTAATACCAAGCAATAAAATTCTTAGAAGAGTCAATAATTGATACATTATTTCGATCCACTGAGCACTATATGAAGGACCACCAACTTATTATTAATATATTAAAGAAGATGGAAGCATTCTCATACAAGTCGGTGATAATCTCGCAAGCATAAGAGAAAGTTAATTTCACATAGGAGGGTTAATCTCGCACAAAGAAAGCCAAGTTTCAACAAGTGTGCTATAATTTCGCAAAGGAGGCTTCATTTTGCATAGATAAAGTCGAGTTTCACCGAGTATGCGTTAATTTCGCAAGAGAGGGTTATCACAGTTGGTATGATGCGAGAGTATGCAATAGGAAGATCAAGAGTTCATTTCTCTTTTTTTTTTTCCTCAATTCACAAGCAAATCATATACTTCGCAAGAGACGATAGCAACAGAAAATCGCATGAAAGGCGATATTTCGCAGACAACATATCTCTTCGCAGGAAATATTTCTCAGACGATATTTCTCTTCGCAGACATTTTCATTGCAAACATTTTCCATATAAGAATTTTCTTCGCAAGTATATTCTTCGCAAGCATTTTCTTCGCAAATATTTTACTGAGAGTAACATAAACAGCAAACTACTTCGTGATATTTACTTCGCAACAACGGTCCAGTACGTGAAAAAAGGAAATAGTAGAAAGAGAAGAAGAGGAGCAACGAAATAAATAGAGGTGGTAGTCAAATTCATTTCATTAACATATATCAGCGAACATAAGAATGATAAAATGTTAAGGGGAAAATTCATGGGACCAATTTCAACTGTTAGCGAACAAAGGAATGATAAAGTGTTAATTTCTAGCGAAAACTTCGCAGCAATAAGGAAGTTGGAACAGATGGTAAGGGGAGTACTGAATAGGCTTGAGATCATGTTGTCGAATCCCAACAAATGCATACTTTTTCACACATTTTTTATAATGACAGAGAGAGGATAGTAATAAGAGAATGGTAGTATGGCTTACTTTCGCAAGTAGAAGCTGGTACAGATGGTTTGA